>PPJO02000018.1:0-231117 GCA_003707555.2 Kluyveromyces aestuarii
GTTGCTGCACAGGGTATTCGGGATCACGTGCACTTACGACCGAACCGAGTACAGCAATTGCTCGTCCGACGTACAGATGCTATGGAACGCAGCGTTAGAAGTCATCGCAGGTGTGACTTTATGTGTAGGGAAAGGAAAGCCCAAAGGTACTTTCACGTCTGGTTGTCTCAAATGTGGTGAAAAGCTGCTGATCTAAATTTAAAGGTGATTCGCAAAACACTTTTCGAACTAAGTCGAGAGATAGTGCTCATTCGTACTGCATCAGTTCTTGGTGTGAGCTGTTTCTTTTTTTACCTCTCTGTGCTCCATCTTATTGGTTCTATCGCGCGCTTGGTTGAGCGGGCATCATGCGTGTAAAACGACATGTAGTCATTGTTAACGGCAAAAGATTTCGTCATATGTATCATTACCCACGGAGAGAAGTGAGCGGCTAAGTATCTGCGATCTCTATATTTTTTTTCGTCGTTCTTGATCCTGTTGCGTTGATAAAGGATTAAAACTTCTTAGTTTTCTACCACAGAACTTTTTTTCAGTCATTCACTCATACATAAAAAACGACTAGAATATATATTTACATACCCCTAACGAGCTTAAAATGCAACATATGTTTGACTTGCAGGATTATCAAATCATTCGCTGTTTAGTGCAAAGAGCAGCTATTCCGCGTTTTGGCGTATGATTAAATGCCACAATAGATGCGTACTTTCTGGAATTCTGTAAATCTAGGCTTTTTCTTTAATTATGACCATACTGAGATCAAAAGCCACTCTCTCTAATAGGGAAGGGTGGAGCCCTAATTTTTCACTTATATCAAATTTTTGGGTCAAATTTCTCCTCTAAGTTAATGGATTGATATCTTGATGAGAGTTCCTTCAATTCTTCAAGACTTGTTGAAGAGCCGCCACAACCAATTAGGATCACTACGTCATCTTCTACGAATTTTGTCTTGAGGATATTTTCTAATCTTTTCAGACAATAACCCATGTGTAAAGTTGCACCACATGCAGGTTCTGTGATTATATTACTTTCATCGGCAAATCGCAAGCAGGTTTTTAAGACCTCGCAGTCACTGATCACCACTGATTTGCTGTCGTACTTCTTGAAGTTTTCGAAGGCCTCACGAGATATATTTGCCGTTCCTAATGATGTAGCACAACTGGTAATATTCTCAAATTCAATTAATTTGCCCAATCCCAAAGAAGTATTTAAAACGTCAGCACCCTTTGTCTCCACTGCGACAACGGGTATTGAATACTCCAATTTGGATCTTTCGAGCCCTTTAATAATTCCATTATATAAGCCACCTCCCCCAAAACTGCAAACAATGGCTTTCACTTTATTGATTGGGATATGATCATCTTTCAGAGAGCTCAAAATTTCATCAACCATATATGAGTGACCCTCCCAAATAATATCGTTATCAAAAGGATGAGCATAAATTGGTACTATCTTTTGTTGATCAACTTTACTGATCAACTCTTCTCTCATAAACTTATCAGCTTCTTTCCAGTGCGAACCTTTAACAATTAGATTTGCACCATGCGATTTTATTTTGTTAATCATCCTCCCACTTGTGGCATTTGAAACAACAACGGTGCAAGGAATTCTAAGATTTTTTGCTGCAACAGCTGCAGCCAGGCCAGCGTTCCCGCCAGAGCTTGCAAAAACGTGAGCTTTGTGGGTGCCAAGAGAATCGATCTCTGAAAGTTTTTCCGAGATTAGATGGCCAATTCCTCTACTTTTAAAGCTACCACTTGGTTGAAAAAATTCATATTTCAACAATATTCTTGGGCCAACATTTTTACCAAATGTTTGCTGTAACAGTGGTGTCTTAATGCTTACCAACTTTTCCAACATCTCAAACAGAATATTGTGGAATTTTCACAAAAACGGCCTGCACGTGACAGTATAAACATGAGTTAAAGAGGTCTAAACAGCACATCTCCTAATCTATACTCTTTTATAACCATTAAAACAGCTTGGGAACACTTCTTTCAAATCTTTCCACGATTATAATAGTCCCTAAATCCCCGTACATCTCGGAATTATTTTTCCTCGGAATTGTAAGTTGTTCTCTCTTGCGCTAATGTTTTGGGATAAAAATCCTGGTTATTATGACTGTATTATCAAAAAAGATGAAAGAAAAAAAAAAATCAAATGGGTGTGTGTACATTTCCACTCGGGAAGTGTATATCCGGTGCAGTGCTTTATTTTTTTACAAGTTCTAATATTGAGAAAGATTCCCCACAAAGACACGAAAAAAAAAACTTTTTTGGGCCAGTTTACGGGAAGGTCAAAGAGTAAATTGTCAACAAACATCAAACTATTTGAACTGGCTACCGTGGAAAATCAAAAACATTGATTTATCTGACCGTTTATCAAAAATTTACAGCTCAGGAAAACAATTTTTCTTCAAACTTGAAAAGTGTACCTCAGTAGAGAGAGGTTCTAAGTTAGATCAGGAACTCATTCAAGCACATTCTAACATCATATTTTGATGAAAGATTTACAGCTGGTTGCTGAGAGGTTGGTTGTAAGGTGTCGAGAGGCAGTTCTGCAACTTGAACTTTCAGTTCAAAGGAAGTTATGTGAGTTTGATCCAAACAGTGCAGACTCCTTCAATCAAATTCAAGATTACTATTCATATTTGGCACGTTTAAACTCCCTCCATCTTCGCGCAGAACATATAAGATTAAATCTCAATCATGAAAACAAAAACCCAAATGGAGCTCATTTACAATATGAAACTTTGGAAAGTATAATCTCAGAATTTCAAAGGCTTACGACCGACTTGAATGAAATGGTACGAAATAACGAAAGCCCCAGAAAATCTTACAGGTCTTCGTCGAGTAAAGACTCATCTTCGGTACGACTGAAGACATTGAAAATAATAGAACGAAATAGAGACTCATTGGTTGAGCTTTCTCCAAGTAAGATCATCTCAAGTGATATCCAAAGCCGTTCAGTTTCGCAAAAACAGTCCACATTTGATGAATCTAAATTGATAGACAAGGCCACAATGCACAAGTACTCGTCTCTTCCAGGATCGCCAATTAAGCAGACATTGCTAGAGGCTGATATATTAGGCACTGGACTTGAAAGATCTCTGCGAATGGCAAAATCCTACGATGCTAATCTCAATAAGATTAAAAATAAGAGTCAGGAAAGGGTAGAATTTTTCAAGAATAAGAATCGCTTATCCCTTTCTGTATTTGACGAAATTGATACAGATGCCAGTGATGAAGAAACCGTCATTTCAGTTACTCCGCCTGATATTTGTACGTACCTACAACAAAGGGATAATTCCAAGGAAAAGCTGCGACGTTGTGATTCTCATGAAAGCTTGTTATCCACAAAATTTAAAAAACATGAATTCAATCGAAAATTGAAGTTTTGTTCTCCCAGATGGAATATATCCTCTAATACTGCCACTACGAGCTCCAATCATATTCACTCCATAGCTCATTCCTCTAACTCACGAGACACGGGAGTTTCAAGAGACTTATTAATCAAATTGGTGTTTCCAAAAGAGCAGAAAAACAAGCCTTGGTTTGATACTAACGCGAAAGTTGGACTTTTCTCCAAATGGCTCGGATCCTCTTCCTTTGTAACTACTGAAACTGGTCTGCCTCCTCATACTCCTATGAATAGCGGAAGAAGCATAAAAACTACAGGTGAAAAGAATCTGCAATCAAATATCGAGCATTCTTCGCTGATCATTGGACCGAACGGCTCAAGATTCATCAGAGGACTGACGGAGCCGCTAATGAATTATAATGTTTCCTATAATGAGCTCGAAGAGGCTTTAAATACAGAGTTTAACTTCTGAACACTATTTACCTAATAAGTAACACAAAATTTTAGGTGAACTTATCACTTCTTGTCTGGAACAGTCCAGGGCGTGTTGTTCGCTCGGAATTATGAACATTGCCTGGTTTGGGGGCCTTGAGCTTTCTTGTTTTGCCCAAAAAAGTGATAGCAGATTTAGCACTGCCTGCCATTCTATAATTCTTGGATATTCTGACACTTTTAAAACCATTTTTGAACCGGTCATTGACATCTTCATTGGAGGCAAAAGATTGTACAGCCGTAGATAACCTCAAATCGGTAGCAAATGAATTCAAATCATCATTGAGATCTATGTTTTCTGACTCCGTAAAGGCAGTGCTAACTTTGAGGTCACTGTCCTTTCTCAGAGAAACCATGTCATCACCTGTTTCACCTTCCGAAATAACTGATTTGTCAGTGATAATGGATCCATCTTTTTTAGTGCTACTTAAAAATGACAAGCTTTCGTGGACAAATATTTGCGATATTTTAATTTTCTTTTCATCTTCTGGATCACTGCAATTATTACCTTCTGCTGATGATGCAGGCTTTTCTACCATTTCATCAAGTACACTTTCGAAAAAAGCCTGAGTTTTTGGATTTGCCTTTATCTCGTCGATGTTTTCATTTATTCTCTCTTTTAACAGTGCTCTGCGCTTCTCCCTATACCTGCGTAAATAGGAATCCTCATCATCACTTAATTCAATGTCCATAGCGCCTACACCACGCTTCCGAAACCCGCCCGTTTTGACATCATGTAAAATTTTATTAATCATCCGTTCATCGTAGTCTTTATTTTCCTTTGCCAATTTTGCCCTAATATCGTCAACATTGAAATTTGCTTTTGACACATCGTCAAACATTTGCTCCAGATCGGAATCGTATTCCTCAGAATTTTCACCATCAACTCCTCCTATGCCATGCCATTCGTCTTCTGATTCTTCAGCCTCCATTTCAAGCATTTTGGTTACACCCATCGATTTCAATTTTTTTCTCTTTTCCCTTGCCTTCTTGGCCTCAATCCTCCTCTGAAGTGCTATATTTTCCCGTAAATTTTCTCTTTCTTGTTCATTCATATCCTGTTCAGACGAACTATCCTCTGAACTTATATCTCCAATCCGTTTTCTTGCTCTATGGCCAACAAGGCTTGACGTTTTACAACCAGTATCAAATTCTTGGTCGCTGTAAACATGTAAGGTTTCCGTATCTTCTTCATTTTCCGTGTCTAGGTTGCTTTTAGAGGGACCTAACAATATAGGATGGTTATTGCCCTTGCTTGACCTCATTGGTACGTTTTTTTCTTCGCAACTTTCGCCTTCGGAGCTATCATCTTCAACAATTTCTTTAGGTAAAGCGCTAACTTCTTTCGTTCTATCATTTAGGTAGCTTTTAGATGAACCTTGTGCTTCCTCTCTTGCAATCAAAAGAATTGCCCCCTTATTTTCTAAGTCATCCTCAACTTCTGCATCTTGTTCAGTATTTCCTAGCTCATCATCAAGGTAAGCTTCTTCTTCCTTTTCTTCACTACAAGAAAAATCGGGTGCACTGTCGGGGACATCGCTTATTTCTAAACTATTGCATTCATCTGTGCCTTCACTTTGAGCTTGTAGCTCTCTCTTTTCCTTCCGTTTCTCTTGCAACCTTATCTTTCTATTTCTCTCTAGTTCAACTTCCAAAAGTTTCTCCACTTGTTCCTTTTCTAATTCAATTTGTTCCAATGATATGCCTTTCTTTTCAGAAAGTTGTCTTTTGTATTCGACTATTTGTTTGCGATTCTTTGACTTCAATGAAATGTACAACTCCTTGAGTGAGGCAGTATCTTCAGAGGCCCTATTTTTTAAAGGTTTTAGTTTCTTTGATCTTCGAGCCTTTATAGACAATAAGAATGCTTTAGATACAGGAGGTTTCGTCTCCTCGTCAGATTCAGAAGAGCTCCCAAGATCGATGGTTTTGATTTTAGTTACCAATTGTACGTTGCCTGGAGAGTGAGTAATAGGCTGCTTCCTAATGTCAGGAATCTTGTCTTCACTGTCAGAAATAGCAGAAAACGTTTCAGGCACCTTTTCTCCAATATCTTCTGATTCAACTTCGTGCTCTGAAGAAGATGAGGCATCAAAACCTTTTATGAATTCCTTAGTAGTAAACTTCTTACCAGAAACTGGTTTGGGCGCTGTCCTTTCTTCCCTATACAAATCAGAAATAACTGCAGCATCGGTTTGTCCAATATCTTTACTTTTTTTAATCATATTATTCTCGGAATCCTTCTGAGTAGCTAAGGTTTGCTCGATAATTTTTTGAGTGTGAAGAAGTGAACTGGAAGAAAGATTATCCATAAAATTATTATTGAGCTTAAAATTAAACGATTGAGCGCTCTCGGACACTCCAACTTTTTGTGTTTCATCGACTTGGGTGTCCTTCGCATCGACAAGACTTGGCCGTTGACGACAATCTTCAAATGCTTTTGCACCTAAAGATGTCGTCTGACAGGTTGAAGGAATTATCTGAGTGACCAACGATTCGAGTCTTAGGTCTGAATTTCTTAACTGTGAGTTTAGCTTCAGCTCTCCCGTCCTAGCACCGATGACATTATTATGCCGTACTTGATTTTCCTTGTTTTCTTCTATGAGTTGAGTTACAGCTAGTATTGGATCTTTCTCTCCAAATTTATCCTCCATGTCTTCTCCTTGATAAAGCGAGGAATCATAAATTATTTCCAGCCCAGGATTCAAAGAAGCTTTGCCACGAACTAGCTTTTCGCCATCCAGTCTTCTCTGGACCTTCTCTATCAGGTTTTCATCAAGCAAGGTATGATGAGATAATAGCTGGCCCTCTTCTAGCTTCTTCCGCTTATCATAGGTTTTGGACTTCTTTCCAGGCAAAGGTGACAATTCGTCCAGTATGTCCATGGTGAATGGAGATAGTTCGTTTCGATTACTGATTCGTCTAATGGCTATAGAAGGTATACATTTTTGAACAGAACTTTTTTTTAAAAAAAAGTTTACGCGTTCCGCGAGTTATGACAAAAAACGCTTCGGTTTACCTTGAAACTATAGAGAGAACCCAAATTCATGCCTAAATTATTATATATCTGGTGAATTTAAAGGTATCAAGAACAAATCATTTATCTAGTTTACAATATTTGGCTTTTTCTTTTTATCGCTTTCTTCGTTAGAAGCCCGTTTCAAAGAGCTCTTATAATTCATTTCCTTTGGAGCAATGTAGTCCTTCGCCCTCTCAGATTCTCTCTCAACTTGTCTAGCTGCCTGTTTTTCACGGCGTTCCTCCAACTCTTTAGCCTGTTTTTCCTTCTTGCTCAAGAAATACTCACCCGACTCAATCTGCAGATCGACCTTTCTAGGTAATTGAGCAGGAGGGAATGGAGTATAAATTTTCTTTTCTTTGACCTTCTTAGGTTTCTTCCTGGCAACATTTCTCCTCTTAAACATAGGCAAGAATCTTGACCAATCTTCTTCTGCTAGCTCGGGTTTCTTAGCCAATTCCCTTTTAATCATTAGTTCCTTTATATGATAAATGGGATGAACGTTTCTCATACAATCTTCTACAACACGGCGGACCTCCTTGAGTCCCTTAAAAGGACCCATAACTGAAACAGTATTTCCCTGGACAAGAATATAGCACTTTGTCAAAAGTTCTAGAGCCTTTAGGGTATTACTGTTCGGGCCAACCAGTCTTTGTCTTCTTTTGACGAAACGATCCTTATTTGAGACAAAATTTCCGATCTTAATAACATCACACGCAATATCGTCCTGTAGAATCTTAACAGCTTGTGGAAATGGTACAGAACGGGCTAACAGTTTGATTAAGTCACGGGTCTTTAAGATTATAGCAGGATCAAAAGTTTTCCTTGTAGTTTTAACTGTCATCGAACCCTCCACTAAATTTAGTTCGCATGCAATATGATGTACACTGAGGGCCCTTGTGACATCTTTCCAAATTGATTTCAAGTATTCTTCTCTATATTTTGGGAAAAGGGTCATGAAACTTGATTCTTCAGTAAATGGAAGTCCCGACTTATTATCCTCTGGCTTGAATTCTTCAAGTTTCCATTTGTCAATATCAGGTGTATCCCATGGCTTATCCTTGTTGTGAGTAGATACCATTTTATGTCAGTTTCGTGGCAAATACCTCTTTGTTTAGCTTGTTGGCAAATGTTAATGCAAGCGATGATAAATAGCTCATCTATGTCATCTCATCAAACAATGTTCAACATTTCTTCGCTTTTTCTCAAAAAAAAAATAAAATAAAGTTCGAATTTTCCTACAATATTGATGCATTTCTTTTTTTTTCAATATTCAGTGGATGGTAAATTTATCAACTCATGTATGGGAATGCACTGAGCACAACGCATAGATAACTCCTTATCTAGAACCTGACAGGAGTATCCGTAAAGATTCATCCCTTTTTTCGCTCAACAAATTATTTAATAGCCAAAATCTCTGAATTCGAACAAAATGGGAAGAAAAGAGCACAAGATGAAAGAAAAGACGAAGATTGGTAACAACTCAAACAAGGGAGTACGAAAACACATTGCTAAATCTAACATCAAATCCAACAAGAAAAAAATTCAGCTGCAGATTAAAAAACTTGATACTCTAGATATAGAATTCTCAGAGATCGCAAATGCTACCAAAACTAACCCTAAAGAAGGCAGTTTACAAACTAGGAAATTGATGGAGCATCATGCAGAAGATAAAGAAACCACGGCACGTATATCAAAAGATAAAGAGAAAACGGAGCAGAAAATCAAGGAACAAGTTGATCTAATTTCCAGCTTTTCAATCCTTTGAACAGCAGGCATCCGTCTTATGTCTCATATCGTCATCGCTTTTGCTATCATAGCTTTTCATTCATTTCATACTTACAGTTGTAAAATCTAGTTACAATATATTTAATTGAAAGGATATTGGTGTAATAATGAATATGTATGCATCCTAATTTTTGTTGCAACTTGAATCAGAGAAATATTAAATGGTAGGCTCTTCAGATATCATCAAGCATTGACCTTTCTCAAACCAGCATTAGTACGGAAGATTGCATCACCCTCAGCAAAACCTCTACCTAAACCGAAACCAACACCAATCCACACAGGGAAAGCGCGACGCTTGAAGAAGAGAACAGAGGCTACGATACCTGCACCTGCACCCAGCGCAGTTTTAGCAACGAGATTCGAAAGTACGACATCCCATCTCTTGTCTAAAATTGAAGGCACTGATGAAGTAGTCTTGATTTGTTCGGACATCCTAGGTAACTGGTCTCTCTTAACAGCGATTTATTACTCTAAATATTATAAGTTGTTTCTACGACAAGATTTGCTTAATTCGCTTTTTCCAATTGTCTGAGATTAAGCGTATCAAAAAACAAAAAAAAAAATTGAGACCTTATGTCCCGGGTAATATACAGGTACTGCTAAGTTTGGCCAATCAGAAATCACCTGTCTAATTTGGTGATGGGAACAAGACATCAAGAACTGATCGCTCGTCTCACACCATTACATAATGTGATTCACACACCTTGCAGTAAGGCTAATTGCATGTGTGTAATTATTCTGATTTGAAAGAGAGCTCTTGGGAATTATTTCTAGTGATTAATGCCAATTTTGCTTATCGTTCACTAACAAAATTTAATGAAATGTGGATCTTTACATCTATTTCTTAATAAACCTCAGACCTACATTCAAGATATTGAAAGTAAATTCTTTTCTTTATTTCAGTAGTTACCATATATCTGAATCTGATATAAGCAGAGATGTAGGTGTTTCTTCTAGGTTGTGTCAAACTAACAAAAGTGATACGATTTATCGAGTGCAAGTTGTTCACGATTTGATAAATTCATTGACCCTACTACATAATGGGAGATAGCAATGTCTTTATTAACCGTGTCTAGATGTGGTGCCTTCCAATTCGGCGGCGCACATAGCCTGTCGTGTCATTCATTGTTCGGCATTTAGAAACTGGAAGAATAGAATTATTTGGTTGGCCTCGACCTGGAGGGTGACAAAAAAAAAAATTGAACACACAATTTTGTTCTTGAAATTGCAAGGCGGTTCGACTCCCTTGGAGTATAAAAACGGTGTGGTCTTCTGCTAACTAAATGAGAATAAGGTTCAACACCGCAACAAAGTTCCTCGTCGTACCAACATTGGCGTATTCGAGCTTTAGATTAAACATAGTAAGAACATTCATGGTACAAACATCACCCTTTAAAGCACCAGTAAGTGGTCCTTCTTGGGATTTTTCAGCCACACAGGTCCTAGCAGAAACTACTAAAAGCATTGAAGATTCCACTGTTTTTTTGGATAACCTAGCTTCCATCAAAGCACCATCAATTGAAAACTTTGTAAAGCCATATCTGCATCATGAAAACGAAATTTCGCCGCTATTTAACAGGCTGACTTTTTTGAAGCATGTTTCCGAAAACAAGGAATTGAGAGATGCATCTACTAAGGCAACTGAATTAATTGAAAACTTTGGTATTGAATCTTCGCTGAGATATGATATCTTCGCACAATTCGATAAAATTTGGCTGCAGTTAAAAGATGATAAAGATTTCAAAAAGAAAGACTTTGAGACATATAAATTCGTTGAGAAATGTCATAAGGATTTTGTCAGATCTGGATTGAATTTGCCTGAAGACAAAAGAGAACTGGTTAAAGATATTAAGAAAAGGATATCCAATAACTCCCTAAAATTCTCGACCAATTTGGGGGAACAGAATGGATACATCACTTTTACAAAGCAAGAACTTAAAGGTGTTTCTGCCGATGTTTTGTCGCAATTCCAAACAATAGAAGAAGATGGAGTAATCAAATATAAGGTAACTTTCAAATACCCAGATATTTTTCCAGTTCTCAAATCAGCCGAAAACCCTGAAACACGTAAAAGAGCTTTTATAGCAGACCAGAATAAAGTACCCGAGAACGAGCCGCTATTCCTTGAAACTTTGAAGCTAAGACGTGAATTGGCGAAACAACTAGGATATGAGACTTATGCCGCTTATAATTTAGATATCAAAATGGCGAAGAAGGAGAGTAATGTATTGAATTTCCTGCACGAACTAAGAGAGAAGCTAAAGCCACTTGGTGCTAAAGAACTTGAGATTCTCAAGTCCATAAAGGAAGAAGATTGTCAAAAGAATGGCGGCATCTTTGATGGTCAGTATTATATTTGGGACAACCGGTACTATGATAATCAATATTTGAAGAATAATTTCCAAGTAGACGAAGAAAAGATTTCTGAATACTTCCCCCTCGAATCTTCGATCAAAGGTATGTTAGCAATATATGAAAAAGTCTTGAAATTGAAGTTTGTAGAAGAGGATACATCCAGTACCTGGCATTCAGATGTCAAACAACTTTCAGTTTGGAAAATGGATGATATACTTGCACCAGAATTCGTGGGCTGGATTTACTTCGATTTGCACCCAAGAGATGGTAAGTACGGACATGCAGCCAATTTTGGAATCAGTTCTTCCTACATTAAGCCTGATGGGAGCAGATCGTACCCTGTTACGGCTTTGGTTTGTAATTTCTCTAAACCTGGTAAAGACAAGCCTGCTTTGTTGAAACACAGCGAACTTGTCACATTCTTCCATGAATTGGGGCACGGTATCCACGACCTTATGGGCAAGAATGCTATAGGCCGCTTTAATGGACCAGGGGCTACTCCTTGGGATTTTGTTGAAGCACCATCGCAAATGCTAGAATTTTGGACATGGAGCAAAAACGAGTTGGTGGCATTGTCTGGCCATTATGAAACTGGTGAATCAATTCCAGATGGTCTGTTGGATTCGTTAATCCGCACGAAGCATGTTAATGGGGCTCTATTCGCTCTTAGACAGCTTCATTTTAGTCTATTCGATATGATAGTGCATACAACGGATGATATTTCAACCCTTGACGTGACAAAGTTGTGGAATGAATTAAGAGAAGAAATTTCTTTGGTTGAAAACGGTGGTGTTTTCAGCAAAGGCTTCAATTCTTTTGGTCATATCATGTCAGACTCTTATTCGGCAGGTTATTATGGATATATGTGGGCAGATGTGTTCGCCTGCGACATGTATTACACAAAGTTTTTGCCTAATCCACTTGACAGTACTTCTGGTGTGGAGTATAGGGACATCGTTTTGGCCCGCGGCGGCCTGTATGAAATTGAAGATAACTTGACAGAATTTTTGGGGAGAAAACCGAATAACAAAGCCTTCTTACAGGAACTTGGTTTATAGCTACCTACATGTTTAACGAATAAGCATTATGAAAAAATTTAAGAAGAGTAGAAAAGCTTGATAAATACTCTAGCATTTTTCTAACCTTTCGTGAAAGATTGATTTTTAGTAGATCAACCAAAATTATTATTATGTACACAGCGTCTTGGAAGATGTCCATCAACAATGAGGAAATTTTTGAATCTACTTCACGGTTCTTTGCTGTGTATTTATCCATTAGTATCTTTTTCAACTCATGGCATGAAGAAGAGGCCAATCCTGCGCACTCTCTTCGAAGTGTCCACTTAGTCTTCAGAGCTCGATAAAGATTCGTCAGCGATCTTCTAACCGAAAGGATGAGACTGGCCAACCAAACCTTGGACCCTATGTCGCCTTTGTTCAATTTTCTGTAAAGAAAATTGTCTTCGCTTATTACTCCAAAACTCTTCAATAAGTATAGCTCATCAAAAAATGATGAAATTGAACCTAGACCATCTATAAGCGTATCCTCCAATGAATTCTTTTTCGAACAATCTTCCTCTGAAGGCTCTGATGCCACAACTTTTGAGACTGCATCCAGTTTGCCCGTATTTATAGCATTTGGAGGTTCCATGATACCTAATCCAAATACTAGTATTTGAGGATTCTAGATAACTGATAGAGTCGTTTTGTTTACTAATTCCACTTCATGGTGGGTGATAATTGCCAATTGTACTTATAAGTACTGAATTCAAGGTAAGCGATCGATAAGTAATCGCCGTCGTTGTCGCGGGGGAATCGTGAACAAAAAAAAAATATTCAAATTAAAAAAAAAATATCTAGGTTTTACGCAACTGGTTTAAAAGACAGCACTGGATCCCACTTCAACGTCAATTCCATCTGAGCTGCTCCGAGTAAGCTTGTAAGTTCACTATTTTGTAATTAATACCGGAGCAAAGCCCGTATTTTTGTTTGGTGCCCAAGTTTTTGCTTTTTTAAGATCGTATGAAGAAAGACTAGGAGGCTCTTCTAATGAAACAAGGCATCTCTATCATTATTGTTCAAATCGTCAAGCGATTGCTGCCAGCTCAAATAGGAGTCATCACGTCATGAGTATGCAGCGTTTTGATGATTTTATCCTTTTTTTATTCCTCTGTGATCAAGGTGTCTGTTCATGCTTGCCAAGAGATCTAATGGGCAACAATGACAGGTAATGTATTCAAGCGATGTTCTTTTTTTCAATATGGTATGGTATGCATAAAGCTACGCTGTACTCGCTACGGGCAAGATAACAACATGTGAGAAATTTATTAGGAAAATTATTCGACCAATATTGTGTTCTAGTAGACTAACTCATTAGCTTTCACACTTCTCGATGACCTTTGGGAAGGAATTGGTCTCAAATTTTAATACGCAAGCTTGAATGGCCCCGTCCTAGAACAACACGCTTTACTGAGTCGGCACACACTGTAGCTATCCTCGTCTATATCTATGCCTTAAATTCCTAAAGCTCCAGAATTAGCACGTGATAACTTTGTTACCCGGTAATCCGGACAAATTTTGGAGTCTACTTTCATAATAATATATGCTCATTTGTACATATAAATTAGAGATATGGGTTTCAAACGCTGAAAATATGCTAGTTAATACATTGTATGACTCCATAACCAGGTATTTGATCAAAATTCCCAAAAACCTTTTCTAAGAGTGACTCTATATCTCTTTCTACCTGGCCAATACCATTCGCCACCCACATTAGCAACCTCCTGTCCGCAAAATTTTTTCCTTACTTACTGGTTACCCTCTTTTGCAGGGGTGTTCTGACCAATCATTTTTCAGTATTCCTCATGTCGGACCGTCATTATTCGCATTGTTTCGTGCTGTCCGCCTTTTTTTCATTTGTCCCTACCACATTTTAATCCCATTTTTTTTTTTTTGGAAACAGATATATTCGGGTCAACTTTTTTGATCCAGTTTTTTTTTTTGATTGATTCTCAACCCCTGCAGACGGTGTGGTTTGTGTTACCCGGACTGACATCACGTGCGTTGTCAAACTTATTTATCAATTAACTTACGAAGTTACCGATGGCAATCACTGGAAAACGCACACATGTGATTTTGCTAGGTGATCGTGAGGCTTCTTGTAGAAAGCGGGTTAAGTTAGACTCGCATAAATTTATTCCAGACTACTCAAGCCAAGACAATCTAGACGGCGATCATCATGATACTGGTTATTCCTCTGTTGATTCTTTCGCTCTACCAAACAGGAAATCACAGATTCGTTTTCCTGATCCAGCAACATTAGCCCAATTGGTAGTTCATTCTGCTTCAGGCGAGGATAACTCAAACGCTTCAAGGGCCAACTTGTCAAATTCTGCTACGGAACAGGGCAGTGAATTAAGTCCAAACCCTTTTACAGATCAAGATGGTATTTCTAATTATTTGACGGTATCTGCCTCTAGGACATTGAGCAGGCACAATTCTAGCTCTGTTCCTAAGTCGGATCTTATTGCGAGGGAGCGTTGTTTTGATTATATTGTTCAATCGATTGATGAAGTATGGGCTAGGTATTGCGACACTACTTCCTCTGCTGAAAACCAATTATATCCATATGGTTGTGCATCCCCTGTATCCGATTTTTATGCATCGGGAAATGAAAGTGATTCGGGGTACAAGTCATGTACAGATGTTGAAACCGATAGCGATTACCGCAAAGTGTCTAATTTACCAGGCTCAGTAGAGCTCGAATCGTTAAAAAATAGATTAACCAAAGCAAAATGCGACTTAGAGCAAACTGTAGACTCAGCTGCATTCAGTGAATGCGTGGCATTTTGGAACCGTTGGGACATGATTAAATACAACGCCGTTGAAATGATGGAGGAAGATGACGATGATGAGCTAGTAGAATCTGTCATCGAAGAATTAGAGCAAGGGAGATGTTATAATGAGTCCTGAAAAAAAAATTTTTGTGTTTATTTTCTGGTTTCGCAGAGCCTTAGGTTGCTCATGGAAGGGTTTTGATCTTTTTTATTGAACTGTATTTTTGTTAAATTTCAGTGATATTTTTTTTCTTTTAGAAATGCTCAGTTGTACTTTAGGAGGACTCTTGATGGGAAATTATTCAGTTCTACTCAAAAACAAAAAAACATGATATATAACTTTTTTTGAGGAAATTCAAATTCATATAGTATACTTGTCTTATAAACTTATATTTTAACATTTATTTGCATTCAACTACACTGGAGAGTTTTTGCATCAGAACGAGTCACCTTCTCAGAAAGTGCTTTCGACAACGTCGATTCAGTATTGTTGCGTAAATTATTCTATTGTACCATCATACAGAGGCATGAAACAAACCAGTTCTCTGAAGAAAAATGTTGTTGTAAAAATCTCTTTAATTTGTCTTAACGTAGTGACAAATTTTTTTCTTTAATTGTTTTGATAATCAAGAACTAAATATAAGTGATGAATGGTGGAGAAGGACTTGTAGTACTAATAGCCTCGCAATTTAAGCTCATCACTTTCTATATTGATTTTATAATTGAAATTTTCTTGAAAACTATGAAGAGTTGAGTCATTGCCATCTAAGCCACTTGAACAATCACAATGCAGAGCATACCACAGTATGTCATGAGTTATATCAAAGGAAGCAGCTAAGTAAATCCTAAAACCTAGTATGGCTTTTAATTTTTTTATTAGATTAGAGAATTTTAAGAGGCTGCCGTATCTAACTTATTGCCACTACCGAGTTTGCACATAAATTTATCCACTTTATTGAACTGCCTTTCTATAGATATCTACCAAAATAAGTAAACCATAAATATGTACGTTATTCCCATAAAACACTGCAAGAGATGTAACATTTTAAGATGAAAAAACATGGCACTGCACATATTGCAAAGCAAAGAAAAAGATATGTACAAAAATTGGGAGGCTTCGCTTCAGCAAATGAATGTTTGGCAATTTCTTTAGTAATTTCGAGTTGAACAAATTTTTACCCTGACGTGTTTAGAAATTTATGTTGCTTAGATTAAGTTTTACCATCTTTTGTTGGAAATTATATTCAGCTTATTCAAGAGAATTGTAACTTATTAAAACGATAAAATAATCACACACCAAATAACAATTATTCTAGAATTTCTTCCGATCGAAAATTCAACAATTCCTAGTGAAGCTGTTGGTGCTCTCTTAAACTGACGTTTGTCATAATACTCTTCGTGATCGCTTTCTTGAGCGTCGCTTTTACTCGTTTCAATTATCACTTTGCTGAGGGACTCATTCGTTTGAGAGAATTATTCTTAGTATCAACTTTGTTTTGTTGGTGGGATTTGAAGAAAAAGGGTTTGAAGCTTCCCAGTTTTTTCTTAAATTGTTACAAGTTGAAGTGTAGAAGAACGTATCTGTAGTATGAAACCTTCTTTTGACACCAATACATTTTCGGGTTTTATTTTTCACGTAGATCTTTAAAATCTACAGATGTTTCAATGTGAAACCCTTAAATTTAATACCTGAAAACTTAAACGAAAACGACAAAATAAAAGCGGCAAAAAAGAGAAGCATCAATTTCCTCCACATTCACCAAACTGCTAGGAGATAGCTTTGAAAAACAAATAGCGAACTTATAGTTTCTGGGAAATTTTTCTGCAAAAAAACTGCGGGCGTATATGCTCTAATGTCAATCTTAGATGAGATCTACCATGAAGAAGGAAAGGGAAAGAAGGGATTACCAAAAAGACAAGCAAATTACAAACCAGCACCAAATTTTCATACCAACGATTTTTCAAACTATTATATACATCAGGGCACGTTGCCTCAAACTCAAGTGAAGAATATTGAGAATCCTGTTGAAGGCTATCCAAAGCTACAAAAGCTGTTTGGTTTGAAGGAACGACAGATTTCTCAAAACATCACATCACCTTTCGGATGCAAAGTTGAGTTGGATGAGATTGTTCCTACTTTAAATAATTGGATTAAAGAGCCGGATTTGGTATTTGACGTCGTAATGATTGGCTGTTTAACAGATAATCAGTTCATATATCCCTTATTAACCCAGTTACCCATAAATAAATTGATAGCAAAACCAGGGTTTTTATTTATATGGGGAAGTGCTCAGAAGATCAACGAACTTTCAAGAATTTTGAACAATGAGGAATGGGCTAAAAAATTCAGGAGAAGTGAGGAGCTTGTATTTGTACCTGTAGATAAAAAATCACCCTTTTATCCAGGGCTGGAGGCAGATGACGAATCATTGTTTGAAAAGATGCAGTGGCATTGTTGGATGTGTATCACTGGTACTGTCAGAAGGGCAACGGATGGGCATTTGATTCACTGTAATGTTGATACGGACCTAGCAATTGAAACAAAAACAGGAAAAATTGGGGCGGTTCCTTCCCAATTGTACAAAGTGGCTGAAAACTTTAGTACAGCTACAAGGAGGTTACATATAATTCCTGCTAGAACAGGCTCGGAAATTCCTGTTAGAATGAGACCTGGCTGGGTAATTATGAGCCCTGACGTGCTACTAAACAATTTTGATCCATCAAGATACAAAGATGAAATCACAAGGTTAGGAACGAATCTACCTTCAGATCGACTCATAGAGAATCTTAGACCTAAATCTCCGGTCCTGATGAAAAATTAAAAGCTGTCTCTCTTGCTTTATAGATAAAATTGCATATTAAAGAATATATACCAAAAAAAACTTTTTTTTTCATCTTTTGTAGGCATCGATCAATTGCATACTTGTAATATTAAGCAAAATACTTTTAAAATTCATCTTATTTAAACCACTTTTCAACACCTTCTTTAATTGGAGTTAGTAAGCCCTTTTGTTTAGGAACATAATTGATTCTGTGGTATGCATTCAAGTTCTTTCTCAAAACAATTTGGTAGCAGGTTGCGGAGCCTTGTCTGGAGATAATAGTTGAGGACGCCAAGAAAAATTCCCAGATCCTGAACCATTTCACACCATAATTGTTAATTACCGAGTCCTTGTTTCCCATCCAGTTTCTGTACCATCTCCACAATGTGGCTGAGTAATGAACACCTATGTTGTCAATTGAAACCACCTCAAAGCCTGTACCTTCAAGCTTAGAAACAACAAAATCTAAAGGAGTTGATGCATCTGCTCCAGGGAAAATATATTTGTTCATGAACAACCCCCAAATTAGATCTTCGTATTGCCAAGACTTTCTTAAACCAGCGTACTGCAAATAGAACAAACCATCATCTTCTAACATATCATATACTTGTTGCAAGAACGAGCCGAATTTTCTGATCCCAACGTGTTCTGCCATTTCAAGACAAGTAATTTTATCGTACTTTTTACCCTCTTCTGTTGCAAGAGGTGTATCTCTATAATCCAAGCACAAAATACGTGACTGCTCCTTGTCGATGCCTTGAAGCTCTAGTTTGCCATTACCCCATTTGGTTTGGTTTCTACCTAAAGTAATCCCAGTAACCTTTGCTCCGTAGATTTTAGAAGCATAAGTAGCCAGCGTACCCCAACCACAGCCAAGATCCAATAGATATTCACCTGGCTTGAGATCAATTTTGTCACAAACAGTTTTCAATTTATTATCTTGAAGCTCTTCTAGAGTCTCTTCCTTTTCGATATCAGAGATCAAACCACTGGTGTAAACCATCCGTGGTCCCAAAAACCAGGAGTAGAAATCATCACCACGGTCATAGTGATCTCTAACTTGTTCCTCATCTTGAGATCTCGTATGCATGATAACTTCAGGAATCATCCCCAACAAGAAGAATTTGAACAATGACATGGTGAAAGAGAATTGCGCCCAGTCGTGTCTATACTCTAATGCCTCCAAGGCATCGCAATTAAAAGAAACCTTATTAGCGAAGTAAAGCTCGTGGAATGTTTCCATTGGAATCTTCCTCCCACTATATTTCTCTTTCAAAAGTTCATCATGAAATGTAATATAATGTTCAATCGGTTTTCCTGGTAACTTACACTTTTCGTTCAACCGAGGAGAATAAGTGGACGCTAAAGTCCAGAATACCATCAAAATTGGAATAGCAAACAATACAAACAGCGTCAAAAATGTCTTCAATCCGCCTCCCAACTTCCTGGAAACGTAAAAGGGAATACCCACCAGTAAACCAAATAAAACTAAGTTAGAGAACTGCTTGGAAGAAGGACCCTCAGCAGGCAAGGGAGCATTATGAATTGCTGGTGATGCCGTTGTTGGAACGCCGTACTTGCAATTGATTGCATCTGGCGGAGTAGCAGCAGGCGTCTTGATGAATTGAATCGAGTCAAAAGGATAAGCGCTCATCTTGACCTAATTTATGTCTGGAAACACTTTTCTATGTACATTGAGTAAACTGAGTTTTATGTATAACCATCCGGTACTGTTTTATATTTTTTTTTTTTTTAGTCGAGGTCGTGTAATTAAGAGATTAAGAGAAAGACGAATGGCATTCTAAAAAAAAAGGGGAAGTGTCGAGACACTGTTTGCTTCGAGCAAGTATAGAGCACGATCATGTGATCCTTATTTGTGGCTTTAAAGTTCAACAAGTAAGTCATACTGACTCAGATTAAAGAAGAATCATTTATATAACTACGTTAAATGTATATTCAATTCTGTGAGGCTGTGTTTTTTCAATTTTTCGCAATTCAATTATTGTTTTAACTTGCAAATAAGGAAAGGTGGTTGGCCACAGGCAAGCTCTACAATATATTATCAAAAATAGAACGATATTATTGTGTCAGTGGTCCATGCAAAAAGAGCTGTAGTTCACAGAACTCCTTGATACAGATTTACATACACTAGGTGAAAGATAAGGAAAAAAAGTCTTGTACTATGAGTTACTAAATTATTACGAGTCGCGTCCATATGCTGACTGCTCATTCTGTGGCAAGCATGTAAGTAGTAGGGCTCGGGTTAATTTTTTTGACAAAGCGATTTTCGCCTTAGAACACGACGTAAAATTATAGGGCGGGCAAGTAAGGTTGAGAGAGGTGGGACAGTATAAAGGAGGACTTGCTGTCTTTCATACATATAGCTGTTAATACCGATAGTCCATCAAAGTATTTGTGGTTTAAATGAATAAATTCTAAACCTTAAGAGGGGTTCAGAGGAATATATCAATAATATCGTTACTTGAAAGCTGTTTGATTGATTGACTGGCACAACCCAGAAATCACATACAAAAATTTCTTTTCCGGGTTAAAAATTTTTTGACGTTCGGTTCTGAAAGTGACATTGGATACAAAGCGATGCGATGAGATGAGTTAGCAACTGGTGGATATGAAGATACATACAAGATAAAGTAGGTACAGAGCGTTCTAGTGAACCACGAGGACGCAATATGGGTAAGAAGACGCAAAAGAAGAATTCTAAAGGTCGTTTAGATAGATACTACTATTTGGCAAAGGAGAAAGGTTACCGTGCTCGTTCTTCTTTCAAAATCATCCAAATCAATGAAAAGTATGGTCATTTTCTTGAAAAATCAAAAGTCGTAATCGACTTGTGTGCTGCTCCAGGGTCTTGGTGTCAAGTTGCGTCAAATTTGTGTCCAGTAAATTCATTGATCATTGGTGTTGATATTGTGCCAATGAAACCTATGCCTAATGTGATTACATTTCAAAGTGATATCACAACTGAGGATTGTAGGTCAAGACTAAGAGGATACATGAAGACATGGAAAGCAGATACTGTTTTGCATGATGGTGCACCTAATGTCGGTTTAAGTTGGGTTCAAGATGCTTTTACGCAGTCTCATTTAACTCTGCAAGCTTTAAAACTAGCAGTTGAAAATCTAGTTGTAGGGGGAACATTTGTGACTAAAATTTTCAGATCTAAAGATTACAACAAACTAGTGTGGGTGTTCCAGCAGTTATTTGATAATGTCGAAGCTACTAAGCCACCAGCTTCTAGAAACGTTTCTGCTGAAATTTTTGTTGTTTGTAAGGGATTTAAGGCACCAAAGAAGTTAGATCCAAGACTTTTGGACCCACGAGAGGTTTTTGAGGAGCTACCAGATGGCCCACAAAATATGGAAGCCAAGATTTATAATCCTGAGAAGAAAGTCAGGAAGAGACAAGGTTACGATGAGGGGGACTACTTATTATATCACGAGGCTCCAATCATGGAGTTTGTTAAAAATGAGGACCCTATTCAGATGCTTGGTACTATCAATAAGTTTACAGTTGATAAAGAAGATCATGAGTGGAAAATCCTCAAAAAATTAAGGCAAACGACATCTGAATTTTTGACATGTATTGAGGATTTGAAAGTATTAGGTAAGAAAGATTTTAAGCTCATTCTGAAATGGAGAAAAGCAGCTAGAGAACTTTTAGGTTTGGATGAAGAGGAGAATAAGGAAGAAATACAAGCTACGCCATTGACGGAAGAAGAACAAATTGAAAAGGAATTACAGCACCTCCAAGAGAAACAAAGGTTGAATAATAAGCGTGAAAAGAGGAAGAAAAATGAAATGAAGCAAAAGGAGATTGTTCGTATGCAACTGAATATGATAAATCCTACCGACATAGGTATTGAAGCTGCAGAGATTGGCAGAGAATCAATTTTTAACTTGAAATCTGCCGAAAAGACCGGAATATTGGATAAATTAGCCAAGGGTAAGAAAAGAATGATTTTTGATGGAAAAGAGGTTGAAATGGACAATGATATTTACATCGATGAGAACGCACCATTACCAGATAGAGATGAGGGGGCGGATGCTGATGAATTAGAATCTCAGCTGGACGCTATGTATAGTAACTATAAGGAAAAGAAAGCGGAGAGAGACGCTAGGTTCAAGGCCAAACAAGCACGTGAAGGCCATGAAGCTGATGCTTGGGACGGATTCAGTGACGTCAAGGGAAGTGAAGATGAGAAAGACGAGGAAAAAGACTACGTCAGTGATGCCACTGATTCCGATATTTCAGACTCCGATGATGATGAGGCTATCAACCAACTTATCACAAAATTGAAGACCAGAGAAAACCAAGGTAAACTCAGCTCAAAAGCTCGTGCGCTTTTCAGTGACAGTATTTTTGAAGGAGTTGAGGCTGATCTTCCGGCGAAGGCACTTGAAGTGAGCTCTGAATCTGTTGGAGATATACAAAAGTTAACACGCAAGAGGAAGCATAACGAAATCAGTACAGATACCAAAAATGCACAGGAGAAAAGCAGCGATGAGGCTAGTAACGATGAGGATAGCGATTTCGAAATAGTGACAAACGAGAATACCGATAATTTGGATTCAGATTATGACTCAGATGAGGAAAATAAGGAGGCAAAGAAAAAAGAGCATTCAAAAGAAATCGATATTGCTACAGTAGAAGCCATGACCTTAGCACATCAACTGGCTCTTGGTCAGAAAACCAAACATGATTTAGTTGATGAGGGATTCAATCGTTATTCTTTCCGTGATTCAGATAATTTACCTGATTGGTTTACTGAAGATGAGAGACAGCATTCTAAGATTAGTAAACCAATTACAAAGGAGGCTGCCATGGCCATGAAGGAAAAACTTAAAGCACTTAATGCTAGACCAATCAAGAAAGTTGCAGAAGCAAAAGCAAGAAAGAAGCATCGTGCAGTGGCTCGTCTTGAGAAGCTAAAGAAGAAAGCAGGTTTGATTAATGATGATAGCGATAAGTCTGAAAAGGATAAGGCAGATGAAATTGCCAAGTTAATGAAGAAGGTCTCTAAACAGACGAAACAAAAACCAAAGGTCACCGTTGTTGTGGCCTCCGGAAAAAACAAGGGATTATCAGGTAGACCTAAAGGTATCAGAGGTAAGTACAAGATGGTTGATGGTGTTCTAAAGAATGAACAAAGAGCATTGAAGCGTATTGCCAAGAAGCATCATAAGAAAAAGAACTAATTACTCAATCTTTGTAAGATATGACTAAATTCATTATAAATATTGGTACTTTTGGTAGTTAATATATTTTTATATATAAAAGAGAATAACAACAACTATTTGAATAGTCTTTTCATTAAAAAAAGGATTGACATAATTACTACCGACAACGTTCCGAATTCTATTATAAATTTATTTCCTGAATCCAATTTAGGAATATCAACACTCAAACATGTTGAATTAAGATGATAAAACTTCGTATCTGGCGTGAAAAAAGATTCATAGCCTTGGATTTTCGAGTAAAAAGGAGTTTCAATTAGTTGTTCGTTTCCGGTGTCACATGCAAGAAAAACATGAGGTGTAAACAAAACGGATACAGCAGAGCCACCTTCTGAGTTTGGTGCGACATACCTTGAATGTAAGTTAATATCATTTAAACTCCCAGGTTGTAATTCGAACATTGCCACGGATCCCCATCCTTTTACAGCGTACTCTGGCAATTCTAAATCATGTTCTCCAAATAGAAAAATGGGCTCCGACTGAAATTGGTCGACAAAAAGGTCCTTCGGCAAAAGAAAATAAGCGAAATACGAACATCCTTTGACATCAGAATAGTTTCTTAAATCAACAGTGAGTGAGGGGTGCAGTCCTGCAGGTTCATTAATGTAAATCGAAGTGCTACCAGTAGATCCATTGACATGAAAAGGGTGCAAGAAGAGAAAGGTTTTGGCGCATTTATCTAATGTAGCGTCATCCACATCCCACGTACATCGTACACCACTCATATTTATATCATTAGCATCCATAGTGTCGACACTGAATATCCCCATTTCTGTCTTTACACCAACCTCACCACTCACATTAAGGTTAAAAGTATCATTGAAGTTGTAGTATTCATCAATTCGAATAAAGTCTGCTATATTTATATCGTAGTCATGTTCAGAATAATTCAATTCGCTTATAATCTCTGGTGTTAGCCACTTACTTAACATGTTTCCATCCCAGGTTTCACTGTGCCACATAAAATTCAAAGGCGTCTCTATAAAACAATCTATCGAGGAATGATATGCAGGTCCATTAGATAAACGATTCTCATTACCTTTTTGCATATAAACCGTCAAACCAGACGACAATTGAGGCTTTATGGCCGAGAAATCTATAGAAGCTGCTCTTTTCCATGTAATCCTAACTTCACCACCACCCAATTGATTCTTTAACGCATTTGGCACCGATAGCATTTTTCTATCTTGCACAGCACCATTTTCGTTCTCTATTAGTACCATATCATTTTCATTGCTGACACTTCCATCCCAGCCAGAGTGTTTTTCTAGAACTACTGTTATCCTTCGTTTCTTTAAACTGTTCACCATGATGCTAAGAACGATTCCGTCCGATCTTTATGCCAGTGCCTAAAAATTGAGCTTCGAATTAATTAAAATGCGTTGTTTAATGCTTCAATAGCATAAAACACCTCTAAAATGTTTGAGCGAAATCTTACGCACTAGTGTTGATAGAAAGGGCCACCTAATAGCCTTATAACGTCAAGCATCCTTAAAACTAATGTGAAAAAAAGGATTTGGATTGAAGTTTTTTTTTTTTCGACAAACTTTTTACGAGTAAAAAAAATAAACCCAGTAAAATTTCAAACCTATCACAAGCCTCTGGTGAAACAAAAAAAGTAGCCATAAAAAAGTACGCCTAATCGAGGTCATAGATAGACCATCATTCAATCATTCACTGGGTAAGTTTCAATAGCGTAAGAACACTGGATTTTTGATCGAGGTCTGTTATTGAAAGAGAACTTTGGATACATACTTATACCCGCCGTTGAGAGAATCCTTCAAACAGTTCATTTTTAGGGACTTTAAGTTACCATATTACAAGTGCAGGTGTTACCAATCTGACGATAATTTAGTTCTCACTACGACCTGATCCTTCCACACCGTCTCTTTGCCAGTGTAGTCCTTCGTTTAATTGAGTCGTGTCGGGTTTCGTTTTTAACGAATTAAAACTGAAAAAAATAACCCTGGTCGAAAGATTGATAGAATTCAGCACCTGCCTTGAAGAAAATCGAATCACTATAATTAAATCCATTCAAGGATAAGCATAAGAACATTTCTCTGCTGAAGACGTGTTCATCAACTTTTCCTAGCTCGAGTACTAATAAATTAATTATATTTCCAATCTTGGACGATATTATTACTTTTTTTTTTATCTCTGGATCTGTGCTCGATATAATTTTTTTAGGGTTTGGGCTGGCAGTTTATCCCCAAAATCGAACTCTGAGATCTTTGCGACAAATAGTGTTAACATAGCTTTCTCTACCAGTGATTGCGTGGGTCATTTCGCTAGATTAATCCTTTTTTGTTTGGAGAAAATCTATCTCTGATTGCGTTCTGTGAGCGTTGATTCGTGAGCACCAGGAAGAAAGTTAAACTACTCCTCATTATTTCTCGTTTGCTAAGGTAACTTGAGGGGTTTTTACAACAGGTATCAGAGAAGATAGTTCGCAAGGCAACCGTTCTTCTGTTGTTTTAACCGAGTTATCTAATCGGGTGAAGTGGCCGTAAGAAATCTTTAGCATTACGTTGAGGTACTAACCTTACACAGCTGTGTTTCTTGGACTCCCCGTAAAAAGACATTGTTTCTTACAATAAAGCAACAACCCTGCTATATTGCTGGCGACTGCTTTAAAATCAGACCAACTTTTTTCGCTCTTTTTCAAAGCCCACCTGTGCTTGTAGCTTTTGTGAGATTCCACTATAATTGTTACCCGATAATAAAACTTCAGGAATGTTGACTTTACCCAAACCGCCGGCCGATTTGGATGCTCCGGTAGCATCTCTTGAAGTAACTCCAAAAAGAAGAGGTCATAGACATAAGCGTTCTTTCGCTGTATCTGGAGATTTTGAGTTTTTGAAAAAAGATAGCATACTGAAAAACCCTATCCCAAATTTTGAACAAGATCAAAGGGTGGACAACGGAATGCTTACTCCAGCTGCGGTACCGCGAGAACATTTTGACACCGGAGTTCCATTGAGTTCTTCAACATACAATGATCCTTCAAATCAGCCTTACACAAGTCCAAAATTTTTTATGAGTGAAGAACCCACGTTTACCGGAAACTTTAAAAACGTTCCAGATGCAATAATAAACTTAGATGATGTATTGAAGACCAAACCAAGGTCATTTAAGTCACATCGGCGAACTGAGTCTGCTCCTGCTGACCTACAACTGGCTTTTTCCCTTGAGAAAAAGTTACGGATTAAGGAAGAATTGGTTACCGAGGAAGAGGAAGAGGGGGAGGAAGCAAATAGCGATAGGTGCCCTTTAGCAAATAATAGCAGCAGCATTTCATCGGAAAACCGTGGTATTGATAAAAAAAATTCAGGCGCTAATACAGAAATTCCAAAGGAAAAAACACCAGAGACCAGAGTCAATGAAGAGGAACCTGAAAAAAGCGAGCATGTAATAGCACCAATCACGTTGATGTCACCATTAAAGGCTCGCTGTCCTTCTCCAGTTACCGCAAAGGAGTCTCCAAGCAAAGTTGGATACAATACGTTGAAGATCAACAAGCAAAAAGAAAGATATTATAATTTTTACAGCAAGCAGATTCCTTCTAATGGCTCGGGTCAGAGCAGTATAGGTCATTATGCATCAAATATATCTCTTTCATCTGAGTCATGTTCATCATACAAAGGTGTATCTACTCCAAATACTCCGGTCTCAACGTCACAGGGGAGGAAAACCAGTTCTAGGGCGAAACCATTCAAATTTGAGAGTCAAGTGTATGATATTAAAATCGAAGAGACTAACATTGAAAGTCCGTCTGTTCTTGTAAATAATGCAAATGAACATACCATCGCAAAACCATCGAACATAACCCCTTCTGACTTCGAACAACAGACAGTACTATCGAGAGATATTCTATTGGGAGAACCTGGTGACGTTGCTGATCCATCCAAATGTAAAGAAACCTCCGCCACTAGCTCAAAACACGTTCAAAATAGAAGTATCAGCGATCCCATAGTTTTTGAAAATAAAACAAATCATAAGAGTCGCAACAAGAAAAAACATAGCAGATTAGGCATAATTTCTACATTGTTTAGCAAACCAAAAAGGTAATTCAGAAAGGCACGACCAGTCAAATGATTTCATCACAAGACTGTATAAATATAACTTTATAACGTGTTGTAGCATTTGTAATATTATAGGTATAAAAGTGATAGCAACTATTTAAGATCTCTGCCGAGAATACCAATCTCGCATATGTGAAAATTATTGTATTCAAAATTGGAATTGAATAATACGTATAAATATAGATTTGAGAGTTTAGTTATAATCTAAGTAGTATTCACAATGGTAATATAAATATGGTTTTCCCCAGTCAAGGGTTTCAAAATATAGTGTTAATCACGTAAATTCTTTGAATGTTAAAAAGATCCCTTTTCATATCGTCATGACAATTATTTGGCCAATTCCAAGTTGTCTAGCTCTTCCTTTTCCTTGGCAGCGGCTTCAGCTTCCAATAGGTATGGAGTCAAGTATGGGATATCATCCTCTGGTTTCAACCATTTGTCCTTTGGCAACAAGTGTTGAGTCAATGAAAGTTGGTGAGCATTGATGATTCTGTAGATTCTAGCGTAAGATTCATCAGCTGGCAATCTTCTTAGAGCAGTTTGGGCAACATCGTTCTCTTCTTCGATTAAGTCGTCGAATCTCAAACCCATCTTTCTGTAACCGGAGTACTTGATGAATTGGTGGGCAACTGGAAGAGCAATCTTGGAGAGAGCTGGGCTCTTCAAGATGTAATCACCAATCTTGACAATAGAAGTGAAACTTTGTGGCATTGTTGTTTGTGTACCTGTCGATATCTGCTGGATTCGCAATCTTTGGTAACTAATTATTCACTAAGAGGAACTGTTGTAATTCCATTTTTCAAGTTTTCGTTTTTTCAATTTTTTTGAAGAAGCGTTAAAACCGGATCCCAGAAAAAGGGCAGTAAAATTACACCACATATAAAAAAACAACAGCACGACCATGATTGGCCCACAATCACGTGAATATCAAAACATCAATCGACGTCAAGATATTTGCAAATAGGTTGCAATGAATATCTCATCGGTACTCGATAGTTATACGCGGCAAGTTATATGAGTAGGCGGAGATTCTAAGTATTGACTGCGGAAAGAATTCTATACAAGATTTGTTACCATGGGAATGGCGGGGTTGGATAAAGAATGAACTAAATTTGCTGACATTAGATCTCTATAATAAAATTGGCTTGCATCGACCCTCTTTCTGTCACGAATTAGGTTAAAAGATCAGGCTTAGTTAACGGAATAATGCTCAATATTGGTATTCGGTTGGCTTTTCTCCTGCATCGTTCGGAAATGATGCTTCCAATAATAAACGATTTAGGATAGAAACATCTTCAGCAATCGCGTTCATTGTATCCTCCCACTTAACTAGTATTAGGCCCGCATAGCCCGTCGCATTGAAACCTAAGTCCAGCTCCGAACAGAAAGCTTTTGATCTTGGAACCAAACACATCCATTCCCTTGTCATTATAAAATTATAGGCAGGAACGATTGGCTCGTTGTCCACTGGTGAACCACTGTGAAAAGCGGTCCAATCCTGAAAGAAAGACAATGTTCTTTGCAATAAAGATACAAAAACCATTGCAAGAACCTCCTCATCTACCTTCGACGAGTCCTCTGGTAGAGGGACAACGTAATGCGCAAAAGAAACCTTAGAATCCTGTAGTGGCCCTTCCTTGGCATTTGGTAGGAAAAATTCCTTTCCCCTGCAAAGCTTATCTTGGAATGGAATGAATTTCGATGGTAATGCTAGAAATTGTAAATGTTTATGATCCTGCGATGAGCCACTGTTAGGACCACAGTTATAAAATGCTATATGTCTCATCATTTCGTCCTCATCGTCTAGAGAACATAACAACTGATAGCTAGCCAAGAGATCTTTTGGTGTTAAGGGTGACGTTTGGTGTTTGTATTCCTTTGTAACTAGCAACAAATGGTTAGGAGTTACCGGAAACTTGTTTAAAAGTAATCTGTAATCGTCAAAATATGTCTCCATAACGGTTAGCTCTGGCTCTGGCTTTTCGAATGGGTTTACCTTAGGTTTTGACTCCTCTGGTTCACGTTCCGGTTTGTTCTGCAAGGACGGAGCAAATGAAATCTGGTAACTCATACCGGTATCTTGATCCTTCAGACGTTTGGTTGACGATTCAGTAAAACGAACGTGTCCATTTTCTATAGCTTTTTGGTAAATTGCTTCAACTTCCTCTCTAAGGTTTTGAGGTGTCATTTCTTGAAACGGTTTGGTTGCGTTATGGTGTGTAGATAAAAAATATGCCAATGCTTACTTTTAAATTGAGAAGTTTTTGTGTCCAGGAGGGCGTTTAGTTTTGTTGATTATATAGAAGTCAGGTTCAATTGCTCCAACGTATATTTATTGCCAAAGTTGTAAGTTGTGCCTTCACGTTCGTATTGTTGTCCTGTGGTGATCAAAAAATTATAATAAAAACCATCACATGACAAGCAAGCGGTTATGAAGTCTCTTACGACTGGCGTGACTAGTGTCTGTTACTACTTCCGATAAAAACTAAACGATGTGTTCGAGGAAAGAAAGTTTCCTCACAAATTTAAGATGAAAATACATAGTTAGGCTTGAGTTATAGTTTATATAAACCCATCCATTCGCATACAATCTGTTGGCTGTTGGAAGAGGATTTCAACCGAGGATGACCTTGGTAATGGTGTCCGAACAAGCATTTTTTTTCTCGTTAAGCGAAACAATCACATTTTTTTTTTTCTTTCCGTGAAATGATCATGCTTAATTTCGAACAATGTATTGGGGACGTTACATCAAAAGGACGAGCTGATTATAACACTCATAATTAACTCTCGAACAGGTTTAACGATTGGTTACATCTTGAAGAACCTACATTTTTTTCAATAGAGAGAAAAATAATTGAATAGAAAAGTTAACTGTGCTTTGGAATTGGAACTCAATTATATTTGCATTAGACGTGGTTGAAGAGACTCTCGAGCTAAAATGCAGGCATCCGATATATTATTGAAGGTCATACCCTTTCAAAAGTCTTCAGTTTTTACGATTGCTGTCGACATTGGGGGAACTCTGGCGAAGGTTGTATTTATGCCTGTTGACTCAAATAGATTAGTATTTCGTACAGTTGAGACGGAAAGAATTGATGAGTTTATGGATTTATTGCACAATATTATTCAACAATACCATGATGGATTATATGAACAGACATTACTCGTTGCCACTGGAGGAGGCTCTTATAAATTTTATGACTTATTGGTCGAACAATTTCCAACTGTAATTGGGATTGAACGGTCAGATGAAATGAACTGTTTGATAAAGGGTTTGGATTTTTTCATTCACGATATTAACAACGAAATATTTACTTATAATGATCTGGATGGTGAGAAGGCTGTGGACCCAGTACAACAGCCGAATTCCATTTATCCTTATATGCTGGTGAATATTGGTTCAGGTGTTTCAATTTTGAAGGTCGAATGTCCAACTTCTTTTTCCAGAGTTGGAGGTTCATCGTTGGGTGGAGGAACACTATGGGGGTTGCTATCGCTAATAACTGGAGCTAAATCTTTTGATGAAATGTTGAGTTGGGCAAATAAAGGAGATAATTCAAATGTAGATATGCTCGTCGGGGACATTTATGGAGCAGCTTATGATAATATAGGATTGAAAGCCACACACATTGCTTCATCTTTCGGCAAAGTATTTCAAAATGGTTCTAGGTCAAAGGTAGAAAATGAAAGATACCCGTCACCATCTTGTACTAGTACGGAAGATATAGAGAATCGCAAAAGGTTTAGCAATGCCGATATATCAAAATCATTGTTATACGCGGTCTCAAACAATATCGGTCAAATCGCATATCTTCAAGCTAAAATTCACAACGTGAAAAATATTTATTTCGGAGGTTCATATATAAGGGGCCACTACACCACGATGAATACATTGAGTTATGCCATTAATTTTTGGTCCGAAGGAAAGAAGCAAGCCTTCTTTTTAAAGCATGAGGGTTACTTAGGTGCTATGGGCGCCTATCTTTTAGCTCAGGAGCGATAAATCAACCCATTTCGAGAAAAACGAAACTGTGAATTTTCTAAAGTTTCTAAGTTAATTTTGGCATTTTGTGAGCCGGTAGTCTTTCCTGGCACACAGACTTTTAACCATACAATGCAGCAACATTCATATTTTGCATCTTTATATTCACGTATTTATAACTGGCTTTAATTGCACGATACAATCTGAAATAACCTGAAGCATCTCAAATAAAGAACCAACACCATTTATTTTGGAGCCAATGTCTTCTTTCAAGGAGTCAATTTGTTCAAACGATAATTCATGTGAAAACAAACGAATTGCCTTAATATTTTCCTTGTGAATAGTTAAAAGAACTTCTATTGAGTCTATTTCAAATTGCAATTTTCCTGACTGTGGAAATACTTCCAGATTTTTGATATTTGGAAATAGGCCTGAAATCAATTTTGAATTCCAAAGTTCTGTAATGAGTTGGTATACGCTATACTTTTGGATTATTTCCGGTGGAGTTTTGATATCAGCCTTCTTGGCTATCAGCTTCTCCAGCTTCAGTTTCGTCTCTGTAAGGACCTTTAGCTGTTCATTTAAATATTCAGATTCGGATTCTGCTAATTGATTCCATTTCCATTGATTGTATGTCGTTCGTATTGGATCTAATTCGGAAGATTCCGAGTCCAAACTTTTACTCTGCAAACACTCTATATCATCTAACAGTTTCCAGCACTGATCGATATCTTGAGATACCTCTAAACAGGTTTCTTTTATTGTTTCATTTAATTTCAAGGTTCCATCACAGCTTTCATTGACTTCACTCTGCAACAAACTAATTTCCTGATCAAGTTTAGATATTCTTACATCCCGTAAGTCTGAGACCTCTATCTGAAGCTCTGAACACTTTGTTTCGTCAAATTCGTCAAGATCTGACCACTTTTGGTCTGCCGGTATGATATTCCTAAGGAAGTTGTCGACGGATTCCAGTTCAAGGTGAAGTTGCTTTAAATTCTCCACCCACTCGTTCAAATGAATTAAGGATCCGCCAATCGTGGCTGGATCACACTGTCCTGCTAAAGAAAAGTTATCATGCTCTGATAGAAGTTGTGAAATTGTTTGATTGAATTCCTCCAGCGCAGACCTACGTAGACGTTCTTGTTCTTTTAAGACATGCTCAGTAACTCTGGTCACTTGGAGTTCAAATTTTTGGACTTCTTCCTGGTACCTATGTCTGGTATCGTCCATTACTAACCGCCCTTTATCATTTTGTGATCCTGGAAGTAACTGCGATGTGTGCATGTTTACATTTCGATAAAATTATTGGACAGAATTTTAAAAAATCATGTTCGGCTTTGGCGTCTTGTCCAATCTACTTACGAATCTAGGAATTTTTTACAGCTATTAAATATCTGATACAATCGGCAACAGCAGCACGCATTCACATTGGAAAATGATAAACTTGGATGTGTTTAATACCCAGAGGTAACAAGCTCAAAACGTATCCATTATATGCTCCAGTTTTAACTTAGGGTTCATTTTCCAATTATTTTGTCGGCCGCTGTCCCAATTTTTTTTTTTAATGATAAACATGGGAAAAATTTGCTTAAACTCAAAATACACTTTCAACTTAGGTCAGCTTCGCAATTACTGTTGATTTCCAAAATCAACTGCCGCACAACTTAAGTTTATGACATGCCGAATGCACTTTTTCATATGGTGTTTTCCCTGAATGAGACGTGTCATGAATGTGTCTATGTGCGAAGATGAACTCGTGGGGATTGTACAGGGTTCCGTTCTCAGAAAGTGTTAAAAAATGGCTACAAGTCATCGTTCAAATTTTTGACGTATGATTTAAAGTCAGGAGGTTTATGCCTCTGAATTTTTTTCGCATTAATTGCCATTTTTGTTGACGGTTTGTACATACGATGTGGCCTTCTTCAGTATTCGAATTGATTGAAGTTTTTTCAGTTATTTGATTTCTATTGGAGAATTAAAAATGCTTACATTGTTATTTATTTTTTATCCTTACTTACATTTCTTTTATCACCTCCGCCTTGCTTCCACAGCCATAGAGCATCGACTGCATAGTTTTGGACGCTAAGATTGGAAGTTTTTGATGCATCAGAAGCAAGCTGTAATGAGTCGATTACCTTAGAATCCTTCATCAAATCCCAAAACATGTAATATATTTTATCGACAATGGGCTTGGAACCTCCTTCTTCTTGATATGTAGCTACATCGACCTCAGGAATTAACTCATAGTATTTCTGCTTTCCAAGTTTATAAAGAATTCTTCCCAAAGTTTGAATAGCGATGCATCGTTGAGATGCGAATTTAGAAAAAGATAAATGCGCAAGTTCTGGGATTGTGTATCCAGCCAACTCAGGACGTTCTGCATGATGGTGCAAACCATCATTCGTAGTGTCTGAACTTCTGGTAAATGGTACCAAGTTGCCCTTGAAATCAAACCGAATCATCGAGACATCATGGATCACTTCGTCAATTTTTTTATTTTCATCAGGCAATGAGTCCATCCATTGCAGTTTATCAGGTTCTTGAGGAAGATCCGGGAAGTACTTATCATAAAGTTTCTCGTTGAATTTAGGGTCATTGATATCTATAGCTTCGTAATTCTCCATTGGGAGGTGTCCCCTTTTTGAGGAACGTATAAAATGAACGTCCTGCATCAAGTCTTTGTTGGACATATGATCAATACTCTGGACGAACTGATATTCTTGTGGCGCCATATCGTCTTCATCATTAAACTGTTCAGGTACATCGTCATCCCCTTCAGAATCCTTCTCGCCATTTTCAGAAGTGTCGTTATCATCTTCTTTTCCAGAATCTGTTAAAGTTGTAATCCCTAAAGCTTCGTTCACCGCACTATCATCCAGTCGCGGGAGATCTTTGACTTCATGTGTACCTCCAATCCATCTATCTGGACCCTCTAATTCCACATATTGTGGAACGGCTTTCTTACCCGATTTCTCAACATTTGCACCTAACTCACCCATTCGCTTATCAACTCTGGAAATCAAAGATTTCAAAACCTGAGGGTTTAAAGAATCAAGCAATTCCCTTTTCTCCATTTCAAACTCCTCCAGTGACATGTTTTGTAATAATTTGATGTTCTCAAGATGAATCCGCTCAGCTTCCGACAATGGCGTGTCTTTTTCTCTCTTCGCATTCTCATTGGATCTTTCCGCACCATTTCTTTTCAAACGTTTCTCCATTAGTCTTTGTTTCCAATTTGAAACTTTCTTCGGTTGATATAGCTCTGGAAACCCATTCACAGGGCTCTCTACCACATCTTTGGGAACTTCTACCTCTTTCTCCACGATATCACCTAAAAAGTCCATCTTCAAAATATTTTTAAACAAGTAGTCCAACTTTAAAGCGCTACGATGCACTGTTTTAAGTTTTTCTATATGACTGCAAACCATTCATCACTTCTTCATGTTAGTGATTATCAATTGGCAACTCATCACACATCCATTTCTTTTCTTTTCTGATCACGTGCCTGAAACAAAATCAAACTTCAATTACAATACTTACCCTCTCATTAAAACAAAAACACAATACATTCCTACATATATTTCTCATGCCAAAGAACCGTAACCCCCTTCATGACGGTCCAGCATATCTCCTGCACTTTCGTATGGGTGTTTCGAAATTACATACAAAGCATGAATTAGTCCTGGGAAAAATCCTAGCAAAAACAAAAGTAAATTAATGAGGAAGTCCTTTGTAAATAGTCCTCTTTTGATCCAAACCGCAACCGGTGGCAAGAATATAGCAATGAAAACCAAAAACCAATCACGTGCGTGCATTTCCAAAATTCTGGCAACTTCTGAATACCTAATTTCTCACCGTTGAGTTCTATGGCATAACAATTATAATGCCCTTCACTAACGAATTCATTTATACATGTCTGATAACTTTGGCATTATTTCTTGTCTTCCAAACCCATCCTTGCCCTTCTTTGCTCCCGCCCCCTTGTTTTCACGCCATAACTAAAGGCAATTCTGTAGAGATAGCAAAAACTTGCACGTGATCTAGATCAGGTGCAAGATGTAGTCACTCCTTACGCCACACTTCACAATCCTAACTTGAACCCAGCATCAAATTAATATCGCTTGCTTCTGCAATTTTTTGCCGCAACTTTGCTCTAAACAATGTTTCTACAGATGTTTGAATAGACCTTACGAAAAGAAACATTTCCGGGTCCGGTTCTCGTTCGACTTTCTTCCAGGGTCTAGACTTGCTCAGGTAAAAAAATATCTGTGCAATAAGCAAGGTCTAGACTTTTTATTTCGCTACTAAATGACTAGCACTGCCCTATTTTCGGTCTCTCCACTCGCGCGGTAGCAGCGACGGCCGAGAACATCTTGGCGCGAAATCCTCCTTCAGTGTGAAGAAATATATTTCCTCTTTAGGAAATATTCTTAGCTTTCTATCCCTATTTGGGTTGGAGTACATTCGTCTGCGTTGGTACAACAAACAGCTTGTTCCCAATTAGGGATGGAAATGGTTTGGACAGGCAATGCAGAGATATCTCGGGCAGCTTGACTTGAAGTTCCCACAACATTTTCTGTGACTAAAAGCTATGGCTTGCAATAGATGATAAAAGAGATAATGCTGGTGATCTACTTGCAGCAGAAATTCCCGCAGAGAAAAACATAAGAAACGATTACCCAGAATGGTACGGGCAGGGCATGAAATTAAAGCCAATAGAAAAAGGATTTCTTCCGGTAAGGTTTGCGGTGAGGGTGATACGCTGGTGCGGGAGGTTCTGAGAGAACCTGGGAGGGCTGTGACGAAGAGGTCGAGAAGCTACAGCGAGGCTAAGGGGGGAGAAACGCAAAATTGCTTTTTATGTTGGTGAGAAAATTTTCTTTCCATTTCGAGAAATTGAAGAGATTACGATATGGCATCACCCATTCCTTTTGCAACCTGGATGGACTTGATATGAGGTGACCGGAGTATAAAAGGAAGCAGGAATTTGGGGTTCTCTGATTTCTGACCCTTAGGAATTATACAACTTTTTACATACGTACAAAAAGTCACACATACATATAACTAATAGAGATGCAATTCAAGTCTATCGTTGCTGCTTTCGCTGCTGTTTCCGTTGCCACTGCTGCCAACTCCTCTAACGCTTCTAACGGTTCTAACGGTTCTAACGACACCACCACCACCTCTTCCAACGGTGCTGTTGCTAACGCTATGGGTGCTGGTGCCTTCGGTGCTGCTGTTGCTGCCGGTGTTGCTTTCTTGTTCTAAATTTGAAGATGATTTGAATAATTTTTATTTTATCGGATTTTAGATACATTAATTTTGAGCATGTTAGCGGTTTTGAATAAAGGCACTAAACGGTTTGTTCCGGAATATTAGGATAGAATGGCCTTTAGCCGGACTTCCATTAAATTTTTTAAAAAATAACAGACGTTCTAATGTTTTTTTTTGGCTTTTCGTTAAGGACTAGCGCTTTAAAAAAAAGTTTGCGGATGGTTGTGCATTTGTTTTGCTGGCCGAGGCAACTTGCTGTTATATTATTATTCTCTTATATAATTTATACGTCTTTTAATTGAAAGATGCACATTGTATTATTGAATAACATTGAGTGTTTGAATTCCTGTAAAGTAGTTTATTCGAAGGCAAGGCATAATCTTTCCCTTGACAGATGTTAACCAGTTGTCTTGTCCTAGACTTTTTGTGGCTGAGTCGGTTACAAAATTTTTTTTTTTAGTTGGGAAGATTTTTGGAAATGCCTTCTCTCTGTAGTCCAAGTATCGAGCAGGTCCAGGTTCGGAGCAAATTTCCTTTTTTTTATTTTTTTTTCTTTTCCTTTTTCGTTTTTGGTGTTTTTGGGCTGTTGGCTCTTGATTTTCTTTCGGTGAGATCCTCCCATTGGTTTCACTGACGCTGTGACACAAGAGAGATAGTAAGAAAAATGTGTAGTTATGTGTCTGCGTCTGTGTCAGCGACAGTTTATTTTCATCGAAAAATATAAAATCCACAAACATAAAGAACTGTACCTTTTCCACAGAGACAAGACGTTTATTTGAATGAGAAACCGAAATCCATCTGAGTTGCTATTCAGTTTTTTTTCTGCTTGAGTTATGCTTTCGCTACAACAGTTCCAGTTGCATAGATGTATTGGTAGGGGTAATTTTGGAGATGTTTATTTGGCCACATTTCTTGGAGATCCAGAACGTGCTTTCGATAGTTTGAAAATTCCAACGAATGTTCCGGTGGCTATCAAGTGTATCAATTTGGAACACTCAAATGAACCTATTGATTTGCTTTTAAAAGAGATTTATTTTCTTTCTACACTAAGGTGCTCGTCAATTACACATTATTATGGAACATTTTGTGGGGATTGTAATTTATATATTGTTATGGAGTATTGTGGGAATGGTTCTTTATTAAATCTTTTAAGATATTTCGGCCGTTTGGACGAACAAACGACATGTTTTATTATTGGTGAGGTTGTTAAAGCCTTGAGTTATTTGCATGAAAAAAGACTTATTCATCGAGATTTGAAAGCTGCAAATATTTTGATGGATGATTTTGGAAATGTTAAGCTTGCTGATCTTGGTGTTACTGGTCAATTAAAATTTAACTCTACGAGAAATGGTGGGCCCAATTTGAACACATTTGTTGGAACGCCATTTTGGATGGCACCTGAAATTATTAAAAATGAAGGATATGATGGTAAATGCGATATTTGGTCTCTTGGTATTACTGCATTAGAATTATTGAATGGAAAACCACCGCTATCTCATTTAGATTCTATGAAAGCATTATTGAGAATTCCAAAATTGGACACCGAGCACATACTCCGAAATATAGAGCTTTCATCATTGGGAAAAGATTTTATTCGATCTTGTTTACAGCAAGATCCTAAGAAGAGGCCAAATTGTAAACAGCTATTACAGCATAAATGGTTGAAACGTTCTACAATGGTCAATTTATCAAATGAAATTAGTTTAATTAGAAATAACCAGTTGTTAACAAAGCAAAAGGAAAAAACTTGTAGACCAAGGTTTCCGTTATCTGAAAAGGTTTATGGAACCAATTTACCAACTAATTTGGAAGATTGGAGCTTTGCCCCAAATTGCGGTGATGAAAATAATAATCAAAGTAATGACAATAATAATGTTACAAATATAATTATGAACAAAAAATTTGACAGAATCTCGACTTCTTTGAATGAAATAAATACACCAGCCACCAATACTCCGACCTCTGCATTATCACCTTCATCAATGGCAATTTCTCCAAAAACTAATATCTCAACACCAGGTACCGAAGATTATATGGGCAATATGTGTAGTTCAGAAACAGGGGGGAAGGACAACATAATACTGTCAAAAACAGCCTTAGACTATTGGAAGCATGTTTTACAATACTCATTAAACAAAGTTAAAAAGAGGGCAATTAACGACTCGACGAAGAATACTATTGAATCGTTAACGCAATATATTCAACGATTGGAAAATAATTTCCCTGGTTTATCAGAGGCCTTAGTACAAGAGATTTCAACAAGAATGGACAAGATTCGATCATGAAGCAGATAAAAAAAAGAGCAGCAAGTGGATAAAGAGAACTTAGAGTTTACTAACGTTGTAGCCAATGTTATCTCTCATAGTTATCTATTCATTATTATTATTATTATTATTATTATTATTATTATTATTATTATTATTATTATTATTATTATTTTTTAACGTAGCAGTTTTTCCATTCTTTTTTTGGTTTTCATTATTTGTTAATGTATTTAAAGTACTTCATTTTATTTCTGTTATCGAAAGAGAACATGTACATAGTGACTATTTTTGTTTTACTCCTTGATGATACATGGAAAGGGTATTATTACAACCTCGGTTTTGTCACGTTTTGCGGTCAATGCCATAACGGTAAAAATTATTTAAAATTTGTCGCCAGTGACAAAAAAAATGTAAAAGATATATGTCGTCAAAATATGACAGCTACAACAACATCAGTGGGGAGCAAGAGCTTTTTGTAATAGTGTCACAAAGTACTATTCCCCGCAGTTTTTCTTTGCAAAAATATCGCATATAAATTCGGGTTGAAATCTATCTTTGCTTTATTCCTCTCATGATGAAGGACACGAAACTGATCGAGTTTTCACCCTGAAATTCAAAATTTCTACAACATTGGAAAAATCCAAACAATAGATGATCAAATTCACGATAGGACTTTTTGCAGCAATGGCTGCTTTTATAAATGCTCTGAGTATCGAAGTTTCAGATTTCGAGAACGGACCACAAATGCAAAGTTTTAGTGCGACCAATGAATCAGCCAAAAATCCTCTCTGTAAAAAAGATCACCACATAATCGAGAACCAAAGCCAATTAGATCAATTGGCAAGAGAATGTACTGTGGTGGAAGGGTCTATTTCTCTACAAAATTATCATGAAAATTCGATGGATTTAGGTAGGATTAAAATAATTGAAGGGGATTTCTTGGTTGAAGAAAACAATGTTATAATCAGTATTCATGGTACAGAGCTAACAAAAATAGGAGGAATTTTCAAGCTTTACGATCTTACTGCACTTAATGCTGTTTTTTTCCCAAAACTTAATGAAATGGAAGCTATGCATTGGAGGATTGTTCCAATCTTGAGCACAGTCGAATTAGATCATAACCTCGAGTCCATTAAATCTATTTTCATCTCCGATTCTTCATTAACATCTTTGGAAGGCTTTAATAACATAAAAGAATTGCAAACGCTAAATATCAATAATAACCGGTATTTGGAATCAATCTCCACTAGTGTGAAGTATATTTCCGAGCAATTAAGCATATCAGCCAATGCCGATGATCTTTCGGTGGAACTTAAAGAATTGGTTTGGGCCAATAATATCACCATCAGAGATACAAGGTCTCTTCAGCTAGACAACTTAAAATATGTTAATAATTCCATGGAGTTTATCGAAAACAAGATAGTTTCACTTGAATTATCAAATTTGAAATCCATCGGTGGAACATTAGGTATTATTGAAAACAAAATATTATCAGATGTTGATTTGAATAACTTAACATATATCGAGGGTGGACTAATGATTTCTGGGAACGAGGTTTTAGAAAATATTGACTTTTTTAAAGAATTAAAGGTAATTGGAGGTGCTATCCAGTTCACGGGTAACATAAAAGACACCGAATTCCCAAACTTGCGATTAGTTAAAGGATCTGCAATAATTGAAAGCTCGTCCGAAGAATTAGATTGTGGTAAGTGGATTTCTCCTGCTGGAGGATCGTCTATTATCCGCGGAGGTAAGATTGAATGCACATCAAAAGATAAGAAAAGTTCTGCTAATATTCAGCACGACGGAAAAGTCTTGGATAAAATCACTAGTCAAATTCCTCAACACAAGGAAGTGAATGGTGTTGCTAAGATATCAATCAATAGGGAAAATCTTTTAATGGTACTGTTATTTTTTTCCTCATTGATATAGTTTCATAATTAAACATAGAATATAAATGTCATCATAAAAATAAAAATAAAAAATTGCTAGACTCGCTGAAAAACGGGTGAAATAAGCAACAGCACCCCTTGAACTATGTGAGTTAGAGAAAATTTTTTAATTCTTAAAGAGCCTAAGGTACAAAAAATAATGATTATGGTTTTTGTCATTTTTTTCGTCATTTTCTTGGCGATTTTGCGTGCCTTAAATCTTTTTTTTCTTTTTAATAATATAACCGGAATGTGACAATTTAATTTTAAATTTCATGTGATCGCTATTTCTCTTATCAAAGATAATACAGTATTTTTTTTGGAACCGGAAATTTGCACTATAAAGTAGATGACTAACGGCAGAGCAACAAGTCATATGCTAAAAAGTTCAGCATAACTTATCCTCTTCAGGAAATAATAAGATTTATTGATGGTAGAAATATCTAAGGTGGCAAATCCACGCCCAAGGAAAAAGAGAAAAACTTACAGCTGTGATTCTTGTCGTAAGTTCAAGACTAGATGTGATTTCGAGCCGTTGATGAAAAAATGTCATCGATGTCGAATGCTAAATCTAGAATGCTCGTTAACCAATGACCCAGAATTAGAGGTGAAATTCCCGGATTCTAATAACAGTGCTGCTTTGGGTCAAAGAGTGGACAAACTAGAGTCACAATTAGAGGATGTTCAAGATAAGCTTGAGTTGATATTATCAAAACTAGATCAACAAACTGCCATTATCAACTTAAGTTCAACATCCGCCATTGAAAACACTGCAGACTGCTCTCTTAACCCTTCACATCTCATGAGAACAAGTGGGTTAAAGCTACAAGAACCACCACTCAAGTTGATACAAGACATAGACATTAGGTTGTTTCCAGCAAGGACTGACACCGAAACTGCAAAGGTTGAGCGATCTAAGAGACCTTTTGTGGTTGCAAGACAAAAATTTTGGGACTATTTTGATGAGAAAAAGTCGCTGTGCCTAGAGCTTTCTCATCAATTTTTGGTGAAGTCCCATTTTTGGATCATCCCTGGTGGACTCAAGACAATAGATGAGGATTATGTAAAAAAACACAGTTTTATCACTAGCGTTTTTACTATTATCTCGATGGGATTTGATGAAAACAATAAATATGAACAGGAGCAGGAGATTCTTTACCCTCTGGTAGAACGACTTTTGACAAATACCTTAACTATGTTCGAAAAATTGATTGATCATGACATAGAAGCTTTGTTGTATTGCTGCATGTATCCTTTTTCTAGAAAATCGAAAAGGCATAGACAACTAACTTTCAACCCCCTAGTTTTGGTGAACTTTGCTATGAACAGTTTGATTAACATAGTAGACTTTCATAAGATCAAAGAACGTGTTCTGATTGAGGAAACATATTCTGCATTGGATCTGTACCATTTAAGAATTTTAAATTCACTTACAGCCTGTAAGCTGCAATATTCAATCGGTTTCGGAAATTTTGCAGCTCAGGACGCTTTAACCAAGGAATTCAACAATCTAACAGCAAAATATCCTCAATCCAATTTTGGTGACGATATCAAGATAAGTGAAATAAATTTGAGTGATATTGTAAACAGTATTTTCATTAATTTTAAGGATTACTTTAAAAATTTTAAGGCTGTATTCAAGCAGGGCGGAAATAGAGACAGAAATGACGAGAACCTCATAGTTTTTCCTGAACTTGATTATTGGCTCAAAAATTGGGAGGAGCTACTCTCCAAAGATAACGCTGGCGTACTTTGGTTTTCATACGAGTTTTACTATATTATGATTTGTCGCTGTTTTTTGGTAGAATTCCACGATTCGGCACTCGCAAATGATGAATCCTTCTTTGATGCTATTCTGCAAACAATGAAACAAAATTGTATCTCGCTTATAAATGGGTTTTTGAAATTACCAAGTTCTCTAATTAAGGGAGCACCTGCTTTTACTTTGAATCAATTGGTTTATACATGCCTGACTTTATGTGATTTCCTCCATTTATTTACCGGAAAGCAAAGACAGCAAACCCTAAACCTTTGTACTAAGATTTATTGGCACTTGAATACAATAGGTGAAAGAAGAAACGAAGCCACAGAAAATGTTGGTATGATTATCAAATGCTTGATAGATACGAGCAGGGAAAAGGTGAAATCAACGTGGAAACCTCCCAAAAATTCTCCGATAATAATGTCTCCGGCAAGTCAACTGATAGAAAATAACGTTGAACCCAATATGCAAATCAATATACCTGATGTAGAACGGTTTAATACGTTCGAGGACTTTTTCCAAGATTTTTTCGAGCATTTACAACCCACTACACAAAATATGTTTTCAACAAGAAGGTCATCCGTATCGATAACCAAATAACTAGCCAAAAATAGAATTTGTATCACCTATATACTTATGAATACTTTTGATCAATAGGGAGGAGACATCGCAGTTGTCAAGAACCATTTTTCTCACTAAGGAAGATGACAGAGAGGTCATTTTCTCATCGTTTTTGACCAAATGGATCTTCTTCGCCCACCAACTTGGTATCGAGTGCATTTCCCCACTTTTAATGCTGTCGATGAATGACACTTGCGAGCCGAAAGGAAGCCCTTCTATCTCTCTAGTGAGGCAAAAAAATTCCGAATAGGACATACACTCACTCAATGCTTCAAAGACGGTTTCTGGTTCGTAGTATTTAGGATCAAAAATTCTAATAATGGTGTCAAAGCCCACTAAAAATATTACTGTACTGCATAGCATATTGCGGACAAAAGTAGCTTTGTCCGCAAAACGGGCTTTATTCGTTAAGCCGATATTCACCTTTATACCTTCTTCTTCCATATGGTTTGCCATTAAAGCCATCATCCTAACCCTATTCTGGAATGACGCCGGGACACGCTTTTTGTCGACGTTATTTATCGATAATAACAATAAGACTGGTATTTTTTCGTCATCATAGAATTTTAGTGCCTCTTTTACGAGATGAAGGTGCCCCAAATGAGGAGGATTAAAGGATGAATCCAAAACAATTAGATGCGGAAACTTCATATCTGGATTCTCTCCATAAATGAGTTTAAACTCCTCTTCGGATTTTTCAAACAGTTCAACAGCTTCATGGAAGTCATTCATTGTAGTTTGTGCGTGGTATTTTCTTCCCTGAATTTTAGATTATCAGAATATGTTATTTCAAATTTAATTTAATATTCGTTGAATATTCCTTGTAATTACGACTTATATACATAATAACTATAATTCATCATCAAGGTTATCCCTCTGGATATCAACTAACTCGGTATCGAAAACTAAATCGGCACCTGGTGGGATGACACGCCCAGCTCCTCTTTCGCCATAACCCATAGCACTTGGGATCTGTAGCTTCCGTTGTTCCCCAACACACATGCCCATGATTCCTTGGTCCCATCCTTCAATGACATGACCATACCCAAGCTTAAATTGGATGGGAACACCTCTAGAGTATGAACTATCGAAAACGTTGCCAGAATCTCTTAACTGCCCGACGTAATGAACAGAAACAACATCACCTTTTGTCGCCTTTATAGTGCAATCCTCGACTTCCTTTGTTACCCCAATGCCCAATTGAGTTAGCTCACCTGCAAATACATTCAAACCCAGCAATAGGAGTACCAAGCATTTGGAAAAGAGTGTCATTGTTGATTCAAGTTATCGGTGGGAACTTAGATTTCAACCTTTCCTTTCTAACTTATTGAAGAGATGCTTGTGTTGAATTTTTGGAGCCTTAAAAATGTTTGACGGTTTTATTCGAATTACTCATTTCGAAGGGAGGGCAGAAATATAAAGAATTATTGAAACGAACTTCGGCTATCTTGAAATCTACAAAGAGGATATATCAATGTCCTTAACTAACCATTTTGTCTTAAGTTTTCGTTGGGTCACCATCGGTCTCAAGAAATAACATAGTATAAGTAGACATATGATGGTGATTCCCAAATTGCCCTTCTCGAAGGTCGTACTCAATTTATCAAATTGAGAAGATGGAGAAATCCTTGTACAAAACATATCATGTCCTATAGAACAGATGATACTTGTTGATTCCAAATTAGTTGGAATAGAAAAGAGAAAAGTATGTTCAGAGGGAAGTACGCTTCTGGAATGGGTAATAACAAAATGATCATTGATAGGGATGACTGGATCGTATGGTGAAGCCATAAATTCTTGTTTATCAGTATCAGACATACGGCTCTCCTCAACCCTCCTTGCGCTAAGCAAATACTTTGGGATATACGTCACACTTCCGTCATCTAATTGTAGAACAATAGCAGTAGTCGTGATGCCAAATTTCGTTTTTGAAATAGTTAAATGTTCAACAACTTGAGGGAATAGATATGATTTTATCACCACTTCAGGTTTAAGTTCACTCGACAGGGAATCATGGCAGCCACCCGATACCGAAACTCTGTTATCTGGTTTCAATGATTCATAAAGTTCTGCCACAACCAACTTTTGTTCTGGAACAGGCTTACGACTGAAATAGCTGTAAACTACCCAATATTCACCGACGGCTATGTTTATAGGGGACGTGAAATCCACCAGTTCATCGTGCGTTCTGCTAAACAACAATTCACCAGTGATTGTTTCAATTATATTGATAGTCAAGCTTTTATCTGCTGTATTTGAAACAAGATAGGCTGCGATATTAGGATTCAGATATTTATAAAGCACAGTTCTGTTGCCCAATATAACACCTAAATTTGCGGCAGACTCAGAATCTTTCATAGATAATGACAAAATACTTTCATTTTCTTGAGCTTCAAGCATCCAAGTTGGAATGAGCATGCTGTCATGTAAATGGTATCCTTGCACATGCTTGTTATCAGAAGAAATGAAGTATGTGGTATCCTCTGTGGAGTTTCCTAGCAATGAGAGATTGTGATCTAAGTCATTTTTGATCAAAATATCGGACGATTTTGACAGAGCGCTCATTGATTCATAAGCAGACACGCTTTTTTCAATTTCAAGAATTAATTCAGAAGTATGTGTATGCAAAACTGCAATGATTGTTGGGGTTATAATGCGGAGGTCCCTTTCATTTATGAATTTTATCGAAGTTATGTCAGTTAAGTGTGTTTCCGTACGCCATAGCTCGGAACCTGTTCTAATATCAAGGGATACTATTGAACCCATACTTGTTGCCAATAAAAGTTCTTTTGTGAAACCGAACTGAAGCTCTTTTTTTATAATGGCAGAAATATCGGTATCGGATAAATATTCTGCTATTATTTTCCCCAAGTTAAATTTCTTGCTTAAAAGCTCATCTAACAATCTGTTTAAATTTTTTCTTACCCTATATCCATACGCATTCAATAAAGGTAACTTTTCTTCGTGCTTAACCTCAGCATTGATCACCGTCAAGTCTTGGTCAACCTCGTCAAGAAATGTGTACGCAACAATGTCAAACAACGACTCGTCCCTGCTCCATATTGTTTCAAGAGTTGCACCAGTTGATTTATAAAAGATGTAATGTTTATCTGTAGTGGAGATCAGCAACTCAACCAGATTGTCATTCGCCCTAAAATATTTGATATCCTTGAATTTAACCGGAAGATGGAATTCCTTCGAATTTTCACCTAATGGTGCGTGGAAAAATAGGGTAGAATCTTTAAATTCAACCTGCTTCAAATTTGGACCCTTAAAAGAGGGAACAAACTCCGTGTCCGATGAAGTCGGCAACTCAAATCCATGTCTAGCGTCATAAATCTTACCATTATCCAAGAAAATCTTATCGTCGACAACTTCAAAGAATTTTGCGTTCATATCCAAAGGAATTCGAGCTACAGATTTACCGGTATCCACGCTTAACCAAGTAATGAGAGATTTATTATTGAAAGTTTCTGAAAGAATCAAAAATTTGTCCTCAACTCTCTCAACCGAGAGTACCTCACCAAGGTTATCTTTGTGCCAATCCACCTGATAAGCCTCATCATCAAAAACTGCTGCGACAGAATTGCATAGCAAAATCAGAGTGAGCAGCACAATGTTTAACATCAATCCAATCGACTTTGGTATATTTGGTTAGAGTTCACGTTTTATACCTTTACATTTCATATTAAGACTTTTTATAAATGTGAACAAAAATAATGATTAATAAAATATTGTTTAAAAGATTAGACTAAAAAAGTGAATATTTATATGCATAAACAACCCCAGGAAGATAATATGAAGAACCTCCATGCCAAAAAATTCAAAGAAATTTTATGAGATGATTATAGAGCTCATAATTTCCATCATCAATATTTTTTTGCGCATGAATGCTGGAGATATAAATTCATTACGTGTATATATAGAGCATTCTTACTTTGAGTCCAAATCTCTTTTAACGGATTCGATACGCTCCAAGTCTTTGACTCGTTTTTCATCTTCTTCTAAGTCTTCCCTCATTATTACAGATGGAAAGAATTTAATACTCAATGCAGTGTCTAATGCCAAATCAGTCCAAGGATTGTAAACTGACCAAATTTCCGATAGTGCAATATCATTTGGCGACTCGGTATCCAATGGTAAAAGTACTCTCCTTACACCAAGTTCACTCTCCACTTCATTAACTCGCATGGAACGAGGAGGGATGTGAGCCACCATATTGTAAATTTTGTTTCTATTTTTTTTATTCTGCTCTGAGATTTTTTCTAGTTCAGAATCAAGTTCAATGTTCTTCTTTTGACGCCTGATATTATTGAGGAAGTCCGTCATATTCAAATAATACTCTAATTTATCAAGATATTCCGAAAATGATTGAGGCTCATAATCAAGAGGACCAAACCACCGGGTTATCAAGTTCTCTGCATGTGCCTGAGCACGAGCTACAGCGATGCCTTGCTTGACTTCAGGGATATTTAAAGAAACAGTCTCACCCGTAAGCTCGTCCTTGGCTTTGAATTTAGTCGTATCTATGCCTTCATGATAGAACTTTATTATGTCATTGAAGAATTGCTTCTCACGGACAGACTTTGCCTCTTCGACCCACGGGTCATATTTCAACAAGGTCAACCGCGACATCTCCAATAAAGACTGAGATAAGATAGCCGTACCTAGAAGTAAATAGGTGGCTCGCCTCATTGTTTTGAACCGATCAGAATACCAAAATCCTGTTCTAGTACCGACCCGAATGTTAAAAGAATGAGTTCCACCAAATTGAACTGGAATATGCTTGGTCATGTACATGTCACCATGGGTTGTGCTGAATCTATTTAAGCTCGGAAAGTCTGCAATATCCCGTTTCATCCATTTTTTCCCAAGCTTCCTGAACCTATTCATTAAAAAGAGCCCAAGTCCTGTTTGGACAGCTACTAGAGACCAAAGGCCGGCGGTATTATCAGAGCTTGGCACTAACGGTCCCCATAGTTTCAACCCCAAACTAGGCCTTGTATAAAATTTTGGATCCTTACGAACCTTCTCAGGTTCTTCAGATTCACCTCCAGGTGTGTAAAGAGCCATCGATATTGTCTAATGACGCTCTTGGTTGAGTTCGCGCGCATTCCTTGTATGATAATCGTTGATGTTTAATAATGAACAAGAGACGTTTAATTTTGAAAGTTGATTGGGCAACGTATATAGTGATAGAAGTGGCAACAACATCCACTTGCTTCTTGTAGGATAACTGCATGAAAGTTAAATGTCAAGCCAACGACGACCAAGAAGAATATTACATGACCCAAGCTATACATGGCGTCTAAGATAGCGTACTTTATCTAAAAATATAGTTATGGTGAAAAAATTGTTGTTCTGCATACATATATATGTTGAAATATTTTAATATTTTATAGTATGACCTCCTTAAGTAGGTACCGTTGTTTGAGCGAAGCCATTATATATGTTAGGTAAAAGAGACTACAGAGTTATCGAGTTGAGTTAGAATGATTCTACAACTCATCTTGTTCTAATTCTTGTTCCTCCTTGACGGCCTCTTCGCTTTCTTTTTTAATTTTCTCTAAGAAAGCTTGATGTGCTAGAACACCATCGACAGCGTTAGCACCATGTTCTTTGATGAAATCTACAAAGGCTTCAATAGTTCTCGCACCTTCATAGAGAATTGGTTCCGTATTTTCGCCGGCAGGCCATAGGTATAATGTTGGGAAACCATGAATATCGACGCCTTGGACGTCATTCAAAGTGGCATCAACGTTGGCGATTAAAACTTTCTCTTTCAAACCATCTGAAGTGTGGAAAATTTCAGCCAATTCTTCGTAAATTGGAGCCAATCTCTTACAATGACCACACCATGCTGCGTAATATTTAACCAAAACATCCTTTGTTGGATCGCGGACAATTTCATCATGTGTCTTTCCGACAATCTTAAAAACGTGAGCCTCCTGAACTTCTGGAATCTCTTCGGACTTGACGATTGCTTGAGCTTCACCCTGCAAGAATTTTTCGACAAATTTAGCGATATCATCAGTGGCTAGAGCCAATGGCTTTTCAAGAGCTTCAAATTCTTCCTCTGCTAATTGTGGTAAACCGTATTTCAAGTCTTTAGCAATGTCATGAATGGCAAACAATGGGAATTGTTCCTTGTGATTTAAATTTTGAGCATGTCTACCAAATTGAGAGGCATCTAGACCAGCGAAGTTAATTTTACCTCTGAATTTTTTGCCAAGTTCCTTGAAGAAGTCTGCATAAGATTCACGTTCTTCTTTGTCAGTGTAGAAAAAGTATGCCAAAGGGACATCAGAAGCCATGTATGCTCTAAAAGTCTCGCCATTGATCTCACCGTAATATGGGAAAGACTCAACGCTGACCCACTTAGCAATACTCTCAATATCGAAGTCTTCACCTTCGTATATGATAGGTTCCGCTTCACCTGGTAGGTACAAAGATAGTTTGCCATCGTTGCCGTATTGTGCGAACGAGAATTCGTCTCTGTAAGTATCAGCCAATTCATAGAATGTAGCATTAAAGTCTGAAACACCGCCATCAACTACCAATGGTTCTTCATTGTCGTGCAACATATCTTGGAACTCGGCCTCGTCCTCAACTACTCGCACTGCTGCTTCAGCTTGCTTCAACATGTAGCTGATAATCGCATCCGATGATCTAGCCCCTTGATATTCAGCAAATGGTTCTAAGTTACCATTCTTGTAAACCTTCAATGATGGGTAACCCCTAATACCTTGTTTTTGGCATAATTCTTGATTTTCCGTACAATCAATTTGCGCGATTGCAATATTCTTGGGTTCTAATTGACTAGCAGCTTCCACATACTCTGGCGCCAATTTCTTACAATGTCCACACCATGGTGCAAAAAATTCTGCCATGACTAATGGATTTTCACTGAGAAACTTTTCAAAAGTCTCTGTGTTTAGTTTGACAACCGCGGAATCTTCTGGCGCCACTGCATCATTTTGGGCTGAACCAAATGCAGCCAAAACTGCTAGAGTCCATTGAACTTGTTTCCCGAACAACATCTTTTATAAACAGGACTGGTTAAAAGATTGCTTTCCTTTGAACCAAATATATTGTCCAACAATATCTATTCAGTTTGGAACAGGTAAATAATGTACGCTTATGTATATATATATATATATATGCCTTTTTTTTTTTTCTGTATGCTGATGATATCTGTGCATTTTTGATGATGTGTTATTTTACGAACAAATTGATCAAAATAAGGTTGTCTTATTAATAAAAGACGGGTAACATATAATGTGGCAGTGGAAAGGTTACTTAGCCTATATAGCTTCGCGAGGTAGTATGCGAACAAATCAATTTACCAAGAATCTAGTAGCTCTATTTATTTGTTGAGATGGGAGGAGGTGGTGGTGGAGATGTCTTTTTCGGAGCAGGAGATTGGTCTTTACCCTCTTGAAAGTAGTCTGCCATTGCAGTAGCCGCAGAGGCATTTGTCTTTTGGTGGGAATGACGCCTGGGGGCAGTATGTGGCACTGGGGGCTGAACGAGGAAAGGCTGCTTGGCAGCTGGTAAGATTACTTGAGGATCCGAATCAGTATCCTGAGACCTGTGCGTCTGAGAGGGTATTCTATGCAAGAACCCATATCCAACGTTACAACCTAATCTGCCGTTTGGTCCAATTTGCACTGTGACTGGTCTAACACAGTCGACAGACTTATTGTATACATATAAGACCAAGGAATGATTTGCTCTCGACCGCACAATATCTTGAAGAAGATGCTCCCCGCCCGTCGCCAATAATCCGTCCTGGCATGCAAGTATGTAGTCCTGGTCTGGTATTAACCCGGCTTGCATAGCAGGTCCATTTTCAATATTTAACTGCAACACATGGTAAGTGAAAGTAGCAGCTACTAGTGGTGTCCACTGGACCTTAAAACCTAGAGACTCGAAAGCTGTCGAGGAAGCTAATGCAACTGGGTCGTTTCTCCTACTGAAGTCGGTATCGTCAAGTGGAACCTCGCTCAGTGACTTTCTTGGCGATACGTACAAGTACTCTTCCCTGTAAATTCCCCCCTTTCCAGACCATATGTGTAGTTTGATTGATGAGCCACAATGCTCGTTGATCTTTTCCACGATCTTCGCGTAGTCTGGATAAATTGTTGATGAGTTTGTTTGGCTCAATGTAGGAACTGGTTCGTTATTGAACCCTATCACGAAGTCAAAAAAAGAGCTCAATTGCAACTGTGTTTCGTCTACCTGTACTACACGTAAACCACATAAACTTTCTCGTTCTTGAAAGTACCCACTCTTCCCATCTTGAACAGCAAATAGCTGCGGAGGAATAGATTGAAAATATGAGTCTGAAGGACCTTCACTCACTGCACCACTCACTGACTCTTCTAAAGTCTTGACCAAATTCTTAGCAATACGGAACATATTCAGATTACTTTTCTACACGGATTTATTCGCGATTGCAATATTTGATTGTATTTAGTTGATATTTTATGTGTTACCACCGTAGAAGCTAAGGAAACAGAGGGGGGACTAGAACGAAATACATACATCTGGCACGTGATACAAATACACACAGTATTTGAGTTGCATGCTCGAAGTCGTCATAAGCAAAACGGCAGAGATCGATGCGATCATTTTTGTGAACGCTTGTTCCTTGATAGCTTGGCATCCTACTCCAATCCTAAGAGCACATGACCACAATTTTTTGCCCGTAGTCCCCAAGGCGCATCTGCACAACAGTGCATCCGCTATTTCACCTGCACCCTTTGGATTCCGAGTCTCTACACAGAAAGAGAGCCAGGTAGCCAGGTAGCCAGTCCTTCAAAGTAATACAGTTTAAATCATGATCAAACGTTAAGTTTACGTGCGGGGACAGAAGGGTTAAGAATTTCCAACTACTAGAACGATGCCGTATTAGATCGGAATATTTACCTGATATTCATATTTGTGGTGGTGTTATGTAATGATTTTAAGGTACTGCCTCTGGGATATCATGAGTTTGCAAACTACCTTGAGCAAATCCGATCGCCTTTCGAAAAAGAAAGTGGCCAAGTATAGGCTTAGAAAAGAGAGGAATGGAAAAAGTATGCTTAATATGAGCAAGAAGTAGTCGAATTAAGAACGAGACCTATGTTTTTTTTTTTGAATATGGGGAAGACATCATAGTGTCGAATACGTTGCTCCGGCAGCAGAAGGAGGAGAACAGGTGATGAGATCAGGTGATGCGGTTTGTTCAGTGAGGGATACAGGGCTTTTATCGGCATGGACAGGGGAAGCAACTGCAGGGAACGGCCTTTTTAGGCAGTCAAGACGAAACTTTATATATATACCAGCCTCGTGGCATGGCATTAGCTGGACTTAACTCGATGTGTACTTTCCATATAGTTGCGAGATAAAGATACTGTTTAAAGATTTAGGTACGTTTACCTTTGCCTCGAAAAAATGCTAGAGAACTCAACTAATGGTAATGGTACGTTGGAGAAGATGGTGGACAATATATGTGGCCAATTTGTAATCACGAAAGCTAAAATAGCCCAGTTAACAGAATATTTTATTGAGTGTATGGAGAAGGGGCTAGAACCACTGGATTCTTTAAGCCCAGGAATTTCTAAGGATAAGGGCTTGCCTATGATTCCAACATACGTGACAGATAAACCAACAGGAGAAGAACATGGAAGTATAGTGTTAGCGGCCGATTTGGGGGGAACCAATTTCCGGGTGTGTTCTGTGGAGTTATTGGGCCATCATGAATTCACTATCAGACAAGAGAAGTCGAGCATTCCGACACTTTTTTTCCAAGACGACAGGCATGTGACAGGAAAGGACTTATTTGAACACCTGGCACTGATAACTCATCAGTTTTTGAACAAGCACCATAAAGACAGGTTGGATGACGAATGGAAAATGGGTTTCACATTTTCGTATCCTGTGGATCAAGAATCTTTGCGAAGCGGCAGGTTAATAAGGTGGACGAAAGGATTCCAGATGGCTGATACAGTTGGTCAGGATGTTGTTGAAATGTTTCAACAAGAGTTGAATGATATAGGATTGCCAAATGTTCACGTGGTTGCCTTGACTAATGATACGACGGGAACGTTGCTAGCACATTGTTATACTTCGGACGATACGGCAAGAAGTATTAGCGAGCCTGTTATTGGATGCATTTTTGGAACAGGTACAAACGGTTGTTATATGGAGAAGATCGAGAACATACACAAAATGGATCAGAAGAAACGAGATCAATTTATAGCGAATGGAAAAACACATATGTGTATCAATACCGAATGGGGATCTTTCGATAATGAACTCGTTTGTTTACCAACTACTAACTACGATTTGATTGTGGATAAATATCATTCGACCAACCCTGGATACCATTTGTATGAGAAGAGAATCAGTGGTTTGTACCTAGGAGAACTGTTGAGAAACATTTTAATAGATCTTGAGAAACAAAATCTGATGGATCTCAAAGATTCAATTATCAAGACCGTACCTTTTTCAATAACGACGGAAACTTTATCTCATATTGAGATAGACTCACCTAAAAGTCAATTAGAAAACACAAGAAAAGCACTTTTGGAAAATACTCGCTGGGAAACAACCTTTCAGGAACGCCTTCAAATACAGCGTCTTGTCAGAGCAATCTCAAGGAGGGCGGCTTATTTGGCTGCTGTACCAATCGCTGCCATTCTTATAAAGACTAGTGCATTAAACCAAACATATCATAGCCAAGTAGAAATTGGTTGTGATGGAAGTGTTGTGGAGCATTATCCTGGATTCCGGTCAATGATGAGACATGCGTTGGCACTTTCTCCTATTGGCCCTGAGGGGGAACGTGATGTCCATATACGTATTGCAAAAGATGGTTCAGGAGTTGGTGCAGCACTGTGTGCCCTAAACGCGGACTACTAAGTCACTAGCAGAAGATTGCGCCAGGATATCTTCAATGTTAATGATAAGGGCTTTCAAAAAGATATGCTGTCATAATACACATTAATGAGAGTTTCCATCTCGCTATGGTTTATTGGATTTATTGTTGTTTTCAACCAGTTTGTATAATAAATATAATAATTTTGTATCTATCTTATTCATGTTGAATATTATATTACCTTACGTTTTTCAGTGTTTGACTGATATTTTTCGAATTTTCAACTTTTTGAAGATGAAAAATTAAATTCAAGTTCAACCTCCCCTTAAACTCCGCATTTAAAGACTTTTCACTTCAATACTCGACTTGATTGCTTTGAAAGCCATAACGCTAATATAAATAGCTTGAAATGGCAATAGATACTAGTGGAACAAATGATTCTAACAGCGTCTCATCCATGGTGACAGGTTTAAGTTCTCAAGAATATTTTATGCCCCAATATACCAAAAAACCCTTGCCAGAACTTGATACGACAGTACAAGATCAACCGTTCGACAACATCCAATTAACTAAACTTTTGATTGATGCTTTACAGCAGCTTGGTTATCAAGATAGTGCTTTGATGCTTCAAAAAGAAAGTGGAGGGGTGTTGGTGGAATCGGAACATGTAAAAGCACTTTTTACTGCTATCAAGGAAGGAAGATGTGAGGACTGCAACTTGGAACTGTTATTCAGATTACCTTTGTCTCTCGAATCTGCGGAAATCTCTGGAGATTTGTGCCATATTCAGCTTCCAACGTCGGATAAATCTGCAACATCCGTTATTGACCATTTTATCATAGAATATGGAAAACTCACTAGCATAATGAAGCAACTTGGTCACTGGCAGGAAGTAGATATTATAAAGCTAACTGTTTGTGTTGAAATGTTTGTCGCTGTACAAACTCTGCTGTTTTCTGAAATTTTGTCGACGGATAGAAGGATGGCTTTAGAATTACTAAGATCAGTAATCAGGCCAACAATAAGTATTTGGGACTCATTACTAACTCTCCAGTCTGTGAAATGCTCAGTTGATACCCAAATTTTGGAAAAGGATCCAAGCTTGCCGTACCTTCAACCTGATCAACTTTTGTCTAGACTTTCCACTTTGATTGCTTGCGGCCAATCCCCAGACTTATTTGTTACGAGAGAATCCACATTTAAGCAAATATCGAGGTATATAAACCCGAATGATTTGGTACCTAGAGGTCGGTTGATTCAATTACTCAAGCAGTCTATTCAATATCAGAAGTCAAGGGATCTTCTGAGTTTTCATGTCGATAGTGCGGGTCTTGGCTCGCAACAAAAACGTATGACATACAACCTTTTACAGGATAACATTACGAAATCGACGCATTTTCACTTTGAAAATCTGAAGACCCTAAATAGAAACAATGATGAAATTTGGTTCTTACAGTTTTCTCCCGATGGCCGATTCTTGGCTAGTGCAAGTCCTTCAAAGCAGTATGAAAGGAAAATTATTATTTATGATGTTACAAAAAACTTTGAAATTTATGCTGTATGTTCTGACACTCGTCAGTCTGTTTTATACCTCAGATTCTCGCCCGATAGTACGAAGCTTGTTGCCTGCTCTATTAATTCCTCTGCAAAAATATATGATTTAAACCAAATCTCCCAACCCACCTATGATGGTTATCTTTGCGAATACAATCAATTAAAACCTTCCGGCTCAGTTTTTGTGCCGTTCCTGAACACTCCTGATTCTAGTAGTGGCAACAACAATTCTTCAACAGCAAATGGCAACACCTCTCAGTCATCTGAAACAATGAGGTTATGGTGTGCAGATTGGTTTCACGATCCTTCGCTCAAAGATTTCCTTATATTAGGGTCCCCTGATTCAGATGTGATTGTTTACGATATGCAAACCAAAACAGTTGTCGTAAGAATTTCCCAAACTATGGGTGAAGAACTACATACACTCTTCCCTCATGTGCACGATATTAAAATTTCCAGTGACGACCAAGATCTAATTGTTATGAATAATGAAAACTACATTGATATTTTTGATATTTCTGGGTTGAAAAAAATGATTACTGGAAATGCTCCCCTCAAAACTCCCAGGATCAAAAGACTATATATCGGTAAGAGAATGACGGGGATGCAATTTCCAGAGGTCTCTCTTCCAGCTGCGGATCCTCAGCTCTCCTCTTTAATACTCGTCTCAATACAAAACCAAGAGCTTCAACTTTGGGATTACAGAAGAGACATTCTATTACAACGTTATATTGGACAAATTCAGACGCAATTTATTATTAGATCATGTTTTGGTTATTATTCTAATTTTATCGCCAGCGGCTCAGAAGACGGCAAAATTTACCTATGGGATCGGTACTATGGTAATATTGTCGGAGTAATTTCGGCTCACTTGGAGGAACCTTCTTATTCTAAATCAAAAATTTGCAATATAGTGGCATGGAATCCGATGGATCAATCTATGTTTGCATCAGGTGGTGATGACGGTTTAATTAAAATTTGGAAGGTATCATCTACATAGCAGACAATTGTTTAGCTTCTCTCTTACCCCTTTCCACGTCTAGTCCGCAAAATACTGGAAGGGAAATAATCAATAGAGAAAAAAGTAAATAGAATGCATAGCGGATGTTATGAGTCCTGTCTGTAATCATGCCAACTACGATGGGCCCGACGATGGAAGAACCTTTATCAGTCACACTAAAAAGACTGAAAAATGTGGATTCTTTACCTTGAGGAATAATTAAGCTGAAAATTGAACGCGAAACAGCAGCTAAGCTCCCTAATGATACCCCATACCACAATGCTAAAATGAACATTTCGAACTTATGTTTCAACCCAAAACTCTCAAAGATAAAGCCTAGAATACCGTAAAATGGTATCACACTAGACCAAATTATGATAATAATTAAAATTCTTTGTAGAGAAAGCCTTAGATTTTCTGTCAATAATTTAGGAATATAATATGCACCGATTATTGCCATTATCATAGTAACGCTGCTCAAAAATATTAGGTTTACGGCAGTCATTTTCAATTCAGTTTTGGCGAAAAGCATTGCAGTGGAATTTATCGTTGTCAAAGAATCTGAGATGATAAACCAACCCACAAGGAAGGTAACAACATCACGTAATAAGCGTGCATGTTTTAGAGCTTCAGCAAGTGAATGCCATCCATATACCATATAATCGGGGGCTTTGGACCAGCTGAACTGATGGTAGTCTTGATGTGATATGTTTCCTGTATCCTTCAATAATACTGCTATGGGTATTTGCCATACCAACCACCAGGTACCAACAGCTGCAACTGCCACTTGTAAATTGTCACTAATCTCCGACCGGCGTAAAAAGGAAACAGAGATTAATTGCACATATAAGGCACTCGCGTACCCATAAGACGCACCTCGTCCGCTGATAATAGAAGTCTGAGTATCAATCTCCTTTTGGTCATCAGAATTCACCAAACTTTTGACGAAAGTCGGTAACAATGAGTTCCCAACAACATTGATGACCCCGTAGCAACAATTACTCACTATTGCAAGAACTGGTAAAGTATAATATTGATTCGTATTCAAAGCCCCTATCAGCCAAGTAGATAAACTGCCTATTATACCGAAGGTTAATAGCACTTTTTTTTTGAAATCTACGCTTTGGCACATGTCCACTACCCCTGACACGTTGATGACTAAAAGAGTTTGAAACAAAACACTAACTGCGAACGTGTAAAGCGCGAAACTTGCAGTATCAATGAACCATCTTCCATTAAAAAGTGGTAGCACGCACTTATCATCTGTTGGCTCACAAGGAAGCGAATGGTCGTTCAATTTAACGCCGTTTAACCTCCCAAATTGCTCTAATAAAAGGGGGACATATGTCGAAACGACGCTGACAATAAAGGGTTCACTGGAAAAACAATAAAAATACCATCCCGTAATATTTCGTTTTGCTTGTGCCTCATTGGCATTAGGGTTTTCGCTTGGAACTGACTCGTAACTCATTGTTGAAGTCTCGTAGGTGGTCGATGCAAGACTAAATGTTTATCATCATGAATTCTTCCTGGTCGAATTAAATTAGAAATTTTTACGGATTGACTAGGAAAAAAAAAGGTATTATATTATAGATTGATACTATATATGGTCAATGTACATGCAAATATAATGGGAAAACAAAAGAAAACATGATAATTTTAGGCGATCATTGTTAGGTAGTAATATTTTTAGACAGTTGAAAGTTCGGACGATGGTAAAAAGCCATGTGCAGGGTTCAAGCCAGGGTTTATTGGCTCAATTTTAAATAATTCCAGCTCATCATCTTTGATTTCTAGCGTTTCAAATTGTAATGATTCCTCGGATTTCTCAGGGTTCCAAACTGTAGAGCACAGCGCATATTGGAAAAGTGGATTCATAGTGACATCTTCGAATGGAACAGCCAGTTTAGAGATTTTGACGTTCGACTCTGGAGAAATTTTTAATTCTCTCAACGCAGCCAAAATCAAACCAACATCGCCATAGGACAAGTTTAACACACGATGAAATCTTGAAATCAGCGCCAACGGAACATAACCTTCTTCATTCATCTGAGCTCTCAAGTACAAATCCTTTGTTAAGTTTTCTATGCTAAAATAGTACTGGATTTGACGGGCAATCTCTGCCACAAGAACGAAAGATGGCGCATAGGTGTTGGACTGGTAGAAAGCGCGTCCCTGAGGGTAGCTACGCTGGGACTTGCTATGATGTGAATTGTTCCGGGTTTGGTGGTAATTATGCGATTGACTATGGGTTGGGTGGTTAGCGTTGTTACCACTTCTTGGGATGAATGGCTTTGAGTTTGGGGTGAAACGGCGACCGGTCTGATGAGATTTGTCTTGTTTCTTCTCATGTGGTTCAATAGCAGGAGAGACGGCCTTTCCGTCGTCATTGTAGCTGCCGTTTGGGGCTTTGGATGAATATTTGGTACCCTCATTGTTAGTTTCTTCTTTCTTGATTTTTTGACCACGTTCTTGTTTCTTCTGTTGTTTTTGGTCTTCTTGATCCTTCTTCTGTTTGGCATCCTTGATCTTGGTTTTGCTTTTTGGTCTTGCCTTTTCCTTCCTCGCCTTACTTTTGGCTTTCTTGGCCTTTGAACCAGCTTCTGGAATCTTATCCCTGACTACAATATCGGCACTCAAAGGAACCCACTTTTCTTTACCTGTAATAGATGGAGTTCCCTTATTGCGAGATTTGTTATCGGCCTCTACCTGTCTGTTCTTAGCGGCAACGACCTCTGATAGATTTAAAGGTTTGACACGCGTTTGAGTTGTCTCCTCCCAAGGAGATTTTGTTGGTAGTGGCGCCAATACCAACTTAGGCTTTTCTTCCTGGGGCTTTTCTTCCTGGGGCTTTTCTTCCTGGGGCGTTTCTTCCTGGGGCGTTTCTTGCTTAGGCTTTTCCTCCTGAGGCTTTTCTTCCACAATATTCGTTGCAGTACATTCAGATTCAGACATATTGTATCAAATTTCTTGCCTCTCTCTATGTATTTCTCCCGTTCAGAATCTTACTAATTTAAGACCTCTTCTCCTTATGGCAAGTATTCCTCCAAGTACTCTCCAAAGATGCTGTTTGATTTTGTAAATTTTATCAACAGCTGGAATTTCTTGTAACCAATTATGTTATAAACAGAACTTGGTTTCTAATGCACTATGTTCAATGCTGAAAGTCTACTACAATGGTATTTAGATGTTGTTGAAGATGAGTAATATGATCTAACATCTCATCTCATCGCTGATGTTCTCTCAAAAAAAAACCAAAAAAATGTGCGTGGTGTGATGCACGGCTTTTTGTCACGCTTATTTTCGATTTCGGTGTATTCTAACTTCCTGCAGAAACATCTCAATCCGAATCTGAAAAAGGTTTATCAAGGCCTTAAATTATAACAACTCCTGTAGTGAAATGTCTAGCGCAATTAATATAGGGATCTGATAGCTTTTACCGGCTTTTTTTCTCATTGGTAGGTTTCAGGTGGTTTTTCCGCACATTAAAGCATCTAAAGTTCCTAGTCTTGTGCTGGCACTAGCTAGTCCGTTGAAAGAAATGTCCACATATGGCTATTTTGAAGCGAGAACAAGAGTACGCAGAGAAAAGTTTAAGTTGTATAAAGAAGCAAAGCAGCTCTCCTGGCAACATACTGAGTATTTCAAGGGAATTAAGCGGAATTCCTACATAAAAACACCTGTAACAGAGAAATTGGTGGATCATTATCTTCGTGATCTTGGGGCTGAACTTCAATCGGAATATGAAATCCAACAACAAGATCTTCAGAAAGAGTTGGACAAATTGAATGGTATTTACTATGATATGTTAGATGGATGTGCACCCTTTAGTCCTAACAACCTGCTCTATTATACAGATGAAGATTGCGAAGAGTGGTATGATCGTGCTAAACGCAAAGCGATGAGCACAATGAAGGTTACATGTACCTGTGTTCCAGGTACATCAGCCTGGAAATTGTGGGAAAAGGCGATCAACATAGTTAACCTTCAAAAAACAATATTATTTTCGATAGATCTAGAAGCATATGAATGTAATAACGACGTTATTACAGAGATAGGTATCTCAGTCTATGATCCAAGAGAAAACTTAGAACGTTCGGTGATTCCTATGATAAGAACCTATCATATTATAATTGATGAATCTTTCCATTTAAGAAACGGTAGATATGTGCCTGACGCTAAAGATGATTTCCTTCTAGGAAAATCCAGGCATCTGCATTTGAGAAATGCTGTTATTTTTGTTCAATCTCTCATTAACTATTATCTCATCCCACATAGTCCTGAGGAACATTCCTGGACGAGAGCAGTGGTTGGACACGGTATTTCTGGTGATTTGGAGTGGCTACAGTCTATATGCCTAAAAATTCCTGAAAATATCAATATTATTGACACTTATAAACTCTTCGAAAAAATGTATTCAAGAGGAAGTACCCTGACAAGGTTACTCAAGTTATGTGCTATACCCCATTCAAATCTTCATAATGGTGGTAATGATGCATACTTCACCCTGGTACTACTTTTAACTATGTGTGATATAGGACAGAGGCGGCTGCGCAAATTAGATGATTTAGAACACGTTAGACAGGCTGAGTCTGAGATACATCGAAAGGAGAAAGAACAAAAGAAAAGCAGAGGCTCCTCTCATCGAGGTAAAAAATTCCATTAAGCTTTTCTTATGTGTCAAAAAACTACACTTACTGTCAAATTGAGCTTGAATGACTTATATCAACTTGGTATATAAATGTCGTCAGTAATGATCATGAATCTACTATTTTTTTTCTCGCTCCTCATATCAACATGTTTGAAATTTAACAAAAAGGCTTTTTAATTTTAATTAGCATAGCAACTCATTCAGAAGCACAGATACCCACCTTTTCTACATTCTATCGTCATTGCAGGTTAATTGAAGTAACCAACCATTACGGGCCTATATTATCGTTTCCTCTGGATTTTACTGTCCTTGTTTCTGTGTACTCATCCAGCTCATGGTTTTTCAAAAATCATATCGACCAGCTTCTAAAAGTCCATTTAATTATTCCAAAGGCAACGACCAATCACAATACTTACCAATGTCGCAATCTCGGAATTCATTCGGAAAAGTTGGTCAGGCCATAAAGCTGTACCAAAATGCTCTTCTGCGATTGAAACCCATCGATGCAAAACATCTGGTCCCGTCCAGAAAGCCATCCCATCAGCAACTGGACAACAGTGCCTATTTATCATCGAGAAAACATATTCTCAATAAGCATGTTGATGAATATCTAAAGGACCTAGCAATGCGCCTCGAAAAATTATCCATTTTATCTGAACGTAACTTGAAGTCAAAAATCGAAGCATTAGCACCTGAAAAGCAGGAGGACAAGGACCTGATTCGAAAAATCACCTCATCACACATACCAATCGTAAGAACTATGCCTGGAACTCCAAAATGGACTGAGTTCTCGGATATATTGAGGAAAATCCAAACTCGCGATACTATATGTATGAGCATCGACATTGAGGCCTGGGAGAAGAATCCGAACATTGTTACTGAGGTGGGAATATCAATTTGGGATCCAAGAACTGAAGATGATGTTTTTTCGATAACAGGCCCGCAATTTGAAAATCACCACATCATTATCGAGCAAACACTACCTTTACGGAATAATCGATATACACCGGACCATAAGTTCCAATATCTTTTGGGAAAAACCAAAATTATGGATTTGAAACACTGTCAAATGTTCGTTCAAAGTCTTATAGATAAATACATGGTCGACCATCAACTTGATGAAACTAATACCCTTCCTTCAACCCGTTATTCAAGAGCCTTGGTTGGCCATGGTTTTTCCGGTGACCTGAAATGGCTACAAAGTTTGAAAATAAGGGTTCCTGAAGTTCCAGTATTCGATACTATGAAGCTTTTCCAAGCCATGTATGGCTCAACGGGATCTGGCCTGGGGAAAGCTCTTCGTCTCATGAATATCCCACATGCTTACATGCATAACGCTGGTAATGATGCCTATTATACATTGAACTTATTACTGTACATGTGTGATATAGGCAAACGGAAAAGTCTTCATCTTGATGATATTGCTTTGATACAAACGAAGATTGAACAATGGAGATCACATGACTCCAACTCTCAAACACCAAAAAATGGCAATTCTTCTCATAAAAAAACTCCCAAATCTATGACCAAGACCGAGTTTCAAGGAACTGAAGCCTACCCTAGCATTTAAACTGCATATAATTAATTTGTATATAATTGGTATCCGTATTCTTTCCCTCACTGGATTAACTCTAACGCAAACAATCAATCTCCTTTTTCTGCCCTCATTGATAAATGGATGCCTAGCTGGTATTGTTGCCCTCCCAATGTGTTGGGTTTTAATATGTATAGTGCCTGCATATGCATATTAGAAGCCTGTGCTGTTTCCTGCTATATGCACATTTATCATTGCCTACGTGCCTTTCCTGAACGTACTGCCAATGTACTAACCCTGCGCTATTTCTGAAGCCAGCAAAAAACTTGCGACATTTTTTGTGCCTAATCTCTTCTCCCTTTTGGGCTTTTTTATTTTTGCAAATAACGCGAAACCAAGCTACAAGCAAAAATAGCGAACCGTTATTGTAGTGTCCTTGGGGTAGACCGCTAGGCTGGAAGAGGGAGCGGGTCGAAAACGAAAACTAAAACACGAATATCTGCTAGGCTTTGAAGCGCTATGGTACTTTCTGCATGGAGAGAAATTTTTGGGTGTATAGCTTTTTAAAAAAAAAAATACATTATTGGAAATTCTAGGCACACAATTAATTCCTACGAGATTTCTGGCTGAAACTTTATCAGTGACCCTGGTAGTATAACTTCCCGTTCTTCTTTCGTCTACCTCCCTGAAACTGAAAGCGTGGATTTCTCTTTAGCAAGCATGCAGGGGAAACAGTAAGGCGACTGTGTGTCTAGTGATTCTGTTAATTTGGCGTGATAGCGGAATTTCGTCGGTGACGCATCCATAACACTATGAGATTGTTTCCTTCATTCGAAAATGATAGATTTGTTTTTGACGTGGGTAATCTACTCTATCCATATATATAACAAGAACTTCATATCTTCGCATAATTCTGTACATATCAGTGTTTGGGACTGTAACTGATTAAAGGATATCTTAAATTTAGGCTACACCGTCCAAACATACATCTCATATGGTGTCTTTTAATAAGCTAGCATCAGTTGCTCTGGTTGCAGGTGCATCTTTGGTATCTGCTGGCACTTACCACGTCGATATTGACTACAATGAGTATCTAGACATTTACTACTACTTCAGAGATCAACCAGACTCCGTCAGCGTGGAGGCGGACGTAAGCGGTTTGACTGTCACTGTTTCTTCCACTACAAGCGCATCCGATTGTGAAATTTTGCAATCAGGTATGATTGTTTATTCTGCAGATGGTTCTTCCAACAACACTTTAATTTCTTGGGACCAGTACGAGGTGTTCCATTTATCTTATGAAGGCGAAGAAGTCTCATATGACTCTGTGTTGCCACAAACGTGTTCTGGTGGCTCTGTTTCCAGCTCATTGCCAACTGCTTCCACAACGGTCATGAATGCACAAGGATCTAACGTGAAGTCAGTCACTATGCCTACAACTGAATCTGCAGAAGCCACAACTGTACTTGCTCCATCTGCCAGTGTTGTCACTATCACAGAAAGCGGTGTTGTCACCTCTTACACTACTTACTGTCCTCTAACTACTCTATACGGGAAAAGCGTCGTTACTAGCACCTCTGCTGGTGTTGTCACGTCTTACACTACCACCTGTCCATTATCCGAAGTTGTCGTCTCCCCAACTGAAACGACTGTCACGATGACAATCACATCGTGTGAAAATGATGCTTGTACTGCTACTACGAGTGTTGTCCAATCTGAGAGTTACATGACCCTCACAAGAGCTATCACAACCACTACTCAGGCTGCTGAAGAACACAAGACATCAGTTTTAAGCCCTTCATCCTCCACCATTACCACTGTCACAGGTGCTTCTACAACGGCAGTAACAACAGTCACTGCCGCTGAAACAAGCGCTACTGCTGAAACAATCACCGAAACAACCACCAAAACAACCATCTCCGGTTCTTCAGCCGCCAAGGGAACATCCGAATCCACTGCCGCACAAACCACCTACCTAACACAGACAACAACTGAAGCCACTGAGACCTCCTCGATCATTTCTACATTCGTTAATGAGGCAAACCATGTCGGTTTCAACAAGCTCGCCGTCGGTTTCTTAGCCATTGGTGCAGCCCTTCTATGAAATGACAGCAATTATTTAGTATTAAATACGTTTTTACAGTGTTTTTTAACCGTTTTCTAATCTAAACGACAGTATATCTTTTATTCGCAAATTATGTATTCCATTACTACATACCCCAATGTATCAGGCTTTTAACTCTAGTCAAATATGAGAAGAAATGGCTTCATTCAAACAGTAAATTTACAAAGATGCTAGTAGAGCATCCAAACGGCCAGAAGAATCCAATGCTTGCAGATCTGAGTTACCACCAATGTGCTTACCATTGATGTAAATGTTTGGGACCGTTCTTTGTCCAGTGATTTCCAACAATGCTTGTTGGATTTCGGAGCCGTCATCCATCAAATCTAATTGCAAAACAGTAGCCAAGTCCTTGTTTACCTTCTTGTCTTCAAACAAAGTCTTTAAAGTAGCCCTACAGTATGGACAGTATGACTTGGATGCGACGAAGATCTTATTGGATTGGATCAAGCTTTGGACACGATTAACAGTAGCTGCATTAACCATTTCGAAAATATTTTATAAAATTTTGTTGTTATTGCTAATTGATACACCAATGTTATAACAATAGTTGCTTGGAGTTTATAATAATGTTGCCTTTAACTAAAAGCCTTAATATTTCTAACGGTACAACATATATATATATTCATTAATTTATTAACCGATGGATACCTTCAAGACTAATCAGCGGTGAAAAAAAAAAAACTTTCTGCTGCGATTAGAAACCGAATACTTACCCGTACGCACAAAGAAGAGCCAGTTATTAGCAATCTAAAGCTTGAACCATAGAATCACTCCTTACCTATGCAATCTAATTACAAATAATAGAGAATTTCAATGACAAAGACCGTCTCGAGTCGTGGTAGAGTTATCTGTGGAAGCAGTTACGTAATATTGTATAGCGAGTAGTTCACTCCTCCGTACTTTTCGATCGTTCGCAAAGTATCATTATTTGTTCTATAGCTTTCTGCGCTTTTCCTTATTAATAGCTGGCCCGAGAGCTGACCAATGTTAAGATTTTTTACTTGGAAGAAGCTTTACAATGGCACAATGCCAAAAAAGCCGATCGGAGTTTTTATTACCCGGGTAACTAATGTGCTATCACGTGGCATGGTTAGTAATTGCCGAATATTTGCTGTTGATTATGGTTGTGATTGATTGGTATTGAAGACAATGGTAGAGGGATGCTTAGAATCTGGATAAATTTTCTGGTGATTGACGTTTTGTAGCATTAGGCGTTTCAATGTTTGTATACGTAATAATGGGGCTAGAGTGAAATTCAGAAAATCAAGACGCATTTTCCCCTATCTATGAAAAACGTTTCAAATGTAACAAGATAAAGATAAATAAAATCAAACTGACGAATTGCTCGCTAGGCTGTTAGAGGCCGTACTGGAACTGGCCTTTGTTTTACTAGATAATAATTTTTCAAATTTTGAGCCAGTAAATAAAGTGTTTACTGCAAAGAGTTTTTGCAGATTTAAAAAGGAAGGTTATACAAGCTCTGTTGATAAATTATAAAATTACCATTAAAGGCAGATATGGGGTTTTTCACAGATCATCCGCATACTGCAGTTACAGATAGGATTAATAATGCGGTTGGCAGTGAGAATACGACTTTGGAGGTGGAGCTAGCAGATATTTTACAAATAATCAAACAGGGGAATTCATATGAGAATCAGAAAGAGGCAGCAAGAGCGATTAGAAAGAAATTGAAGTATGGTGACATGATGCAACAATCTAGGGCTTTAGATTTGCTCAATCTGTTCGTTTCGCAATTAATCCGATTGCCTGATCTCTATAATGATTTCAAATTGAACAATGTTTTGAGTTCAATGACACGAGGCGAGGGTATGTACCAGCCAAGGATCAGAAAAATATGCATTGCGTATCAACTTGCTTGGTATGAATATTTGAAGGAGCATCCCGAAGCAAAGGGATTTAATGAGTTATTTCTTACCACAAAGGAGACGTTTAAGTTCCAAAAGAACGTTTCGAAGAAGGCTAGATCCGAGGGTAAAAGAGTCAAGAGAAGCAGACAAAACTTCCTTGAAGACAAAGCTGATAATAGTGCGGTTACTGCAGATGAGAGATATGGTATTCCTCGCATAAATATGGAGAAAGAAGCGCCTAAAATCAAACTGTTGATCAGTGATTCCTTGGCGACGGCAATTTCATTAGAAAATCTCATTATGGCTTTGCCCAAGGGTACGTATTCAACGGACAATGAAGAGTGTACGGCGAAGTTTATCCAGGCTAGAGCAATGAGAAGAAAGGTGCTCCGTTACCTTCAGCTTATTACTGAGGGTGAATTCCTTGGCTCTTTAATCCGGGCAAATGAGGATTTGGTTGAGGCTTTGACTAAGTACGATCAACTTGCTGATGAAGTTGCGGATTACGAATCCGACGAAGAAAACTATGGATCCGACGACGAACAGGAGCCCTCTGACTCTTCATATGAACAGGCGGACGAGGCATCATTGCAGTCTGATAATCCATTCGGTGACCAAAACATGATCAAGGACTGAGATGTCTCAGCCAAGCACAAAAGAAAAGGAAATCATAATGGTTTTTTTTCTGTGTTCTCCTGTAATTATTTATAGAAAGCACGTAATATATGATGCCTGCCTTTACAAATCATGGCTGGTTTACTCAGATATATGGAAGAAATCATTAATCCTTCTTGAAGTTCAAACTACAACTATTTACACAATGTCTTTGATCTGTAGGAAGATTGAAGATTTTGTCCCACCCTTCGCCTTCAAAAACATGTCCCATATGACCCCCACACTTACTACAGCAGATTTCCGTTCTAACCATTCCCAGTGAATTGTCACGTATATATTTTAACGAGTTGGGTAACTCTTGGTAGAATGCTGGCCATCCACATCCCGAATCAAACTTGGTTTCGCTTTTGTACAAGGGCTGGTCGCAGTTAGCACAATGATAAATCCCTGTTTCCTTGTTGTGCAAGTATTTTCCTACGTTGGGCCTCTCAGTGCCCTTATCACGAAGGACATGTAACTGAGATGCTGATAAGTTTGGATTCCAATTGTTACTGCTCATTGCTCTAGCCATATAACCGTTTAATAGTGATCTAGCAGATACGATGCCTTTGATCATAGAAACCTCAATACCTTCTTATATTCAGAACTTGCCTCTTTTTAACTCAACGGGAACAAGTTTGTAAGATATAAATGTATATCTATTTCATAATAATATCATGTAACAAGGCGAAGCTGTTCCTCTTCCCAGGCACAATCCGTAAGCATTGATTTAAACTGGACTCCAATATTTTTTTTTTTTAATGTGAGGAATGGATCTTAATATTACAAGTGACCAATTGCAAACACAGGGAAGTGTTGTCAGCAAGCTTTTCAAGGATTAATTAACCACTTGACGGAATGTCTTCAAAGTATCCAACCCAAATGTCCTGTATGGATGCTTTTGATCAGCTCACAGCTTGTTTCAGTCTCGGAGGACAGTTCAGGCATTACTATAGGTATGGATCTTTCAACGAGTGTCTGAAGGACTTTGACAAGTTTAAATTCTGTTTAATGTATAGCAAGGATCCTGTTAAGGTTCAAGAGTGGTACAGAGATCAATGGAAACAAAATAGAGAAAGCAGAGGCACGTCAGATGATATATGGAAGGAAAGACCCAATGCGTAAGGACCCTGGCATCATTCAAAGTCCTTGCACAAGATGTGCTTCGCCTGTAGATACATATGTATATATTGTAAAATAATTGTCCATGGGTGCCAAGTGAATCATGGGCAATGTTTTGTTGGATAGTGTTTTGGATATTAAATAGAATAATGAAAACAGTTGAAATGTTAAATACTTCAGGATGTGTATTAATTTTCTGTACGCACCGTTCTTTGAGAACAAAAATCTATTCCAGTTCTATATTTAACTTAAAAGCGAAAAATAGGCTTAACAAGGTTGCGCCACGTCAGATAAAGAGCACTTCAGCAGATACGAAGACTAGTGATAGAATTTGATGTCATCTTTACCTGAATATACAACGGAAGACCTCTGCAAGAAAGTTCAAAATGAACTGGGATTAAACTCAGAAGCTGATTACATTTTAGAAAAGATACGAAAACATGATATTACGGAATCGATGCTAGCAGAAATTACATTGAAAGATTGTAAGGAACTGTGCCCGGATAGCATAAGTGCTGTTCAGCTGAAAGCATGCTTCAACAAGTTATTGCACGCGCAGGAGCTGGTACCAGAACAAGAACTTATTTTAACGATCAAAGGATTGCATCAGACAGTTAATGAGAAATTGCAAGAATTCCAGTCAAATTATTCCCAACTCAGACTTGATCTATTGGAAATTGTAAGGCGAAATAGTCAAACAAATTCTACTCCTGCTGTTCCCCACTCTGTCCAACAGACACCCTCTCAAGCAGGTATTGAGAAAGGATCAGCACTTCATTATGGAAAGCCTTCATCCCCCAAGGCTAAGTCGGGTTCTTCTTCGAATATACCAGGGAGCAGTCGGCCCTCTTCGTCACCCAACATGTCGGGAAATACGATAGCGGCTTCGACAACTCCTAGCTCTGAACCAATGAAGCAACTACGTGCTTCAAAGGAAGATTCTTGTGAGAAGGTTTTGAAAAATGCAATGAAGAGGCATAATTTGAACGAGGCAGAATGGAAGCAACATGTGTTAGTTATTTGCTACGGTGATCAAGAGCGTGTTCTTGAGCTAGATGAGAAACCAGTCCAGATTTTCAAAGCTCTCAGGCAACAAGGGCTACATCCGGCCATCATGTTAAGACAGCGAGGAGATTTCGAGGAAGTTGGTGAAATGGCAGCAACACCCGGAGGAAGGCTGTGAATTTGTATATATTCCAATGTAAATCGATTAAATTTGATACTTAACGTCTTATCGAGCTTATGTATAAGGATTGAATCTTCTCTTTGTTTTCATCTCCTTTATTTTCTCTTGATCATCTTTGAACTTTGAAAGTAGATCATTTATTTCTTGCTTCTTTCTCTCACGAACTTGGAATCTGTAGAAATCCTTTTTAGCGTTCTTATCTACCATTGTAGGTAATATTTTTGGTTTTTCATTTTTTAACAATGGGTTTCTATTCAATATCTTTTTTCTAACGCTGTTCAATGACTTGGTGTTCTTACCAACAACCAAAGTAAATCCGTCTTCATCCACAATGGTAGACTGTATTTCCTCCTGTGCTTGTTGCTCTCTTTGCTCAAATAGCTCCAAATGTTCGTGAATATCATTCTTCAAATATTCAACAGGTAACGGACGGTAAAACGCAGTGAAAGTTGCAATAGAGGGCGATTGGAATTCCCAAGTGACATAGTTTTCTTTCTTACTCGAAGCATATTTTTTTAGAGAATTCCAACAATTCTCTACTGATTGTTTGTCCACAAATTTTAATAATGCAGTATTCCTAGGTGTATACCTTTTTTCTTCTAGATCTTCAGTGCTCATAAGAGCTGAGGTTAAAGAGGACAAATCTATTTCGTGCAGACCAAACTCGTCATGGTATAGTATATCCTGTACATGTGACACAGTGTCATAGCGATGACATATTTCTTGAAAATTCTTTTTCAGGTTATCTATTTGTGTCAAGAGAGGTAAATTAACCAAAAATAGGCAGTTTTGTTCTTTATCTAGCTTCGACTGATGTTTTTTGACAAACATATAATGGCAACATTTTTTACTTTTGTCAGTTAAGTGCTCAACAGGTGGCAGTGAAAAGGGAATAATCAGAAACCCGTTTTGCATTTGATCTCGCACCATTGTTCCGTTCTCTCAAATTATGATAGTGCTTTCTTGAACGTATATCTGTATCACGCTACAGTGTGGGCTGATATATACTTTGTAAATGTTAAAGTATCAAGAGATGAGCACAGGCTAAATTCTTGACAAATTTTTTTTTTTTTGCAGTTGAAAATTCATTAAGTGATATATAGGCAAGATATGTGTCACGTGATTAAATATCTGTTATACAACTTAGAACCTTGCATTGTTCATTCTTTCTCTGATCCCAAGTTGGTAGTTTCTTTCATTAACTCGTATAGTTGAGTGATCTGCTCAGGTGACATTTTATCCAAAAATTCACTTGACAAGGTTCCTTCTTCCCATCTACCATTGGTTATCATATGCAAGTAATCTTGCCAGGATGCCAAAAATCCAACGATATACAATGGATTGTCAGTACTTTTGTGAAGCTTGAATTCGTTTTTCACATATTGATCACCCAATTCCCTTTGCACTTGTGGCAAGTTTCTATGTTCTCTCAGAATCCTCCGGTACAATTGTAATGGAGGTAACAAGGGCTGACTAGCCTTACGAGCTGCTGCTTTATGAGCCCTGATACTTTGTTTGGCAGAATTTCTTAGTGAGGCAGTTTGAATGAGCATAGTTATCAGGTATGGTATTGAGAAGCAGCAGTATCAGCTCTTTTTGTAGGATAACAATAACTTAATTATACAACATGATCGATCATGTTAACGGGCCCGAACTAAGATGGCAGACGTCCAGAAAATGAGAGTAGAGTGTCACGTGATTGTATCATTGAACCAATTTAATTTCAACATTACAACTGGAAATGAGAATAATCAAGGAGACAGTTGAAGTGTGTTAAGAATCATTTATTCGTAGGTTATTAATTTGGTCAATCTATTTCAGTTAAGTTGAAGTTATAAAATATAAATAGATTTAGTTTGATAGAACTTATTCGAAATCAGCTGGCAGTAGGCCCAGCTTGGACATTCTGATTTTAACTGCGTTTCTATGAGCATCCAAGCCTTCAACCTTGGCGACAGCCATAACAGCACGACCGATATGTTCCAGACCCGTTGGATCAACCCTTTGGGAGGTAATGAACTTTTGGAAGGTTGAGGTGTTGACACCACTGTATTGTCTTGCATATCCATATGTTGGCAAGGTATGATTGGTACCACTCGAGTAATCACCGCAGGATTCAGGAGTGTAAGCACCAACAAAGATAGAACCAGCATGTTCAACAAGCTTAACGTAATCTTGAGCATTTTGTATTTGTAAGATCAAATGTTCTGGAGCATAATCATTAGACATATCAAACGCTTCTTCATAGGATCCACACAATATGATAGAACTGTGAGCAATACACTTGCGCACGATATCAACTCTAGGTAGTTGGACAGCTTGTTCGTGAACTGCATTTTGCAAAGCTTTGATCTTAGACTCAGACAAGGAAACACCAACAAGAATGACTTGTGAGTCAATCCCATGTTCTGCCTGTGATAACAAATCAGAGGCAACAAAATCAACATCGGCCTCTTCATCACATATAACCAGGACTTCACTAGGTCCAGCTGGCATATCGATGGAACACAAGGCCTGTGTATCATTTTGAACATACATCTTGGCAGCGGTGACGAATTGATTACCTGGACCGAGGATTTTGTCTACCTTTGGAACAGATTCTGTACCGTAAGCCATAGATGCAACAGCTTGAGCACCACCAGCCAAAACAATTTTAGATGCACCAACTTTACTTGCAACATAAACGACTTCCGGAGAGACTCTACCATCTGATTTTCTTGGTGGCGAGGCGAAAATAATCTCTTTGCAGCCTGCAACTTGAGCAGGAACACCTAACATCAAAGCAGTACTTGGCAAAATAGCTGTGCCACCTGGGATGTAAAGACCAACCTTTTCAACTGGCTTTGGGAATCTAGAGCAAATAACACCCGGTCTAGTTTCGACCTCTAAAGTTTCCGTTTGCATTTGTGCAGCGTGGAACTTTCTCACATTCTCAATTGAGATGTCAAGAGCCTCTTTGACCTCATCACTCAAACCTTCGAGATACTCAGCAGGGAACGGAGCTTCTAGAACAGGCTTTTCCAAGGTAACACCGTCAAACTTTGCAGTGAGCTCAATCAAAGCCTTGTCACCGTTTTTGATAACATTTTCGATAATAGGATTAACCAAGTTCATGATTTCGGAAGTTTTTTGAATTGGTCTAGTGATGGATTTTTTTACATCTTCGTTGTTCTGTGAAGAGACGACTTCCAAATGGATTGGTCCAAGTGCAGAGTCAGCTTCCACTTCCTTAGGTTTTTCAATAAACTTGGGTTTTGCGTTACCAGGTCTTCTAGTGATTTTCAAATGTTTCATGTTCAAATTAGACTCAACATCGCTCAATGAAACTCCATTTGCAACGAGTTTGACCATTGCAAAGTAGAATAAATCTGCACATTCCCATGCAACTTCTTCCTTATCTTTGGCCTCTGTCAATTCCTCGGCTTCCTCCTTAATCTTTGCCGTCAATAGCGCTGGGTCATTGAAGAGTCTCTTCGTGTATGATCCTTCTGGGGCATTTTGCTTTCTATCCAGTAAAATTCTCTCTAGACCACTTAATCCATACTTAAAATCACCGAAACATGATTCAGTCTCCAAATGACAGAAGGAACCAGAACCACCTTGTCTCACAACGAATTTTAAGGCATCACCGTCACAGTCAGTTTGAACGGACAACAATTGTTGAACATTACCTGACGTCGCACCCTTGTGCCAAATCTCATTACGAGAACGAGAGTAATAGACCCCTGTTTGAGTTCTGATAGCTTCTCTAATCGATTCCGTACTAGAATACACTAGACCTAAGGAGCGTTCATTTTCATCGACTACCAAGGTGGTATACAGTTCATCAGTACGGTCGGTTCTCAAATTGGACAGAATAGATTCTGTAAAGGATTCTAAAGTAAGATCGGACACATCAGTTAAACTTTTCTCCTTAATTTTCTCGATACTCCCGAATTTGTATTCATAAGCTCCATTGACCAGGGAAGTTATTCTGACACTTGGAACACCGATAGTTTCAAGTTCCTTTGCAAATTCAGTGCTTTGCACAAAAAGAGTGGAAATGCCCGAGTTCAAAAGTGAAACAATCTCTTCATCAGTATATTGTCCAGGTGATAATTTCACTGAAATGGATCCAAAAGACGTAGAGTTGCTCTTCAAAAAGAGTAAAACTTCTTCAGCACTCAGGCTAGTAACATCAATTATTAATTTACCACCAAGACTGACGAAAGGTTTTGATTCTAGAGAATCAAAATTGCTAACAACAGGTACCAAAACTGACATATCTAATGGTGATTGGATTGTCCAGTTGTCTGCGTTCCCAGTGAGTCCGACCAATGGGTGTAATTTCTATCAACTTTTTTCAGTTTTAATTTTAAGTTTAATATCAATGACTGATTCTACCATACCAGTGAAAAAAAAATAAAAAAAAAAAAATTCCGTATACATCGTGAGTCATTTAGAATCTGAACGCTTTCCTAACAGACAGGCCACATGCTAGCCCCATCACACAGCCTGATCACAAAGCAGAATGGTTTAGAATTTGGTATTATATATATTACATTGTTATACAGAAGTTTTATCAGAACAATTTGTCCTCATACGGACAATCAACTGATTCATGGCCGTCCTTTTCGCAAAGGGCGCACCATAAGGAACGACCAGATGCAGCTTTTGAAATATCAGTTGCGAGGTCGCTTGATGGATTATATAGTGGCAGCGAGCAATTATTTTCCTCTAAATCTGTTTCAGGGAAATTATTCTTTTTAGTATTCTTGAGTTCCTCTTCAAGTTGTTGAATTCGTTTTTCTTTTTGATCCAGCTGTCTCTGACACGTCAAAAGTTCACTACTTGCGGATGTATATTCAGCCGATAAGGAATTATTATGCATCTTAAGTTGTTCTCTTTCCTTCTGCCACTTAATTATGTGCTTCTCTTGTCGGTCTTTGTAAAGCTGTAATGCTTGCACCTGCTCCTTTAACTCTTCATATAGACTATCATCGTGCATGGTGTTATCCACTTTGTCCTCATCCGTCATTGGAGTTGTTGGATTTGTCCTACTACTTATTCCGTCATTCCTACCGGCATCCATCAATTCATTGAGTGCAGAAGCATTCCGGTTGATCTCAAGTTGTAGTTCGTCTATTACGGCCAATAGCTGCTCATGTTCTTTTTCGTAGAATTGTTTTAATCGATCATGCTTTTCTTTCTCGTAGTCCAATTGTTTTTGTATGGACACCTTTTCATGTTCTGTTGTTTCTAGTCTCTGCTCATACTCATCAATCGCAAGCTGAATTTCCTCCAGTACTATCCTTTGGTCATCGACTAGTCGTTTATATTGAAATAGTTCCGCTTCTATTCTATTCCTATCATCTCCATTGGGGGTAATTCGTCCCAAATTTTCATTGGAGAAGGATTTGAGACTATTAATAGGAGTTTCGAGCTCACTTTGATGTTCTGAGATTCGTACTGGCGTTGGGGACAGTGATACATTTTTTGATGATCTGATACTGGGTTGTGGGATCAGACCAGCAACTTTTTCCCATAACATGAATAGACCACTTTGAGGAAACTTCGTGGTAAAATACCTTTTTCCTTTAAAGGAGCCGTCATTCTTGCCTACGTTTGCCATCAGATCAAGGCCAACGAAAGCACCATGTTTGTCAGCCACCGGTCCTATATATTTGATTTGACCCTTCCCAACATTTGGGACATCAATAAAAAGCCCAATCTTATCACGGTATTCCATTTCTCGTAACACAATCTAGCAGTTCTCGAGCGAAACCTCGGAGCTTTACCTGCCAAGACAAAAGATGTAACTAAGTTATGCACGATAGTCGCGTTCAACCTAGAAATTATAATATCAATTGACATTATTAGGTCGATGATGTTGAAATTTCAGAAACCAAAACAATAACATTACATCACGTGATATATCGGACTATTACAGTAAAGTAATCTGTAGAATGTTTATATTTAAAACATCCTCGACATATCGTATTAAGTTCATGTCAAGTAACTTGAATTTTCTTAAAATAGATATTAAATTTTGCGTAATCCATGTCAATAGTTGCCTCTTAGCTATGGAAAGTAAATAGGTACTTCTAACTCTTTTCAGAAATAATTTTAAATCTTCTGGAGCAGGTGTACATCATATGCTTGGAAAAAGGACCCGAATACGCGATATAAAGCTGCAGTCCAGCCCTGGGCACAATTATTCTAATTCTATTTTGGCCTAACTTTGTATCAACTTTTTAAAATGAAACTTATAAAGATATTACGTAACATGGAAAGGAATCAAGATTAATTGATGTGTAAAAAGAACAATAGCAATGTACTTAATAAAACTCGATAGTTGGCGATTGATTTTACTAAATCATTAATCATTCATCAGATCTATGAGATTAAAGGTTTGACATTTTCCTCAAACTCTATGTATTCATCATTATTTGGTGCACCAATGACGATAATATTACCAGCTGGATTGTATTCACAAATTAGGTAAACGGCCTCGTTAGAACATTTTTGAACAGCACAACCTAATTCGGTACTGTCAGCCCAAACCAGTTGAGTGAAGTGACCCACATCATGTCCATCATGTTCAATACCAGTGACATTGTCATAGTCGTAGTATTCAATTTCATCATACCACAACTGAACCAATTCTGCTGGTTCAGAGTTAGTACCGGCAGCCAAGTTTTCACCATATGGGTTGTCTGACATGTGCAATAGATTATAACTACATGGGTCATATTCTGTGCCGGACAACGAAACCATATAGTTGTAAGCAAACTCTGCCATGGTTTCATTCCATGTTAGTGATCCAGTGTCTTCATGAAGAGCCCTTAGTGTGTTGTGTCTATCCAACACAGCTTCCTTATCGGAATCTGAAATCACGGTAGTAGATGAAACGGCCGACGATGTTGTCGAAGTAGCTGAGGAGCTTTCACTTGAAGAGCTACTTGAGCTTGAAGAAGATTCAGCGGAAGAAGTGCTACTTGTTATAGTGGATGATGTCGTTGGATATGGCATTGACGATGATGTTGACGAGGATGTTGACGAGGATGTTGATGTTGGATATGGCATTGATGACGATGAACCTTGCGTGCTCGATGAACCAGAAGAAGTATCAATGGTAATGATTGTAGGAGTCCAAGAAGAGGAAGAAAGATCTGAAGATTGTACCACCTTCATCTGAGAGGATACACCAACACTGACAGTAGTACCTGTTCTACTTGATGTAGATGTAGTGTTGCTATAGAGTACAGAGGATTCCTGCACTGAACTGTATACCGAAGATGAGGAACGTGGAGTAACAGACAACTCCGAATATTCAATCGTAGAAGTAGAATGTGTTGCCTGGACAGATGAACTGCTGCTTCCCTCAGTTTCGGCAGAGGTAGAAACGGCACCTATGATAGAAGAACTGATGCTGCTGCTTTCGACAGAAGTTGGAATTGTACCTACAACAGATGAACTGATCGTTGCAGTACTAGAGCCCGAAACCGTTGGCTTCGTTAGTTTTGAATGCGTGACCGAAGCAGTAAAATCTAATGTTGTTGTAGTTTGTGCCAGAGTGGTAGCACTGAATAGCCACACCTTAGCGACTGAATCAAATTTCATTTTTCTGGAGAATAATAAAAAATCTTACAATAACCTTTTAGCGTGTATCAGAACTTTTCTGGATATGTCACTGCAACTTGTCTCCGGAAGTTTTTTTCCTTAAATCACTTAGATTACTCCCATTTCTCTAAGCTTGATCATTTCCACTTCCCAGTTTATATATTTCCTACCTTCTTTTAAAACGCCAACCAAATTTTATTCCAACAACAACAATAACCACAACTAACGAGGACACAACGTTGCTAGCAGCTAGCATAGCTGCAACAAACCAGCCTTGCCTGCTCTTTTCCCTGAATTCATAACATACTAGCAATACAATTTTCGTGTGTTTTTTTTTTTGATACTTTGCAAAGAATTCTAAGATAACCTACTAAACTTGCACCTACTTTTCGTAAAAGCACTCCTGCTTAAGGTCAAACTTTATTTACCCTTCACTACATCGATAATACAACCCGAACTCGTAAGATATGCAGAATCCATAGAGATCTCGCGAGTTTCTAAACCAAGCATCTAAGTCAATTATTTCAAAACGTGAATAAAGAAAGAATGAGCCCAGCCCTTTTCCTTCAGGTACGCATTTTTCCTGTATAAGGTTAGGAACGCACATATGTACCTCTGTGGATTCTGTACTATACCGTTTTCTTGGTATTCCTAGATAAATTAGTACATTATCAGATGCGGGTCAAAAAGCGGTTTCTCTCCTATTTTTCATTGCTACTGCACTGTAGAGGATGCAGCTTGCCTCATCCTGCTTAATCACGTCCTTTTTGTGGAACCCGTCCCATGCATTTTGGCGTGGGCGCGGTTTTTTTTTAGTACGTCCTTTTCTGAACTAGGCGAAATATTTTTTTTCCCTTCCTATTTAGTTTTATTTGCAGTTGGCGACGCGCCAGATTGCGGAAAAGTTATACACAGAACATACGGTAGTAAGAAAAAAGTTGACTCAACTTGTTTATCTATGATATTAAATCAAGAAATACTACCAAGCTAATGCGGAACACATAAGCGCGGTTGTCAATGCAAATACCGCTACCCCTTAGAGTAACCGCTCCAAAACTTTATATGCAGTCCAGATGCCATGCTAGTTCTCAAGGAGTTATAAGCAGGAAAATTTAGATAAAAAAAAAGGGGAAGGCAAGTTTTATTTCCATAAACAGTACTAGATGCAACCGTAGTAGCATCTACTGGCAACCTCGCTTGAGCTTATAAACGTCCTCACCGGAGGAAGCACAGCGGAAGTTGGAGAAGGTAGAAGTAGTAGCCTTAAGAGCGGAATTGCCCATTCTACAAAGGTACACTACACATGACACTGGGTTGTTACTATGTTATTCCACCTCTTCAGCATGCAATCATAAGTTTTAGGGTTGATGCTAACTAGTGAGTTGGGATGGTGATGTAATGGTGAGGTATTTCATATCACGCTTTAATTTTTGACCCTTTTCCTGATTACTCGACGTTTGAGGGTATGTATGTGGTACGACGTTACATAGTTTCCTACTAGTGTTGTGAAAAGCTTGTTTTGGTGTACAGTGGAGGCCAGAAGTTCCTGTTTTTTTCAGTTTTTGCACTCGTACGATGTGCATACGTAGATGTGACATCATCATTAGTGCATATTTTTGCATATTTTTGCATAAGGCATAACACGCACAGACGAAAATTTCCGTCCGTGCAGTAAAAAACAATGTAACAGTCAGACTTTGGCGTGGGAATTAAGGAACCTAAATTTCTAAAAAATTTCGAAAGTTCTCGTCGAGCTAAATAATGGAGCCAACTACCAAGATCGTTCACCGTAAAATCAGGGGAATATAGTAGAACTCGAGTCCAGTTTGTTTTTTTTTTTGTTCAACTATGTCTTGCTACGCAACGGCTAAACATCATAACGAATCCGAATTTGGAAAGAGCTAGGAAAAATTTATGTGCTACTGAAACCGGTGATGTCACATGAAGAGCTTACCATGGTAAAAAAACCCTGTAAAGTATCTGCAGTCGAATACTTCATTGTTGATGATGAATTTTTGAAGGAACTCATGTTAAGTTTATGAAAATCAATGAACCCATTTCGATGAACGCGCTGTGCGCCGAGGGAAGCACTAGTTTTGAATGAATGTTCCCGTTCCCGATACGTTGACGATGAACTTTTTTTTTCTGCTGAAGCAGGCTTTTTCGTAAGGTTGTAAGTCTATGTAATTTACCGAATATGTGGCTGCAGCTCAATGTGGTAATATCATTAGTAGACGATTAGTGAGGGCGAATCCCATTGTTTGTGTTTTTTTTACTCACTTCAGCTCCAGAAACTCATTCATTTCCTCGGATTGGAAGCAGAAGAAAGATAAATGATAACGTAGTGCTCATCGTGGTCAAAAACATCATAGTTTTACGGTAAGATCTTTGAGCATATATTAGATGAAAAGGTGAAAAACAGCTGCCATTGCATAAGGTTTACAAAGAACAGCTGGAAGGTTCAATTAAATATTAGCCTCTGTATCCGTAGCGAAATATAATTCTTCGCATGCGCCTTTTTTTACGTAATTTTTCCGTCCTAAACGTCTTTTTCCATTTTTTTTTTTCAAGATTTTTCATTGAAAAATACATCTTTAAAATTAAAATACCCGTGAGAACACTCTAATTTATGGCTTCTGTAACAAAACCATAATAGGAAGAAGGGAAGAATGGATCACATTGTAATTAAATGAGTACATTATACATAATGAGAATATAAACTAGAATTTCTGGTTTTTTTGAGGTCCATTTAAAGATTCTAAGCAAGTTCTCAATTGCACGTGACAGAATTATCGTTTTACAAATTATTTGAGGAGAACACCCTATGTAGGAACCGTGGTAAATTTCAAGAGGTGTGACACTAAGTTTATTCACAAAAAATCGATGGAATATGCTTGTACGTGACCTTCCCCAGGAATTTTTTGCTGTTTATTGAAAAACATATGCTCGAAAAATTTGTAGTTGGAAATTGTTTCATCCTTTGAAAACTAACACCCCATTTGCACAGAAAATTTGTCGCAGCTTGTAACAATAATGAAACAAAAAAGAATCTACCAAAATTAGTTAACACGACCTTTGACACATATGAGACGTTATCCCCTTATCTCAGGATGACGCCAATTTCTTCCGAAATATAAATGGAAAGAGCGGGATCTGTTTTTTTGGTCGAAACAAGGTGCCAATGCTAGGTTGAACAACGTCTTGGACTGATGATGTTTTTCACCGTTTTTCGATATCACTCTTGAAACTAGTGATGAATGATGAGCACGACTAAAAATAATGATTTAGAGACTATTTCACTTACAGTGACACAACTAATGGAAAATAAGGTGGTCATAAATCATGAAGCAACTGTTATTAACGAATTGTATGTCGACCAATACTTTAGAAATTCTTATACTATTCCATATGCATACACAACAATCTCAACATCGACGCTCACTGTTTTGAACAAGAATGTCGGAGTAGCGACCATTTCAACGGTAATTTCTACACTAGGCAGTTTAACATCGAGCCAGACAATTAGTTCCAGTACAGCTGATGGTAGCTTGTCTACTTCCTCAGCGTCTGCTCCAACGTCCACTTTATCATCGCTGAAAATTTCTAGCTCACGTTCCGAAAAGTTTGTCTCAACTTCTTCTTCGATAAATTCATCTACAACTACAAATTCATCTTCAACTACAAATTCATCTTCAACTACAAATTCAACTGTGATTTCTTTAAACAATTTGACGGAGGACTTGGCCCAAAGCGATAGTAACAAAACAATTTTGGGACTTGCTATCGGTCTTCCCATAGCACTTTTCACAATTGGACTTCTGGTGGTTTTAGGGTTTGTTCTTTACAGAAGGTCACACAAACCTTCCCTTGATAACAGAAGCATTGTATGGGAAAATAAAGACAATTTTGACTTTTCGCTTTGGGATGGTCCTGCATCTAGCGTCACTTATAAAGTCAGCAAGCCATATATCTCTCATCCAAAATTGATACGCACACCACAAAGATTGGCATTTCCTGATAATCCTTACCGCACAGAAAAGAACCCAGATGACGAACGTGCTAAAGATATTTTCCCCTTCGCTCAACCCAAAGCTCCTATGTCTTCTCCATTCAGAAGATGGAACTATGAATCACCTCTTTCAAGATGGTTTTTGACTAAATCTACCTTGATACAAGACCGAATTCAGACGGCAAAGACGCCAACAATGAATCTTAAGCAATTCAGCATTCTTTCAAGGGCAAGTAAGAGCAAAGTAGACGTCAGCGGTGAAATGCCCGAAACAGAAGCTTCACCGATGTTGCCAAGTGCACCTAGATCTCCATATGTTTACCAGCCGCCAGTTGAGATGGATAACTACCTAAATGTTGGTTCACAGTCTGACGTCAGTAATGCTTCGGAAAGTAAAATACAGCCCCAAACATTAGCAGCCACCAAAAATACTTCATTTCTCCCATTGATTAAACTAGAAAAAATTGAAAGCACGAAACCTCTACCAAAACTGCCGAAAAACCCTTTGCTGAAGAATGACCTTCCTTCCAAAAAAAAATCGACACTTGAAGAACAACCACAAATTTATGAGGTAACCAGAGACTACCAAGCCGTATTGATGGATGAAATACACATCAGAAAAGGGGAATTTGTTCGCGTTCTTGCTAGACATACTGATGGCTGGTGTCTTGTTGAACGACATAACATCCCATGTGCAAATCAAGTAGACGGTCCTAACTATTTAAATGAAGACAGAGGTATAATACCTGGCATCTGCCTCAAGGAATTTAGCAGTTGACAAAATGCTATTATAGACGTGGTCGTTAAATTTATATGTATCAATAGTCTATTTAACAGGAAAAGTAACTTAAAGTAAAACGATTACTAATTCAAAATCTTGACAGGATTTTCAATAAAACTCTTTTCACCTGGTGCAGCAGCTGGAAGACCAAAGGCCAATTGGGCTTGAACAGTCCATTCTTGAGGAACAGCACCTTCTGGCAAAGCACCCTTTACATATCCGTTGTAGTGTTGCAGATGGCCACCGAGACCCAATAATTCGATACCTGTCCATACTGAAATTTGAGCTGAACCGCTAGAGTGTTGGGCGAAAGGCTCGAAAGCTTCTGACCAGGCTGGGAAATCGACCTTCAACTTCTCAGTTGTCTTGTCGTCAGTGAAGAAAATGATGGAACCGTAGGCCTCATCTCTGATAGAAGCAGGTCTTTTCTTACCTTGTTCACCTTCAATCGCACCGACAACCGAGTTCCAAACGCTCTTGTGAGTTTCACCAGTCAAAATCAAAGCTCTAGTACTTTGTGAGTTGAAGGCTGTTGGTGTATCCTTCACAACGGCCTGAACAAGTTGTTGCACATCACCAATGGAAACATTAGATGGCAACTCAGGTTTCAAGGCGTAGATAGTACGGCGAGCAGCGATGGCTTTCAAAAAAGGTTGAGCAGCAGACATGTTTATATTGTTATGACTATTGATCTTTAAACTTATCAGCGATGATTCGTTATGCGGATATTGGAAGATCTTTCCGCATGATTTATATTTATATACATATGTCTGCCGTAAGGTAAACAAGGTAGGTCCACAAATATCTTGGAGGAGGTATTACTGTATTTGAAAATAATAATTTATAATACACCCACATTATTACAAAGAGCTTCCTTTGGCAGCACGAACAAAGTGCCTCAGAGGAACTTCACAGATCTCAGATGCAATAATACGATTAGTAATTTTTACTAAATGATAACTAAGAAACTGACAATAAAAAAAAGAAAATATCTCACGTGTATGCATAACGCGTGGGAAATGTTTTTAAAGACCCATTACGAATAGCGTTGTAGTACTGTAGATCCCATTTTGGAGTTCAATGGGATCAACGTTACTGCAGCTGTTAAAATTTCATATTTCGAATGTCTAGGATTAAATAGTAAATTGGTAAGTACGAAGAAGGAGAAGAAGAAGAGGAAAAAGCGGCCCTATGGAGCAGAGTAACTTATTCTTAGAGTCATGAATCGTGATTTATATATTTTGCGTTGAAAACGTTAGCGACGACGTGGCCCTTTAAATTTTAAAATTTGCAAAGCTTTTGGTGCAAAAAGCCTGAAGAAGGTATCCACATAATCGAATAACCATGAATAGGGTGACAATAAAATACTCTATGCAAGTTTTTATCACTATAAATACTATTAGATAGGTGTTTAAAGTGTTGAAGATGGGAGAGTGCAAAGATCAAATGCAGGCATCTGGCAAAAGAAAATGCCAGAAAAGATGAAAAATCAACACCAGAAGTTGATAAATCTACACCAAAAGGATGAATTTCTGAGCTTTTCCTCAGATTCCTCATCCTCCTGCTTTAATATTTCTTCATCGAAGATCTTTCTGTGACTAATTAAGTCAATTTCGTCAGCGGGTATGTATAATCTCCAATCTTTCTTCCACACTTTGTAACCGAAATATAGAACGATGAAGACGGGCAAGGCAAGATAATTTTCGAAGAAACTTTGAACGTCAGCTCCACTCTCTCCGATTGGAAATAGAGAAACCCAGAATTGACCGACAAGGATTAAGAACATCATGAATAGGGCATAGTACGATCCCCAAACACCAGTTTGTGACTTAAAACCTAACTCACCTATGGTTCTGCCTTGTACGCTGAGTGCTTTTCTGAAACGAACATGTGATAAACAGATGTTGATCCAAGTGAATAATTGAGATAAACCTGAAATAGCTAATAACCAAGTGAAGACTTCTTCTTCTTTACTGGAAGCACTGACGAAACAAATCACACCGAAGACAGCACCAACGATCATCGCATACAAAGGTCTACCCTGTCTGTCAACATACTGGAAGAATTTTGGAGCATACCCAATCTCTGAGAGACACAGTAGAATACGAGAACTAGAATAATAAGCAAAATTTCCAACAGACAAAACAGAGATTATAATCACCGCGTTGATGAAGTGTGGGACAACTTTGACCCCGTGCAAAGAAACAGCTAGCACATAAGGGGAAGCATGAACAGTAGAACTTGAAGAACCCATCAAGGAGGAGGAGTTGTATGGAACTAAAAAGCCCACAAGAGCAATAGTACCCAAGAATATGACAATAATTCTGTAAACCACTTTTTTAGCAGCACTTGGGATAGACTTTCTTGGATTCATCTGTTCACTGGCAGTTAGAGCAACAGATTCAGTACCACCAAATGCGAATGCTGCTGTGACCAACGTTGAAACAACGGCCTTGAATCTGTCAATAGCATGGTCACCATTAAAGGCACCAGGATTGTGCCAATAAGTGGCGCCGATATAACCAGAGTCTCCTGCACCACCACAGTTAATGACGATACCTAATATGTAGAAACCCGCAAACATTAAAACTTTGCATGTGTTGAAAATGAAATCAGCTTCTGCATAACCGGCAGAACCGAATAAATTGATTACGATGATGAGGACATAGAAAATCGCACAGAAAACAACAGAATTCACTGACGTGGTCCAATACTGAATGGTGATAGATGCCGATATGATTTCTAATGGTAAAACGCATAACCATTGAATACAGTAAATGGATGCTGTTGCAAAACACATACCTGGATCAACCAAAAAGGATGGATAATTGTTGAAATTACCTGTTAACGTTGGATAAGCCACTGCCATCTCACCCGCAGCTTGAATAATACTATAAAGGCACGAGCCCATTATGGCATAACCGATGATCAAACCTGCTGGCCCACCAGTAACCAACGCATCACCATTACCAACAAGCAAACCGGTACCAATACCAGTACCCAAAGACATCATGATAACATGACGAGCTTTAATATTTCTCTTTAAATTAGCATTTTCTGGGATTAACTCCTGGCTAGGACTGACTTCCAAAGCGGCACCATGTATGTTTTCGTTTATATGATCTGCCCTTTTGAAAGAATCTTTAAACCTTTGAAACAGAGAGTGATCGCTATCATATCTGTAATCGCTATTTCTCAGCGAAGTCTTTTCCAAAAAATCACCTTCTGCGCTTTGGAAATTTGAGGCATTAGGCGAAGAATCTAACTTAATTCCACTGGTGACAATTGGACTAATGTAGTCCTCTTCGTTTTCTTTAGACATATTCTCTACAGTCGAGTTTTTTCGAAACCGGTGTGTTTCTGTCACTGTCCTCTACCAAACCTAAAAATCGCCGATCGCAACCATTTTTAAAAGCGTGCATATATATATTATTGACATTATTGCTCCCCATCCATCTCTCACCTCATGCCAAGACCAACTGCTCCTTTTCTTTTCGCTCATTCTCTAATCACCGTCCTCCCCAATCTCCACTATACAACGCTGAGACATCCATCTTTTCTGCGATAGTTATTATTCTCTACCAATCAATCATAAAGTTGTGCTGCCCACCTTACTCCGCTTTTTCCCACTCAATTACCATTCATTCTGGTCCAATCATTCCCTGTAACATTGTTGCAATTCAAGGTCATTTCCAGACTAGTGCCCTCTTTTTGTCGCCGTTTCTTGTTTAACCCACTGTTCCTTGCCTAAAGGCATCAATTGCGCCGTACATCACAATTTCAAAGGGCATTACATATCACCGTTTCCTTGACAATAAGCTTCTGTACAAGAAACGGCGCCAAGCAATGTCCTCACATGACTACCTTTCAGAAAACCAGTGCAAGGTACCACCAGTAAAAAAGAAAAGCTGGTTTTGGTCACAAGGCTACCACAGCATAGCTGCAGACCAGCAGAAAATGAAATGGCGTTTACAAAAAAGAAATTCAGAACACATCCGCGGAAACCAGAAATAAACCGGACCGAAAACAGAAATGCCGTCCCTCTCAGATACACATGCACAGAATCATATGGCGATGCATCTTCGAGCCACAACGATGCAACCTTAATTATTGTATTCGTGATGGCACGAGCAAAGAAAGATCACATGACCATAACAACGTGATCATGATAAATTACCCGGATATATTTTCTGGTCACGTTGAACATTTTAATCACTCTTTTTTTTTTTTTCTTCCTTCCTGATTCCTTGATGGCAAAACAGGAGAGGTTAGTTTCATTATAAAGGCTTGCTAACTGCGACTTTGTCAAGAGAACCCAGGGTATCGCTAAGAGCACGAACAACAACCATCATCAGAGCAAAAAAATGTCAGAAGAACAAGAACAAAAACCAGATGTTAAGGCAGAGACCCATATCAATTTGAAGGTCTCAGATGGATCTAGTGAGATCTTCTTCAAGATTAAGAAGACAACGCCTTTGAAAAGATTGATGGAGGCGTTTGCCAAGAGACAGGGTAAGGAAATTGAGTCGCTCAGATTCCTCTACGACGGTGTGCGTGTTCTACCGGACCAGACGCCTGAAGACCTAGATATGGAGGACAATGACATCATTGAGGCCCACAGAGAGCAGATCGGTGGGAGTATGTAAGATATAGGATATAAATGAATTTATTAGGTGCTAAGATTATAGTGAAGTCGTTGAGGTTTTGGCAAAGAAGAGATGGTTATTTTGAATGTGACAAGTTAATGGGGTAGCCGTAGGTCGGGTAATAAGTTTACGGGGTAGGTGGTGGTTGGAACGCCAAAGCGTGTAAGTTATTTTTCGTAAGGACTTTTTTTCAGCAGTTCTGGCAGGACATTTCGCGTCTTTGATAGAGGCTTTTGCCCGAACTGGAAGAATTATTAAGAAACATGAAATTCTTGAAGACGAGAAAGCATTGAGTGGAATAGTAGTGGAAGTTTGAGAGGTGTTTTTTTGTTGAGATTTTCTTATACATATATATTAAGAAAACGTTCCGATGAGAGCGAAGAATTGCCCAGGCTAAAGGAAACCAGTGGAAGATTACCATAGCGTGTTGCACAATTGAGAAAGACCAACCATATTCATTCATTTTAAAAATTGCAGACTTGAGTAAGATTTTACGTGAACTTTGCATATTTACAGGTAAGCAAGAATAAAGAGAGGCAAAGTTAGAGAATTGACGCGTTATATGGAACATATTGAATATGGGCAATAGCAATGGAATGACTTCGCTGAAAGGCGACACGATAGGGCCATGGAAAATGAGTAGCACACTAGGAATTGGATCTACCGGTAAGGTTGTAATTGCTCACAATGAAAACACTGGGCAGCAAGGAGCAGTAAAGATTATTTCTAAATCTGTATTTAACGCTCAGGGATCTACTATAATTGGTGGTAATGACCCGGATGTTTTGCCGTATGGTATTGAGAGGGAGATTATCATTATGAAGCTCCTGAACCACCCTAACGTGTTGAGGTTGTATGACGTTTGGGAGACAACCAAGGATTTGTATATGGTGTTGGAGTATGTGGAAAAGGGAGAACTGTTTAACCTTTTAGTAGAACGTGGTCCTTTGCCTGAGAGCGAAGCGGTGCGATTCTTCAGACAAATTATAATTGGTATATCTTATTGTCACGCGTTAGGTATTGTGCATCGTGATTTGAAGCCGGAAAACATCCTACTTGACCATAGATACGATGTGAAATTGGCGGATTTTGGTATGGCTGCGCTGGAATCCAAGGATAAACTTTTGGAAACAAGTTGTGGTTCCCCACACTATGCGGCGCCAGAAATCGTGTCTGGGCTACCATATCATGGGTTTGAATCGGATGTTTGGTCCTGTGGTGTTATACTCTACGCATTGTTGACAGGCAGGTTACCATTTGATGAAGAAGATGGTAATATTAGAAACCTTTTGCTAAAGGTTCAAAAAGGTAAGTTTGAAATGCCTGGTGTTGACGAAATTTCTGCTGAAGCACAAGATTTGATTGCAAAAATCTTGACTGTGGATCCAGAGCAAAGAATAAAAACAAGAGAAATTTTGAAGCATCCGCTGTTACGGAAATACCCAAGTATCAAGGACTCAAAATCTATCAGAAACTTGCCACGTGAAGATACTTATTTGAATCCACTTTCTTTGGAGGGTGGTTCTGAGATGATCGATGAAAATATTTTGCGCAACCTAGTAGTCTTGTGGCATGGCAGAAACAAAGAAGATATTGTTTCCAAGCTTAAGGAACCAGGTGCGAATTTAGAAAAGACCTTTTATGCACTTCTTCACAGATTCAAGCATGATAGCGAACAAGAACACCTGGCCCAGCAGCAGCTTCAAAAAGGCCAGTCTTCAGTTAACTTTCCCTCGAAAAAACAATTAGTCGACTCACCTTCACCAAAAAAAACTGGTTCTTCAACCACAACACCCAAGAAGAAAAGAACATCAATGATTAGTGCTTCATCGTCTCACAAAAGACCTGTTTCCTTCCAAAGAACGAACATTCAACATTCTACCCCAACGAAAACACCGCAATCGCAGAAAAGATTGAGTAAATCGATGCTCTCCAGCAAAAGAATATCTCAGTTGATTTCAAACTCCTCCTCACCTACTTCCACACCGCAGAAACGCGTTTCGAAGCTGGGGAATTCTGCTCCTCCCGTTCCTAAGGAAGTACTTAAAGACTATAAAAGACAGTCAGAAAGAAGATCAAAAAGGTTTTCTTTGTTGCCAAACATGAAACGTGGCTCAATTACCACTAAACTCATTGCAACTTATGCAAAGCTGTCAGAAGATAATGATTGGGAATATATAGAAAAGGAGACCAAGAGGACGAGTCAAGACTTTGCTTCCTTGGTCGACCAGATATTCGAACATGAGAAATATGAACAGATTAGAAAGGAAAAAGAAGAACTAGAGAGGAAAGTCAATGAGGCCAAAGCTAAAGAAGAACAAGAGCGCAGAGAACGTGAGAAGAGAGAACTTGAGGAAGAAGAAGAAAGAAAACGACACCAAGAGGAAGAAACAGAAAGACAGGAAGAATTGCAGAAGCAGATGGAATTGGAAATCGAAAAGCTCAAAGCTGAATATGCTGCCACTAAGGCCTCCTCAACGATTGAAAATAATGGCTCTAATGGACGTTCTGTCTCTGCACCAATAGAATTTGATTTCGCGGAAAATAAGAGAGATTCAATTTTTGGAATTAAGGATGATATCAAAAACTTACTCAATACTCGTAATTTTTCTGTACAGACGAGACCTGTTTCTCGCTTGGACCCAGGTCTTTTCACATCAGACAGAAAGTCTTATTCTGCTCCAGATGAAACGGGCGCCAATGCAGAAAAGGCAATCATTGAAACCATAAGGAGATCCAAGTTCCTTGGCTCTCATTTCAACCTCAGCCGAGAGCTAGAGAAGGCAGATAAGACTAAAACTGGGCAAGAAAGAGAGGTGCAAACTAAAAGACAATCAGCTGCTAAGGTAGTTCAAACAGGTGTTCAAGAATTGCCCAAGAACGCGTCTGCGATTGGGAAGTTAAGAGATGAAAATGTAGAACCTAGAAAGATTTCTGAGGTTAAAGTTCCACAATTTACAAGACGTTCAAAACAATTCACTGTCTCTAACAACAGGTATTCTGTTTTGTCTCTATACTCCACCAGAGCTTCATTTACAAATCTCGTGGATCATCTGAAAAATGACGCAGAATTGGAAACCCTTCAAGGACACAGTGCACGCTCTACTAACAAGATTCCTCAAGAGCCTGAATTCATGTTTGAGACTGTAGATGAACAAGAAGAATCATCTAAGCTCTATGAGGTCAAGGATAAATCTGCTAGGGGCTCAGAAAACGCAAAGTTCGCAAAACTCAATTTTGCTGACAGATTTAGTAGTCAAAATTCCGAAGACAGATCTGGAAAAATCCAGCTGCCCTCTTTACCTCCCCTACATGCTGATGGCATTCAGAATGACAATATTGCTTCCCCATCTGGCCTTGGGATCTACCAACCCACTAAAGCAGAGACCTCAGCGCCCCTAAAATCCATGATTTTGGAAGAGTCTAGCGATGAAAAGCCATCAAACCTCGATAAGGACGATACAGGCAGAGGAAGTGACGCCGCACCCTTGAATGAACTAATGAAAAAAGCTAATGAACGTAAACCACTGGAAGAAATAACACCAAAAATAGAAAATAAGAGAAAGGTCTCATTTTTCAGAAAATTCTCTCAGAACTCTGATAAGAAGGCCAAAGAGAATTTAGACTATGATTTGCAATTCAAAGCAAGCGTTTCCGCACCAAAAATGTTCCGTGCTCTAGAGCGATTACTCAGGGATTGGAGCAATTATGGTCTGAAACAAGTTAAGTCAGATTCAGATTCTCAAACTATAACGGGTAAATTGTCAAGTGATAACCTTCTTTCCTTGCGCTCAACTGCGTTTAAGATAGAAATATTACCTGGTGCAGGCAACGGATCAGTGATCCAATTAACGAAAAAATCTGGTTCTACGAAGACCTTCAACAGACTTGCAATTGAGGTCGAGAAGATCTTAGAAAAGGAAAAGGTGCTGGTATTTTCAAGTTGATAGTATAGAAGTAAATATGTGGTTTACTGTCTAGCAGGCAGTTCCATTAGAATTATTCATATTTAATTGTAACACTGATAGTTTTAGTCATTTTTTTAGGTGTCCTTCAGCATCGAATATCCATCCTTTTTGAACGGCCTGGCTCAACTGAACTCCAAGGTCATCAGCGAGCTGCCAAACAATGCCTGAATTCTTCAAATAAATTCTTCCAACTAGTAAGAGATCCATGTAGCCAGATTCCAGCAAATTATTGGCTTCAGATCCACCCTGAGTCGAACCAGAACATGCTACTAATAGTTTATCCGGATGCCGTTCCTTAATCCTTTTTGCAAGATATTTCGGAGAAATATAGTTAGGATTTTTCCAATTAAACTCCTTTGAATTAATTCCACCACTACAGACATCAAGAACATCGACGCCGCATTTAACAAGCTCGTCACTCAACCTTAGTGAGTCTTCAATTGTCCATCCGTTTGGATCTTCCACATTTTCATCGGTACATAAACGAAGAAATATGGGAATCGATTCAGGAACCGAGGATTTAACGCTATCAATTACCTCCAACAAAAATCTTATCCTGTTCTCAAAACAGCCCCCATAATCGTCCGTACGACGATTGGATGTCTTGGAATAAAATTGACAGGGCAAGTAACCATATCCAGCATGAATCTCTACAAAATCATAACCAGCAACTTCCACAGCCAATCTAGCGCTTCTCCCATACTCCTCAATTAAATGCTTGATCTGCTCCAAGCTCAATTCCATGGGGGCCGGATCCTTTTCTTGAAATGGGATTGCTGAAGGAGCTACTAAGTCATCAGGCCAACCTCCCTGTTCCTTGGGTAAAAATACACCGACATTGCCGTTGAATGGGGCTGCGAAACCAGACTTACGGCCCGCATGGCCCAGTTGAACGCCAATACAAACATTGTGGATATGTGCCCAATCTACAATGTTTCGTTTGTGTGCCAGTGCTTGATTGTCACTCCACAACCCTAAATCATTAGGTGAGGAGGCTCCATTTCTAGCAATGGCAGATGACTCCACTATTACAAGTCCGGGGCCACCACTTGATATACATCCATAATGAACAAGATGGTAGGTGTTTGGTTCATAGTTGTTGGTTGAATAAGTACACATGGGTGACATCCCAATCCTATTTGATAGTCTCATTGACTTGATTGTCAAGGGTTGGAATAACTTGGGAGCATCTCCTTCAATTCCATTGTAATAACGTAAAAACTCGCCCACATGAGGCTGCTTTGGGGTCCAATACGTAACCTTTTCCGAGGGTTCCACTTGTAATGACATTTGGTCGCTTGTCTCGTGATCGGACTTATACCTTACAAGTAGATTGTACATTAATAAAAAGTTTTTAAAGTAGCACTTTGAAGTCATCAAATTAGAATTTGAGCCATTTACCAACGTTCGATGTAAACGGGCGAGCAACATGATGAAGCGCGTGTTGAATTTGCTATGTTTAGTTGCTGGGGCATGTGGGACAAATATAAAGTTTGATGTACGGAGACTTGAAGATGGAAGAACAATTTCGGTAAACGGTGCAACTGATACTGTTGGCCCCCTGATTAGACTAAAAAACAATGAAGATTTAAACTTATTGATTGAAAACAGGCTCGAAGAACCAACAGCGATTCACTTTCATGGAATGCTATTAAAGAATGATGTAGCTATCGTAAATGAAGTTACCGAAGAGAGTTTACGTAAACAATGGGCTGTTCTTGGAGATGGTGTTCCTGGATTAACCCAATATGAAATAAAATCACAGGAGTCTTATTGGCAAAATGTAACTGTAGCAGAAGATACATGTGGTACGTTTTGGTACCATTCACATTACTCTGTTCAATACGGGGAGGGTCTTCGGGGTCCTATTATCGTTGACTGCGACAGATTTGATGAACACGAGAAAAGAGTAGCTGAACAGTATTCAATGGGTGAAATTGCTCAAGAGCAGGTTATCACGCTCAGCGAGTGGTATAGTACTTCACACAAGGATATCTTATCGAAACTAATGTCACCAACTGGTGGAGCTGATCCACGTGTAGATGGATCGTTATTCAACGGTAAACAAGATAACAATCAGGTTATCAAAATAAATCCAGACACAGAGTATATGCGGTTTAGAATAATAAGTATGTCTAATGGTAATACCCAAGTATTTCACATTGCAAACCACAAAATGGTGGTTATAGAGATTGACGGTGTTCTTGTGCAGCCTGTTGAATTAGAAACCCTCTCTTTAGCAACAGGACAAAGATACACAGTTCTTATAAAGCGTCATGAAAAAAATTTAGATTCAGATATAGTGCATGCATCAAGCAAGATGATGGGATCTATAACAAAAGTTCACTTCCTTAAATATAGTGGTGACGATGTAACGTTCCATGGGAATGGTCAAAGCTATTCACGTGTAAGGAATCTCCCCGGATATGAAAAACACGAGTTGTACAAAGTCTACGAACCTATTGACTGGTCGCTTTTACCTGATCCGTCAGATGAGAATAAAATAGCTTTGAACTATGAGGGGTCATGGTCTGAAGAAACCAAGGATAAGTATGGAACAGGCATGTATTTGGTTAACAACCATGTTATGCAAGAATATATGACAAGCAATTCCGGGGAACCAATAATCAAAGATGTGGCCTCCGCTCAGTTGTCACCAGTTGACGTCGGATTCCAAAAAACTGTTGATATTTCAATCAATAGTATTGACCACATGTGGCATCCATGGCATTTGCACGGCCATCATTTTCAGGTCATCAGTATCGGTGTATCTGGGGACGGCAGCCTAAACTGGGACGAGCCATCATCAACTGCGTATCAGAAATACAAAAGGGACCTAAAGTACTGGAAAGAGTCAGGCAAAACCCCGATGACAAGAGATAGTATTAACATTCCTGGTAGCAGCTACGTTGTAATAAGATTCAAAAGTGATTCTCTGGGATTATGGCTTCTTCATTGCCATGTTGACTGGCACATGGCAAAGGGTCTTGGAGTGGTTCTACAGGAAGGACTCTATCAGCTACCTCAAGGGTATACATTTTCGATAAAGAAACCTCTTCCAATAGGAAAGGAAGAGTCTCCCGAACCTTCCAAATCTATAACAACCTCTGATGGGACTGAAACTGGTGATGAACCCACTCAACAAAACACGTATAATAAGCCGGCCTCGGAAGAAGAATTACCAAAAATTTCATCAAATTACCCCTCAAAAGCAAAGGTTCTTGGAATATACGTTTTGATCATGGCAATAATCAATGGTATTATATACCATTTCATTGTAAAATAGATTGGTTAATGAGGGTCATTCAGTGCCTATGCACTTCGAAGACGATCTTGCCACATCTGTCCCATGGACAAGTAAAAACGGTAAAAGTAATTCCTTTATCAAGAGCTGTTCTCTACATTTCTAAGGTGGCTTTTTGCAGTATGACAAATATAACGATACTTAGTATGATACATCGAATAAATAGATCAAATAGATCAACGCTTAAATGATATGTCTTCTAAGTACTCCAGTTTACTACTCCGCCGTTGACTCCGGTATTTGCGATGCCCCCGCAATTTTTCTGGGAGTTCCCAAACAAAATTTTTGGGTAATAATTCGGGGAAGGGAAAGGGAGAAAAAAACACCATTTGCTCTCAGGAAGCATACTTTCTAGCAAACTATAAACCATAAGGCCATTAACGTGAAAGCCATTGCAGCCCACGAACAAACCGAGGAGGTGAAGATAACTTAAAATTATTTTCTCACTGAACGGATATTTTCAAATTAAAGTGAAAAAAGAGGCTTACCACGTATAATCTTTTCATAGCATTTCTTTTGAGGGACGAATCGAAGAAAAAAGAGTCAAGAAGGGGAATATCAGGAAAGGATAAGGAAGAGAACAGGAGAAAAGAGAGAATTGATAGAGCAATATTGTTTAGAAATGGCCGATTTACCTCACGTTAGCAGTACGACGTCTTTGTCAGATAATGTGCAATTAAGACAGTACTATGACAAATTATTATTCAAGAATAGTAGTGGAAAATCATTGTCCGATTTGCCAGCGAAAGCAAGAGAACAAACAAAAAGTAACTTGAACCCAGAATACCAAGAATCTTCTAAGGACACATCCGAATATAATGAAGAACAAGAAGATAGACACCAGGGTGGCAATGGCCATGCAAATGGAAGTGGCAATCTTGACTTCATCAGTGGCTTCAGAAATGTTATGTATCAGACTGATGCTTCGCCACTGCCCAGTTCAGATTCGCACAGAATGGCAATGTCGTTTTCGGAAAGTGTAGCGCCACCAGTTCAAATGTCTTCAATGTTCCAGTTCAATGAGAGTGATAGTCAACCTTTTGGTATGGTTCCCATGACCACTGCAGGATCGAGTGTTGGTAGGAATTCAATATCTGGACCAGGGGCTTCGACTGTGTTTTCGTCTGAGTTCTCAGGTGTACCACCTCAGATACAACAAATGGGCTTCATGAATGTTTCTAGCGGCATGAACAGTCGACCTGGATCGTTGCCGGGATCAGCTACAGGCCAACCTGGCTCAAACATGGCGCCTACCGTGCAAATGTTACCTTCACATTCAAGGACTAATTCTATTGTATCTGCTACCTCTGCATCCCCATCTAGTTTTTATGATGCAATGAATCAGGCAGTATCACCTACAGGTCAATTATCACCTGTTAACAGTGCTATTGGTAGTATTGGTGCTGGCACCGTAAGCCCCACGAACGTTCCGTTTAGACAAGAATCATATGCTCCTTCACAAGCGGCCTATTCTAGTGCTAGAAGGTCTTCTTACATTTCTGATAATTTAATCCACGGGCATAATTCTAATATGAACAATGGAAATGGTATGAACACTGGGCAGCCCAAATATATGACCCAACAGAGGCAGAGCCAACCGGCTCAAGGATCCAGATCTGCCATGCATGCGAAACAGCCAAGCGTTGCTGGTTCTGGGAACGGAATTACACCAGGGAATACAAGTTTTATCTCAGGCGTCCAAGCGCCATTAGGCCAAGGAGTTGTACTTGGTCAAAACACCGACACTATATCAGGCGTTGGCGCAGTTCCAATTCCTGGTAACTTACCGCAAAATGGTACTTTTTCACTGGAAAATGGATTACTTTTGAAGGATGGACAGATAATGTCATCCCAAAGTCTTTCCCAATTATATAAAGAATGCGGGGAGAACTTTTTTGCCAGTCAACCTTGTTATGAATTCGTGGATAATTTGAAAGCCTTGATTAAAGGAGAGTCTTCGGAGAAAGACAGATCAGAAAAGATTCAAAGATTCTTAGGATTTTTGAAAAGTTGTAATTTAAATTATAATCCGCAATCAGATGCATTTGTATCGACCAGTAAGCATAGGAGGTCATCAACGAGCAGCTATTTGCACTACAAACCATTGGTATTGGTTGCCTTGAAGAATGGTAAACTTGAACTACTATCTTTGCCACAAGGCACTAATTTGGATATGGTCCGTGACGATTTGATAATAATTGACGGTGATAGGGGTAAAGATTTGGCTTGTTGTATTGAACCAATTGTGGATTTGGATTTAGCATTGGTAATTAACTTCCTAAAGAAGAAAATTCACTTTGATTCCTTGATAACATCAAGAAGTCAGCATTACCCCGTAGATCAATTCATAGACGCTCTAATGAGTAATGCCAACGGCTCTCAAGATGACTTGAACCCCAAACTTTACGATGTTATCGAATTAACGCAGCTCATCATTCCAAGCAAACAGATATTACGTTTTGCGACTCCTTGGGAGTGCTCTTCCAATCTTCACAGCAAATTCCAGGATGAACTTAAGGCACTACATATCGCTCAATTAAAGTTAAAAGCTTTAAACAGTAGTAACTCAATGAAAGCCAAGTCTACACTTAACATTAAAATCTTAAACTCAGAGTTTCAATTTGATAGAAAGAAATTGACTTTTTACTATATTTGCCAGGAGCGTAATGACTTCCGTGAACTCATCAAGGAACTATTCAAGTTTTACAAAACTAGAATCTGGCTATGTGCCATCCCCAACAATCTTGGCATCGATGCGAAATATTACGATAACGAGAGAAAGGAATGGGCAATGTATGAGGATATGATGAAACACTTCAAACATGATGAGTTGATTGATAACAACCTTCCACCTCAAACTGGTTTCATTGTAGCACCTGCATTGAACAGAATCAGGCTTGATAATTTCCAAATCGGTGTTTACAGGGAACTAGTGAACGCATTGTTCTAGGTATAAACCAATTACCTGTTTGATTCGTCTCCTCCCAAGTCATGTGAAGGGACTGCGGAAGCCAATAATGGCACGAGGGGCACCATTGACAATACTAAAATAGTTCTTCTCTCGTCTTGCACTGTTTCAGGCACGATAAAAATCAATTTACTGGCCATTTAGTGATGAAATATATAGATATAAACACATGATACATGATATAGGGATGATATACCACACAGGTGTTCCATTCGCGAGTATAAGCAAAACAACAAAAAAATTTGCAACGTTTTTTGATTCAAACTAACTCAAGCCTCCCGGTAATCTACTGCCTGCAACTCACTTGTTTTCCGCATAGAAAAAGTTCACCGCGATAGGATCCAACTGGTTCAATGTAGCATAGTGGTGATAACCTGTACCCGGCTTGTTGAATCCCCAGTTTGGCCTGTCTTCTATGGGACTGGGTTCCTTGTTCTCCGTCTGCTGCGACAAAATCCAAACGTAGCGATGTGGCCCAGTATCTTTAGGTGGAGCTGGTCCCATGTATGGTACCAATACTTTGCCGGCATTAAAGGACACTGACATCAAGTTTTCACTGTCCTGGTGCAATTTTATATCGGTTTCCAAGTAATGGCAGTATTCAGACCATTTGTTGTCTGATTGCGAGGGTGCATCTGGGTCTGTTAGACACAAAGTGTACAATGCATCTTTATCAAGACCATCTTGGACTAATTTTAAAACTGGCATATCTTGTGCATCCTTAATACCCAATTTATTACCCATTGCTACTGGATGGCTTCCACCATACTCAATCACTAAAGAATTTGGCTTCTTGACTGCGAACTCTGGCAATACCTTAGAGATCACACCGTGTGAAACCAATGCATCTTTAATTGCCTTGACACTGTTGATAGATGCAAACATTTTGAACTTATTTTGCAATTGCTGCTAACTTCCTTAAAAACAATCTCTGAGTCACTCTGCGGTAGGAATGTCACCCCCCTGATTGATATACATGTTATATATATAAACTCAATTTGCATACTTGATTGAATTGCTTTAATTTTCTGCGCAAACAGAAAAAATGCCCTTCGTTGGTCGGTCGACTGAGCGAGAGTCCAAATGACTCTCACTCACTCACTCACTGGCCTGCTTGCTTACATCACCCTCAGGTTCCCTCCCCTCCATCTGCTAGTGTGTCGTGTCTGTTCTATCTGTCCCTTGCAGTCCTTTCTGATTTCTCAACACACTTAACGGACATAGAAACAAACCAGTTTCAAAAAACATAACAGAAACATATAGAAACACGTTTCCAGTTCTCTCAGCAACGGGCTCAATTCGAAAGTCCTAAAAAAAAAAAAAATTGATGCTAGAAAGTTATCACTTTTAGCATCCGTAATTTGTATATGCATGGATTGACCTTTAAATTGCAAACGCGTCATACACCTTTGCAGTTAACGCTTGTACATCTACACCTTAAGTACACGATAGACTTCATTTCGTCAGCATGCGCCTTCGTTGGTTGGTAGATTTGACCAACATTCAATGGGACTACTCTAGACAGTTTCTTGTCTACTACGTTGTCGCGTTCAGCACGCTGGCACACTTTGTCTACACAGAACTCTTCTGGGTACCACGGTTGGACAAGCTTGTAGATCTGACCAATCCTGCTATTTCTCGTTCTTACCAAGAAAACGAAACTATAACAGGCAGTATGTGTATGATCCTAGCTGTTCTCGTGCCGCTTACTGTATGTCTAGCGCACTGCCTTAGTGCAGATATTGCTTGGCAGAAATCGAATCCAACGAATCGATTTTTCTCACGTGACATATCGATGAGTACTGGTGCACACTACTTCCATTGCGCTATGGTGCTATTATGGACAAGCATAGGGATCACGGCCATGTGCACAAACGTACTCAAGTTCTGGATCTCGAACTTCCGTCCTGATTTTTTGGAGCGCTGCCAGCCTTCACCTAGTGCTCTAGAATCTATATCAGCTACGGTCTTGGAAGCATGTGAGCAGTCTGACGTGCGCTTGTTGCATGAAGGGCTCAAATCGACGCCTAGTGGTCATTCCAGTATGATAACAAGTGGTACGGCCTTCGCCACCCTCTGGGTACGCAGTCACGTGGCAAAGCCACGTGACTGGCGCTCATCCTGCTGGTGGTGTCCGATACTCGCCCTTATCGTTATGGTATCACGTGCCGTAGACCACCGCCACCACTGGTACGACATCGTTGCTGGCGCAACGCTAGCCCTGACAGTGGTCACATGGCTGATATCGCGGCCGCTGCCCTTTAGCGGGATATCCAAAGAACGCGTGCTTCCCACGTGATCGCACGATTCGCCGTTTACAAATCCATACACCACAAACACAGCAGCGCCACACAAGTAACGTGGGCCCGTGCTCGCACGCCACAGTCCGCGCACCGTCGGTGTCACAGCCTGTTGGTTTTCCTGGAGTGCCATCTATTGGAATTCACATGGGCAACATATGAATGCGAACGCCACGGTGGACTTGGAACGATGGTGATGATATGAACGAGACACGGTATATAAAGCGTTGATAGTTCTTCGAGAGTCAATACTCGTTATATGCCGATGAGTTCCAAAAGAAATTGTGCATAGATCTCTGTTGACTTAGTTCGGGTAGAGTGGAAACTTGAGGTTCTAAGAGAATATACTGATATATACAGAATGGGTAACGATACTTTTCTTTTCACTTCGGAGTCTGTTGGTGAAGGTCACCCGGACAAGATCTGTGACCAAGTTTCAGATGCTATCTTGGATGCTTGTTTGAGGGAAGATCCATTGTCTAAGGTTGCTTGTGAAACAGCAGCCAAGACTGGTATGATTATGGTTTTCGGTGAAATTACCACCAGAGCCAATCTAGATTACCAAAAGATTGTTAGAGATACCATTAAGCAAATTGGTTACGACTCTTCGGACAAAGGGTTTGACTACAAGACATGTAACGTTTTGGTTGCCATTGAACAACAATCTCCAGATATTGCTCAAGGTTTACACTACGAGAAGGCAATTGAAGAATTGGGAGCAGGTGACCAAGGTATTATGTTCGGTTACGCTACTGACGAAACCCCAGAACATTTGCCATTGACAATTTTGTTGGCTCACAAGCTTAACATGGCAATGGCTGATGCTAGACGTGATGGTTCTTTGCCATGGTTGAGACCAGACACCAAGACACAAGTTACTGTTGAATATAAGGAAGACAACGGTAGATGGATTCCTTTGAGAATTGACACCATTGTTGTTTCTGCTCAACATGCTGAAGAAATCACCACCGCTGATCTACGTCAATCTATCAAGACTGACATTATTGAAAAGGTTTGTCCAAAGGAAATGTTGGATGAAAACACCAAGTACTACATTCAACCATCTGGTAGATTCGTTATCGGTGGTCCACAAGGTGATGCTGGTCTAACCGGTAGAAAGATTATTGTTGATGCTTATGGTGGTGCTTCTGCCGTCGGTGGTGGTGCATTTTCCGGTAAGGATTACTCCAAGGTTGACCGTTCTGCTGCTTACGCCGCTAGATGGGTTGCTAAATCTTTGGTTCACGCTGGTTTGTGTAAGAGAGTTCAAGTTCAATTCTCTTACGCTATTGGTATTGCTGAACCATTGTCTCTACACGTTGATACCTATGGTAGTGCTACCAAGCCAGATGACGAAATCATCCAAATCATTAAGAACAACTTTGACTTGAGACCAGGTGTCTTGGTCAAAGACTTGGACCTAGCAAGACCAATTTACTTGCCAACTGCTTCCTACGGTCACTTTACCAACCAAGAATACCCATGGGAAGTTCCAAGACCATTGAAGTACTAAGCTCATTTAATCCGATTTGTACCATTAACAGAGGAAAGATAAAAGATATGTGCATATTTGTAATGTTACAATACCGAAACGAAAAAATACTTTTGCTTCATTTAATAGGTAGAATCCCTTTATATATAGTGAGATAAACATAATTGTTGAACTAGTATTTTCATGTGCAAATAATTCATCGTTAAGCTCGTGCCAAGAATAGCTTCCTGTCAAAGACTCTCCAAGTACTTTAATGCCGACTGAAGCTCCGCCTTTGCAGTTGGTATATCATCATAATTCAAGGCACTGATCGCATACTTCGCGCTTCTCTGTGCTTTGTTGATTGTTTCCTCCTTACTCATTATTTCTTGCAACGATTTTATGTCGTGCGCTTGTGGCTTTTCTTCATTCTTTTCCAATCCTGTATGTTTAACAGAATCAGGGCCAATATCATGTCTAATTTCGGGCACATCTACGAATGATGCCGGAGGAAGAAGTCCTGATTCAGGCTCCGTACCAATCTCCTCATCAACAAATGAGGGTACCTCAGGTAAGGATATCTGAGAGTCAGATTTTTTCAATACTACCCTTTCTTCATATTCATGTTCAAACTCCCTCTTTTCTTCACCACTACTGCAACTTTCAGGTCCACCACCAGCATCTACGGTACCCTCAGAAATTTCGTACACATCATGCTCGTCTTGTTCAGTTAGTGATTGCTCTTCGCTTGCAAGTGGCTCTGGACTATTCGCCTTCAGATCGCCCCTTTTCAATTTCATCAGGTAATACTTGGCGTATTTGATTCTCTTATCGCATTGTTCCTTAACCTTACCATCCATACATTCATCCCAGAGATGCTTACAACATTGAAACAGGTCAATACAACACCACAGTCCTTGAGAAACACTAGCATCGACTTTTCCATCTTGTATCTGTACTAACAAGCCGTTGTAGAGGGACATCGCAAAATTCATTGTGAAAGCAAGCGCTTTTGACTGATCGTGTAACAAAATTTTTGTTCCCTCATCTTCTGTGCCATTTTTAAAATCCTCAACCTCATCAAGCAGCTGTACAACTAATGAAGTAGTCTCTTCATCCCTTTCTTCTAGGCCTAGTAAAACTTCTGCCCCGTAAAGTTTTAAATAGTACGATATTATAGGTAAGGACCCGAGTTCTCTTGATAGTCGAATAACTCTTTTTGCCTCTATATTAACCACCATTTATTTCGACTGATATTGAACATGCAATACACCAAAACAGCTCTCGGTATATTGTGCAATTATATAATGCTACTCTGTCTTATTATTATTATTTTTTTTTTTTTCAATTGTCTTAACGGATGTTGATGGATACGCCAAATTAAAATGGCATTTATTTGCAATGTATTTTTACTGTTTAAGAAAATTAATTCTTAAAGTTCTCGTCATATGAGAATATAGGTTGCAAAAAGATAAACAAGGAGTGGCTCCGTAATTCCTAGTGCACCATGAGTAGGCCAATAAATAAAGTTCTCAAAGGAGAGCGTCTGAATTTTCAGCAAAGGTTGCATGATGGATATGTTTGCTTAGATCCATTTATCCCTTTGTTAACAAATTTATCAAATTTCCAGTTCCATCACGACGATCCACTTTTTGAAAATCTTGATGATATGATCACTGCGCAGTTCAACATATTGATTGACACAGACAGGTCTGGCAAAAAATGGATTACTTCCCAAAAAGCACATGAATTGTGGGATTTATTACATATTGAAGAGGAGGGCAGTCAGCCTGAAAATTTAACTGATGAAGACAATAATGATCAGAAGGGTGAGGAGGAACATAGAGGGAAGCATGATCTTGTAGATGCAAGTGAGTCACCCTCCAAGAGACACCAGAACTCATCTGTTTCAGAAATTCCAGTATTTATGCACGACCTTCCAACATCTGCCACGCTACAAAAGGCCCTTCCTCCGTTATCAACTTATTCACACGAGGAACGTATTAAATTGGAGACCTTGCTGCAGAAAATTTTGTTCCCTGAACCCAAAGGCATAGGGCATCCTGACGAATATCCTGTGATAGATTTAGCTCAACATGTACGGGAATTAGATGAACATTTTCCTAACGTTCCTTTGAACTTAAATATCCCAATAGATGAGCATGGCAACACTTCGCTACATTGGCTATGTTCCATTGCTAACTTAAGTCTTCTGAAACAACTTATTAGCTTTGGAAGCAATAGAAGAATAGGTGACAAGTCAGGTGAGTCCGCCCTGGTGAAAGCTGTTAAATCGGTGAACAATTACGACTCCGGAACGTTCGAAACGCTTTTGGATTACCTACATCCTTGCATAGTTCTGGTGGATGAAATGGACAGGACGGTTTTACATCATATTGTCTTGACTTCTGGAATGGCAGGTTGCAACGCAGCTGCAAAATACTATCTGGATATATTGATGGGATGGATTGTAAAAAAGCAGAAAAGACTACCCGCGAAAACATCGTCACCACTTGATGAAATAGATCTTCATTGGGTTATAAAACACTTATTGAATGCGAGAGATTCCAATGGCGATACCTGTTTAAATATAGCTGCCAGGCTAGGGAACGTCGCCATTGTTGAGGCTCTGATGGACTATGGAGCAAATCCTAATATATCTAACAATTCTGGGTTGCGTCCTACAGATTTTGGAGCCGGAACGCAACCAAGGTCACATTCTAGTACCATTGATGCTCTCAAAACTCCAACTAAAGTATCTGAAGTGATGCCTGATCCCATTGCTGAATCATCCTCCTTGATATCAAATATCCAGTCACTTTTAAGTACAATTTCTCAGGACTACGATGAGGAAGTCAAACAGCATAATGATAAGATGAAAGAACTGCACGAAGAATTAACAAGAAAAAGGGAGGCTCTAGCAAAAGCCCGTGATAGGTTAGCAAGAACCAAGCACTTACAAGATGAGTATCATTTGCTTACGGATCGATTAAGTAATGTTGAGAATACTATCTTAGATGAGGATCAAAACTTTCAACTCGCCTCAAGAGAGCTAGGATTATCACTGGATGATGTTCAGGCGGAAGGTTTAAATTCTGGCGATATAGTGTTTGACGCTGATGAGCCATTTAGAATCGCCTTTGTTAACGCGAAGTTCGAAGAAAAATTAAAAGATGAGTACAATAACGACTTCGAGCTGTTTGTAAGGCGTTGTAATTTACAGCAGCTTGTGCATGAATTACAGAGTAGCATTCCGAAAGATGCGGAAATTCCAAATCCTAAAATCTTGAAAGCAAGGCTTAAAGCGTACAATAGAAACGAAGCGCATTTAGAGTCAACACTACAAAAGATCAAGACGAAACAACGAAATTTGGAGTCTAAATTCAGAAAAGTGCTATCCTTATGTTTGAAAATCGATGAAGAGAAGGTTGATTCGATGTTGGACGGATTACTTCAGGCAATTTCTACAGAGGATCCTGAGGATGTAGATACGGATGAAATACACGATTTTCTTGAGAACCATGTCGAATGAGATAACCACCAAACAAATTTTTTCCGTAAACTCCATTTACTGGTTTCGTTGACAGAGCTTTACTGTATGAAGCACAAGAAAAAGGACACTGGCTATTGCATTTAATATTGTATCTTCCTCATTTTGATATGTAAGAATAAAAATTTAAATAAGTTTCATTCGTGGCATGTATGCATCTACGAGCTCATCATAATCATGTAGAACTATTTTGAGGGCTTTTTCCAAAAGTATTGCTTATGGACTTTTCTACAAGCTCTGAGACCTGATCTGCCACCCTTCAGCGAGGAAACAAGCTGCCGTCTGTCACTATTGGCGTCATTCTCAACATCATAATAATATTCCTCATCCAGTTGTCTACCTGCAGCATCTTTACCAGTACGATAAATGACACCTATGCATCGCTCAATATCCAATAATGCGCGTAATTCAGGTCTACTCAGAGTCGAAATCGTGGAATTAACATCCTGCAACTGCGACACCGGAACCTGCTGTACATTTGAAAACGCTAAATGATTTACCAGCACATTCTGCAACTCCATGAGATCGACACCTTTATCTTTAAGGCCTTGTAGAAGCTCCTTTTGATCTAATGCATCACCTTGGGACTGTTTCTTTGTACGTTTCTTGATACTTTTCTTTGGAGATGGAGTGTAAATTTTCCGACGGCGATCCTCTTTTTCCAGAATATGAGTAACAGGAGTTGATACTGCATCCACTGAGGGCATCTTGGATTTCTTGGGAGTAGTAGGCAGCTCTGAGCTGCATGCATTTTCTGAGGAAACTGTGTTTAGGTCTTTAGCAATTATTTGGAACCTCAGCTCTTCTTTCAAAGACGCACTTCTGATAGGCGACAATGAAGGGTGTTTACATTGCGGTGTTTCTGGTGATCTTTGAATGTTTTTCAGCTGGATCTCACTAGATAACTCAGAAATATTTGCGCCATACGCCGAAGAATTGGTGAACGCAAAATCGTCACTACAGATGTTCATCGGAGTTAGTTCCTCATCTTCTGTTTCGGTTTCATTTTCAGCGTCTTCATCATCTGATTTCACGTCAAGTAAAGATAAACAGGCTTCACACTGTCTAAAGTCAATTATGGTGTTCTTCAAGTAAGGCATTATGACTGTTTCACCTTTGAGTAATACAAATGAGGTTAAAAAGGAGGTTTTCACGAGTGCTTTTTGATCATCCGAAACTTGCTTTTCACCTGCTAACTCGTCGACAGGTACTAGCTCATAAACATTAATGCTTTCAACCTTCTTGACCAACACATGAGTAAGCTTTTTTGGAAATGCGACAACCAGACCATTAGTACCATTACATTCGAGACGAATTTGATTAGACTGAGGAATGTATGATATAAAAGCATGTTGCCTTGAAATATTCTTACCGCGAGGCAATCGAATATCGCAAACAGACTTCTTTCTGCCAATCGCCAAACGAGAAGTATCTCTTGGATCAAGTTCAATGTTCACCATACACGAACTTTTCAGCTCTGTTTCCAAATGCCTCTCCAATTCATAGTCGGATGACAAAATAGTAGAGTCCCCTAGTTGCTCTCTAACTGGTGAAGAAGATCTCCCTAGTGTCGAAGATGGATGGGGCGTAGGATATGATTTTTGCGTGCTCTGTTTGTCAACTTCTTTGGCCTCCTTGAATAACTTCAAACCCACTGTAGAGATAGGAGTAGCTTTAGTATCAGGTTCATAGAAAGGATTTTCGAATTCTTGTTCAAAAGAACCAACGATGGGAGATGATGGTGGGAACTGGGTGCTCATCTCTAATGTATTTTTGTAATTGTTAATATTATTTTAGGACTGTTATTGTTGTTACTTCGCTAGATTGTTCTCGTTGATAGAAATATGATAATGACTCTGCCCAGCCTTATTAAGCTCTTACACTCTTGACTTAGTGAACTCGAAAGTAATTTTAAAAATGATTGACGTTAAATTTAAGAACTCGTGTTGCCTCGTTGAACCTGCATCGCATGTTCGCTACTACTCAGAATGGCGCGTCGCGTCGCAGGAGGACCACCAAAAACTTACATAAAAGCTTTTTTCGCGTTTGATCATGTGACAAGAAAATACTAAACTTTACAGAGCGGGACTGTTGCTTGAATCACGTGCCTTTCATTGAAACCCATACAACCACAAAAGTTTTAATTTTCTGGAGAAAAACTAAAATCGGCAGTCTTCGAAAAAACCCTTACACAACGAAGAACTGACTAATCGGGAAGAGTCGATGGGTTTGGTTCCAATTGCTGAGACTTTAACCAAACTTTTCCAAACGATATCTTAACATATTAGCATCAAGGTCCTTACTATGTATAACATTTGCAGAAGCCGCAGAAGACAAAGACTAATCAAACATGGGTAGTATGTTAGGAGTAATACATTAAAATCATGGTCTATTTATTGGAGTTTGAACTTATCTATCGAAAGAACTTGGAGAAACGAATTAACACGCATATTTTGATAGTTGATGCGTTCATTTTGAAGAGTCAAGAGTTGAACAAGACAATTAGCTTTATTAGATAGACGAAACTTTTTGTTCTGGATCGTTAGTCTCAGTTGATCAGAATTAAAGTCTTGGGTGTTCGGTTTGCAGATTATGCTCTCCAAAAGAGAGGTTGCTTAACTGCTTCAGTGGTGGGGAGACAGACCCAGGGAGAGAATATACAAGATTTTTTTACGGAATAGACTCATAGAAAATCAAGGTTGGGATAGATGTTCATGGAGGAGAAACTTCCAACAGACTGGCTATTTTGTTTTAAAGGCAATTACTAACGAATTTTTTTCAACAGAGGGTACTCCATCTTTCGGTAAGCGTCACAACAAATCTCACACCATCTGTAAGAGATGTGGTCGTCGTTCTTTCCACGTTCAAAAGGCCACCTGTGCCTCTTGTGGTTACCCAGCTGCTAAGATGAGATCTCACAACTGGGCTATGAAGGCTAAGAGAAGAAGAACCACTGGTACCGGTAGAATGAGATACTTGAAGCACGTTTCTAGAAGATTCAAGAACGATTTCCAAACTGGTGAAGCTAAGCCACAATCCGCTTAAATTGAGAATAAAATGTTATAGTCATAACTTTATCCCATCATTTTTGTGTAGGCATTGTACTTCTAAATAAACCAACAATATAATCTTTTCAAAGTTTATTTCCATGATACAGACAATTATTTATATAATAATTCATTAAGTCATGAATCATTCACCATAGCTACATATAAAGAATCCGCCTCATCCATAGTGGTTATGCTTTCTAGAATGTATTTTGCGACATCTTTGAAGATCCATGATGCATTAATATTGTATTTGGATAGGAAAGCTTCCTTTTTAGCTTTTTCTTGCTCGGATTTTAGATAGCTAGGCAAAGCCTCTCCATCAAAAGCATCATCCATCAGATTATCTTCCTCTTCGAAAGAAAGCCCTTTCATAGGATTGATGAGAGAACTCCACCCATCTAGTTCCTCGGGAGATGATGTAGAACCGAATACTATCCTCCAAAGACAAATGGTTAAACTGTCCAGTTTCATTGTCTTTTTATAATCGTCGTTAATGGAAACCCATGTATGATAGATTAACTGAAGAAGATTTGTAAGGAGCTGCTGCCTGATGACATCATTAACATGAAACAGTCCCAAGAAAACCGTTAAACTCAACTCGTGATGAATGCAGAAAATTTCCACAGATTTCTCCAGGAAACCAGATGTTAAAAGCCGTGATTGAAATCTTGGAAACAGTTTTTGCATTATTTTTGTAATATTTATCTGAACCTTCAAGGCATAAAAATCAATCCTATCCCCGATATCTGGCGAACTGTCCGCTGGCAGGTTCTCAATGATCATCGGCAAGTATCTGACGCCATCAAAGTCGATCAATCTCTTCGGTAGACAAGGATCGTAACCAGAGCACGTATTTAGATTTGCCAAATCTAAATCTTTCGCAGAGTCACCATAATCCCTGCACCATGTCTGTACAAGCTTCGAAGCCGTTATGGACCAATGATCCCAATCACCTGCAACTGCTTCGAACTGCACAATCCCAAGTAAAATTTCCGTCATACTTAAAATCACAGGCAAATTAGGTCTATACGATATGGAGAATGTAAGTGAACAGCACTTTGCCAAATTATCTAGAAGCGACTGTTCCATAACGAAAAGAAGCTGATCATCTTTAGAACAATTCAAAAGAATGCTAATGCATGATTCTAAAACATCAAAAGAATACATGATGGTGAGTTCATCAAGCAACTTATATTGCAAAACATCAGGATAAGCATCAATTTCTAGGGGATCTTCATGTATTGGTTTCCTAAGAACCCTAGGATCCGATATAACTAAATCTGTAAGAAATTGAAACACGTCCTTAAGTGAATTTATGCGACTAGCGCTGTGACGAAAGTTAACAGTGGCATGCATCAACGCTATTAAAAATGGAACAGGATATCGTGTCTCATTTGCACTGCTAATTTTTTGAATCAAAATTGCAAAAGATTCCAGTGTTTTATCCACGAGCTGATCAAGCGTATAAATAGATTTCCACTTAAAAAGTTGCGTTCGGAGAAAAGGACCTATGGGTTTCCTCCTCTCCAAAAATATACTGTCATCACCCAACTTTAAATCAGTGACATTCAAACAAATGTGGTCAAGCATTTCTAGGACTGTCGAATTAATTGCAGGTAGCCCATAGCTCACCAAGTAGTCATAAAACAGCGAACAATCATCCTGAACCTTATGATTTGGAACCAAGGAAACATACTCCTTAACTTCTTGATTGATTTTCCTCTTTTTAGTAGTTATTGTTATTACTTCTCTATTATCTGGGGTCTCTTTCTTGCCTTGCTTCGAGTTGAATATATTCTTTTGCTCCAAGATGAAGAACTTTCGTTCGTCTTCCAACCTTTGAAGTTCGATCTTCAATTTCTGAACTTCATTTTGGTGATCTATTTCCAGTGTTTTCTGAATTTTCCGCTGGTTTTCATCTTGATCCCTTATATTCTTTTCTAACATGTTTAGCTTTTCTCTAAGCACACTGGCCTCACCTTTTGCCCTGATGACATCAACACTGTCAGAAACTTGTGTCGCACTCGATACTGCGAGCTGAGTCATCGGTGGACGATCTGCAAGCTCTAATATGTCGTCATCATCGTCATCATCGTCCCAAATATTGGACATGGTAGCTTGTATTCTCTCAATCTGTGTAGAACGTTCTTTGTTTTCAATTCAAACAGCGCGGTACTTTATTCATTTGAATTTAGTATATATACCAAAGAGCAGGGAGAAGTGAATTTGAAACAATAAAAGACAAAGTGCGCACCGCCAGAGTCCTGTGCCTTCTGATAAACAAATTTCCTTAATATTCACTATGTTTGGATCTCAGATGTGCCTACTATCGTTAACGCGAAAAGGTTTTCTCTTTTTTTAGGCGAAACAGAGCTTTAAGTTCAAAAGAATCGAAAAAAATTCACCCCTACTTATATGACACTTTATTGGCAAAATACCGTTATAATGAGTAAAATACTAAAGTAGAATCCAAATTATAAGTCAAGAAATTTCATACAGCCATAGAGCTTATCATAGGGATTTACCTTAGCTGGTGCTTCTTTGGTTGTTGTTCTTATCATGGATCCCAAAAATAGAGTACTATTAGAAAGCAACAATTACATAGGCACATAAAAATCGATTATTTGAATCGTATAACTTTCTACACAATTGTACAGGGCCTGCATATATATCCGTATTCTAGGATAGATGGGATCAATACTTGGAATGTTGAAGTTGTTCCCTCTTCTTCTCTGGCGCAGACTGAAGCTCTTCCTTAGTGATGATGGTGTACAGGTGTTGAATGGCTAACGAAATTTTTCTTTCAGCTCATCGTCGATACTTCGCAATTACGACTTGAAAGGCCAGGTGGACACTGGGATCAACTGCATAACGGCTACGATTAACAGTAGCATTTCTACTTATTTTCCAAACTTATTGCAGCTGCTTGTGAAATCATAAAAATGGTCGAGGATTCGAAGGTCAGAGATGCCATGAAAAGCGTGGATAAGAAGGCTCTACCAGCATCGCTGGTGCCTCAGGCTCCAACAGTTTTAACCTCAAAGGATAAAACTACAAAAAGACTCATCGTGGTTCTATCGCAAGCATCTCTCGAAACCCACAAGATATCCTCAAGTGGTCCAGGTGGTGATAAATATGTCCTATTGAACTGTGACGACCATCAAGGTTTATTAAAGAAAATGGGGAGGGACATTAGCGAAGCTAGACCAGATATAACACACCAATGTTTACTTACATTACTAGACTCCCCAGTAAACAAGGCAGGTAAACTACAAGTTTATATCCAGACCAGTCGGGGTGTCTTGGTCGAAGTAAATCCGACCGTACGAATTCCAAGAACTTTCAAACGGTTCTCCGGTTTGATGGTTCAGTTATTGCATAAGCTCTCTATCAGATCCGTCAACTCGGAAGAAAAACTTTTGAAAGTTATTAAAAATCCAATAAGTGATCATTTGCCAACTAAGTGTCGTAAGGTAACTTTATCTTTTGATGCTCCTGTGGCAAGAGTTCAGGATTACATCGAAAAGCTAGACGATGATGAAAGTATATGTGTATTTGTCGGAGCTATGGCCAGAGGTCAAGATAACTTTGCGGATGAATTTGTCGACGAAAAAATCGGCCTCTCAAACTATCCACTCTCTGCCTCGGTTGCATGTTCGAAATTCTGTCATGGATGTGAAGATGTTTGGAACATTTTATAGAAATTTATTTAGTCGTGATTTTTTTTGTCAAACATAGAAGGTGAGTGGCGAACATATAGACGTTTAAAATTACTAGTTAACAGGATCCTTCTTGGCTTATACTCGGCTGTGTCTTCTATATTCCAACTTTCGTTTTTTTGTCTTGATAATCGAATCAAAATTTTTACGTTAGTATGTCATGTTTTGCATGTGTTTCATAATACTACCTTCAGCAAAACTAACACATATATAAATATATGCAAGCAGAAGTGGCTCTGTTGAGTTGAATTTCATGGCTTTTATGATGCTGCATATAGATGAAGGACTTTTAAGGAATGCGCAGGACTTATTTACTCCTCAATGAGAGGCTTTCTCAGGTATGGTGCAATCGTTATGCGTTGGTGATAATCTTGATGATGGTCAAAATATTAATATTTATGACATTGCTGCAGAATTCGTTTGAGAATCTTAAAGATGCTACGCTGAGCAATTGTGATACTATTGATTATTACTATGCAAAATATGCGGGATCTACTCCACATTACATGGGACTTATGGGAAATTTTATGATCGAAAAGACAATGTCAGAAAGTGTTAGCGTAGCACTAAAAAGCGTCTCTTTACTCGTTTCATTATCAGAAAATGTGATTGATTTTATGCTTGATATATGGCTCGGGACTTGGGTCTGTTTAATCGTTAGCGCCATCGATGGCTCTGTTGATGTTGCAACAAATACAACTGAATCTTTAATTGATTTTTTTAATGGAACAGTGAACACAATGGCTAATGAACTCGATGACGGGTTGAACACTTTATCAGAGGTAATAAACGACATCATCTCTGCAGTGGATGCTGTCGAAAGTCTCTTCACAACTAGTGACAGCAGCAATGTGGATGATGACGTTACTCAGGTGAATCTGACAATTTCTGCATTGAGAAGCATCTACATTCCAAGCTCAATTGATGAAAAGCTAGCCAATCTTTCTGCAAACACTCCCGATTTTGACACACTGAAAAATAAAACGAAGGAGGCAATTTCAGTGCCTTTCAATTCGGTGCAAAAAGAAATTAAGGCAATAAACACGACATCTTTGGTTGGAAAGGCAGATCTTCTATATGTACCACCTATTGAAAGTAGTGGATATAAAATCTGTGCCGATAACGAAGATATTATAACTCAGGTTTTTAACGCTCTGAATAAAGTTTTAAAAACCTTCACAATTATATTCGTTGTTCTGTCATGCGTTGCCATTATCGTTTCTATTATTTATAGCGGCTGGAGCGAGTGGAGAGAATGGCAAAGGTTACAACAGTTTCGAGATCATTATCATTATCAAACTGATCTCATCAAAAACCCGTTCAGTGATGGATCAGAGGATGAACAAGCATGCAACGTAGATATTCTGGAAACATATCAATTGATTTTTCATAAGTACCAATCTAAAATTGGCGAATGGATTGCAAACATCTTCAGCAAAGAAAAAATCACACAAGCAAACATTCAATGGGTAGTAACATACATGAGTTCTCCAACAGCGCTGACTTTGCTTCTTATCGGTCTGCTTGGTACTCTCATCTGCTGCATCCAATTTCTTATTATTGGCCTCCTCGAAGCAAGTCTGAATAGATCAGGTAGCACTTCATTTCAAAATACAGCAGCTTCTCTCAACAACTCTACATACAAAGAACTCAACTCTTGGACAATCAGCACGAATTCATACATCAATGAAACTCAAACAAACATCAATGACAAACTTTTTGGTTGGATACAGGAAACTAGTTCCTCAGTTAATGATACCGCAACAGAATTACTCCAAGACATAGACGCCCTTTTAATTGATGCATTCAATGACACAATTTTATATGCTCCCATGTCAACCGTGGTAGATTGCGTCATCGGGAACAAACTGGAATCAATAATCTCCGCAATGAACTGGATTACAGAGCATGCACAGCTAACACTACCCCAAATCAGTTCTGCAGAATTATGGGACAAGATAGAATCGCAGAATTCCTCTTCAGTTTCAAATTCAACGTCCCTTCAATTGACTACAACAAATGTATATCAGGAATTGACGTCTGCCATCTCTGAGGGAGCCCAAAAAATACTTCGGCAATATAGAACCTACGTTGTAAAAGAACTTCTCATTTCACTATCAATTCTTCTTGTTTATTCTTCCCTACTACTCATCGCATCTGCGTTTTTATTTATGAGGTCACGCCAATTTCGAAGTATCAAGAGACGATTTTATTCCAAGACTATCTGACGCTTCAGGTAACGTTGTATTATCGGCTCTCCCACGAAAGCTCAATGAAAATCAAGAAGCCAAGCGTTCCTTCAAATATGTGTAGTAGGTTAACTTCTTAGCGCATCTATTATTTCAGTTAATTACCTCATTCTTCACTGAAATCTTTGTTTGTTATATATTATATGGTTTTTCAGGATAAGCCTAGTTTCCAAGACTTTTAAATCTTCATTCGTATTATATGATAATAAGTTCAGCAGAAGATAATTGAAAAATAAAGTCCAGGAGAATAGATAAAGTTTTGAAAAGTTCCGTTGTTTTCATTTTCACTTAGCAACTTTATCTAAATAACGTTTTGAAAACGATAGCACAAAAGAGTTTTGTTTGTTATTTTATCAAAGATTTAGCTACATCAATTACTGTTGGGGAGTTAGATAATCGTTTTTGGGCATCATCGTTTTTGGAAAGCACGCTCTAAGTCACTTCGGGGTGGTATCTATATTGATCAATTTAAAATCGATAAACGCTCTTAATCTCCTTACTGCACCCCTTCATACCAATCATTACTTGATCAGCTGCAAAAAGTAGGATTGACTGATTGCCGAGGATACACGAGAATAACATCGATCACTGTCATTTTTTAAAAGTGAAGATAGTGCAATAAACATACGAGGCTGTGTTTTATCTCTTGCATAGCGCAAAAAAAATCAAACACGTTTTAGTTGGAACCTCTGCTCTTGCTTTGTAGCTGCTGATTATTCTTTTTTTTATTTTTGATTTGAATTAACTAGCTTCAAGAAGATAACCGTTAGGAAAGGGCTTATATTTATGAAGAAGGAAAACAGAAATGAAACGTATCTTTTCTGGGAAAAATTCACCTTCACCATCGGCGCATGAATTTGCCGCACCTCCTAGAAATTTATTTTCTGATGCTTCGAGCATAACTTCTGATAAAAAGAATGAAAAAAGCAGATCGCGTTCATCGTCCTTTGGTCGAATTTTCTCAAACAACAGTGATTCTTCTCCAAAAAACAAGGCTTCTGGCACATTTCCTAAGGAGCAAACGACGAGTAATCTATCACCTGAGTTGATTCCCATTGTTACCCTTCTATCCGCACAGGCTCATAGACGATACAACGACGGCGTTTTTCTAATATTAAACGATTTGAAAAGTGATGGAACTCCTGCTGAACGTTCTTGGAAGGAAGTTTTTGGAGTTTTGATTGGCACACAACTGGCTCTATGGGATGCCACTGAGCTCAGCAAGAACGGTAATGATCCTGAAAAATTAATGCAAGCCACTTTGAAACCTAACTATGTAAATTTTACTGACGCCCAGATAAGGCTATTGGACCCAAACGACCAGGTAGTTCGAAGTTCTAACAAAAATGTCGAAAATACAATTGTTGTGTCGACAACCTTAAAAAATAGATATTTCTTGCAGTTTGCAGATCGCTCCTCGTTTGACAAATGGGTACTTGCCTTTAGACTGTCTGCATTCGAATTCACGTCCTTACAGGAGTCATACACAGGCGCATTTTTATCAACGCGAGGTTCCAAGTTGAGCGATATTAGGGTGATTTTATCTGACAACAAATTTGATTATGAGGACTGGGTGAGTGTTAGATTTGGTGCTGGTATGCCATGGAAACGGTGCTATGCAGTAATATCCCAACCTACTAAGAAGAATAAACATGGTAAAAGAAAGCACCTTGGTAAAATAAATTTCTATGAAACCGACAAAAAGCTCAAACAGGCAAATGCAATGGCAACGGTGAGTGATGCTCATGCAGTATATGCCATCTACCCTCAATCACCGGTTTTAATCGATACATCCACAATGATCAAGCTAGAAGGAAAAATTTCATTCGGCAAAAAAGATCCAGAAAAGGATACAGATATTTTTATCATGCCTGAAAAACATTTTTCTGTTCCGGGGTATGACACAATCATTCGATTTTTGGTTCCAACCATGAACGCATTCTTACTGTATGGCAGACCAACACGGTTGATAGCAAACAAGGAAAATCCACAATCTCTTTTGTTTGCTCTTCCAACTTTACCGCATATTCATTATCTACAAATTGAAGATATTATTCCTTTAATCAAGCAAGCGGCTAGCACTCATTGGAAAGTTTACGAATGGCGTGAACAAATAAAGACCATTTTGTCTTCAAAACTTAAAGGTGGATACACTGGTTGCGGTTCTTCAACTGGAATGTTGGGAGCCTTATCTTCCCCGGCTATCGCATCCGATGAATTATTTGATAACCCGCCCCAATCACCTGCTTTCGCCGCAATGCAAATGCTCTCTACTTCTCCAATTACTGCTAGATTTGAAAGTAAGATTTCATCTCCATTGAGAACGGCTTCTGTCGAGGCAGAAAAAACTGCTTCGTATCCAGAAAACGTTAATGTTCCCGTTATAAAATATGAGCAATCAAACGAAAATGCAGCAGCTGAAGCACTCGCTTCGTGTGATAATCCAAGATCTTTTTCTACGCCTCTTCAGCAAAGCTCGAAGTTTAGTACTCCGTACGATACCATTCCACAAAATGATAACAACAAGAGAGGTGTATCCCCGATAAAATTGAAAGACTCAAATTATGATAGCTTTGGAAACTTATCACAACACATATCTGCTGAACGAGAAGCTCTGAGTGGAAGACTCGTTGCCGATAGTAAATACAGGCTCTCAGATTTGGGCCAAATATACGAAAATTATAATACCAACGCATTGAATGCTCCTCGTGAGGAGAGGTCCACCACGTCTTCTTTTGGATCTGACACTCAAAATAATATGCAAAACCCATCCAGTGCCTATAATGAGTATACTGGGTCACCAAAAGTAAGAAAATTTGACATATCAAAAATTAATAGCTCGGAAGGCGAAACTGACAATGATGAGGTTATAAATGGCGATGATGTGCTAGACGATTTCCACCAACTTACAAAGGAAGTTTCTTCATTGAGCATTAGAAATGATGAACGCAATTCCCACCGAAACTCGCAGGAATTTGAATTTGCATTTGAAGAGCAGAATATCAATCGTTCCTCCGATAATGTTTTTGACCCTGACTACGTGGAACAAAATGAAATTATGGACATGGAATCAAAGTTCACTTCTACGAATTATTCAACTGATAGTCTAGGGAGTAAAGGCTACCAAGATCTACGGGAGGGGGGTTCAACAAACTCGATAGAAAGATTTAAGGGCCTTCCAAAAAGTAGGCCATTGGTTGATTTAGCAAATGCAAATGAAAGGGATTCAACAAAATCTCAGGCCCTTCCGAAAGCAAGGGTTGCTATACAGCCTCGGGCTCACCCACACCCTTTAAATAGTACTGCTCCCTACAGCGCTTCAAGAAATGGATCTGGTTTTTCTGATCAAACCCATCCTCTAGGCACAGTCAATAACACACGCAATTATGATACTCAACAAGCCTCACAAGGTCCACAAGGCACTTTCGGCAATCAAATTCCTCCATCAGCTAGCTCAAACCCCCAAAGACCGGCTTACGCGCAGCAACCTGGTGTTTACAGCCGTCCTGCACCAAAGCCGTCGCATAACAATAATCGACAAGCAGCAACACCTGCTACTTTGGGAATCCCTAACCCGTATGGAAACGTAGCTCAACAGCGCCCAAACACTCAGCAATTCGCAAGAACTCAGTACACTGCTCAACCAATGAACCAGCAGAATCCGGCAAGAAATCAGAATTCACGTCAACAATATGCACCACCTCAGCAATATGCACCACCTCAGCAATATGCACCATCTCAGCAATATGCACCACCTCAGCAATATGCACCACCTCAGCAATATGCACCACCTCAGCAATATGCACCACCTCAGCAATATGCACCACCTCAGCAATATGCACCACCTCAGCAATACGCACCACCTCAGCAATACGCACCGCAGCCGCACCACCCCAAACAATATCCAACGCAACAAATTGATAGAAACAAATTACTCACCCAGCCTCAAAATCCTTCATCACAAGGCAAACCAAGGTCCCCTCTAGATGGTGGCTTTTCGAAGTTTATGCCCTCAACTCAGAAAAATCCATATTCGAGCACATGATGGGCTACTATAATTCTATTAATGTGCCAAAATCTGTCACATTGAGTAGCATATGTATAAAATCGGCAAAATGTATTTCTAATAGTAACTTTTCTCTTTATGTAAAGCACTTTTGGCGGCCTTTTTACTCTCATATTTACTTTCATAACGTGTAGACATTTTTTCACAATGGAATAGTATTGATTACCGTCTGGGCTTTTAGTGCAAAAAAAAAAACTTTAGATAACACAACTGTAAGGACAGTCTATCACACTTTCGAAAGGCAGGTGTAGCGAAGATGCTTCCTTTGCCTCTGCGTGCACGTTTTCTTCCACGATTGTTAAAAAGTCCGTCGAGCACATTATGTTCAGCCAAGCTACCTCTCAGTAATCGATTTCAGCCATCGTTTTACACTATTGGTAGATTTCGATGCTTTTCCAACACCGTTAAGAGCTTACAAGAAATCGGAAAAACGGGTTCAAAGGCAACAGAATCGACTCCAAATACCCTAAAGCTATCCCCTAAAGATTCCAAAGCTTCAGGATGGCTAGATATCAAAAGATTATTCAAGCTAGCTAAACCAGAGACGAACAGCATGTTGTTGGCGTTGGCTCTTATAATCGTATCGAGTGGTATCACTATGTTAGTGCCAAGCGTTATCGGTAAGCTACTAGATATAGCCAAAGACGAACTGGAAGCACAGGATAAAGATGAGGTGGTGGAAACCAAAATATTTGGAATGAACTCCATGCAGTTTTACTCCACTTTAGGAGGGGTATTCGTAATCGGCGCTTTGGCGAACGTTGGTAGAATTGTAATTTTGAAGACAACTGGGGAAAGGCTTGTTGCTAGGTTAAGAACACGAACCATGAAGGCTGCACTACAACAAGATGCGACATTTCTTGACAATAACAGAGTGGGTGATTTGATTTCAAGGTTATCTAGTGACGCTGGTATCGTTTCGAAATCAGTGACATCTAATTTATCGGATGGAACCAGGGCTGTAATTCAGGGATTTGTTGGATTTGGAATGATGAGTTATATATCTTGGCAGCTGACATGTGTGATGATGCTTTTAGCTCCACCATTAGGTATCATGGCAACCATTTATGGTAGGCGGATAAGAAACCTTTCGAGACAGTTACAAACTTCAGTGGGAGAATTGACGAAAGTCTCTGAGGAACAACTTTCTGCTACGAAGACAATACAAGCATACTGTGGTGAGAAAAAGGAAATACGTCGTTACGCGGATGAAGTTAGAACAGTGTTTAACGTGGGCCTAAAAGAGGCCATAACATCAGGGTCCTTCTTTGGTATAACAGGACTTGTTGGAAATGTAGCATTGCTTTCTTTATTGCTAACTGGTACTTCAATGATAAAATCTGGTCTAATTACGGTCGGTGATTTATCCTCCTTTATGATGTATGCTGTTTATACTGGTAGTTCTCTGTTTGGATTGTCATCTTTCTATTCTGAACTAATGAAGGGAGCCGGTGCTGCCGCACGTGTTTTTGAATTGAATGACCGGAAACCCTTAATACACCCAACTATAGGTAAGGATCCTGTTGCATTGGAAGGTAAAGCTATTGAGTTCCGTCATGTTAAATTCTCGTATCCAACAAGGAAAGAAACCCCAATATTTCAAGACTTAAATTTGCGCATCAAACCTGGTGAACACGTCTGTATAGTTGGACCTTCTGGTGGTGGTAAATCAACCGTAGCTTCTTTACTACTGAGATACTATGATGTCAATTCCGGTGAGATTACAATTGGCAATGATAACATCACGACCTTCAACTTGAGAAAATACCGGAGATTGCTTGGTATTGTTCAACAAGAACCTACGTTGTTCAGTGGTACAATTCTCGACAACATTACTTATGCAGTCCCTAAAGATATTTTTCAAGATAAGTTACGTATTTCCAGGGCTATTGGGCAAGCAAATTGTGCTAAGTTTTTAAATACATTTCCTGATGGCCTTGAGACAACTGTAGGTCCTCGTGGTACCCAGCTATCAGGTGGCCAAAAGCAAAGAATATCTCTTGCAAGAGCATTTTTGCTAGATCCAGCAATTTTGATTCTAGATGAGGCGACAAGTGCCCTTGATTCCAAGAGTGAAGATATCGTAGCCCAATCTTTGCATTCAAGGTCCCAGAGAGGGAAAACAACAATTTCCATAGCACATCGAGTTAGTACAATACAGCACAGTTCCCGTGTTATCGTACTCGATAAAACTGGTACCGTTGCAGAAACTGGATCTTTCCAAGAGTTAACGGCAATTCCTGGTTCTCACTTGAACAAATTATTATTCAAAGAGGAGGAACTGCACGAAGAAGAATTACATTCTGACCAGGATCTCACCGTTTCTGAGCAAATTTCTACAACAAAATTATGAACTAATATATATCATGCAAACTTCTTGTAAAAAATACTATGCTGATATATGCCATTTTACTAACTGTACATACCGTCTATGCATTGACTTTGCAAATGAATCTTGGATTGTAATTAGGAACCTTTTCCACCATTTCCCATTTCACCACATTTTATTCAAATAAAAAAAATCTGCGTACATAACAGTTCAATAAAATTCACATTCAGCCCACTGAAGTTGAACTTACTATTATCATTGATGAAAGGATGTTTCAATAAACTTTCATCAAGTAAATCGTTCGTTACCTTGATCTAAGAATGCCTAAAATGGCTATTTCAAGTTTCTTAAATTATCTAACAAGAGCACGTGATATTAGTCATCACGTGAAATCGCCTTTTGGCTCACAGCGTAGTATGGGAAGCAGCCACAATTATAAGGCTTCTTGATATGAGCTTACAAAGGAGCTTCGCCAAGTCACAGTTGAATCGGTAGGTAGTTGGTATGATGGTTTCGAAGTAAGAAAGTATATAAGCAGGAACTAATTCCAATATTGATAATGTATATATATTTTTCAGCATGATATAATAACTCATCCAAAATCAAATATCTTCATTCGTTCTATTTAAAGAGCGATATTCCATAACGCAAGGAAAGAATAGCATAAAATGATGACCAAAGAGTCAAGTTTAAAGGAGTTAGATCCAGAAGAATTAGCCAAAAGTAATCCGTTTATCCGGTTAGTACATGAACAGAGGATTGTAGAAGTACCAGAGCTACTACTAGAGTCAGGAATAACGGTAACAAATTTCCCAGTTGCTTATAAGACATGGGGTTATCTAAACGAAACAGGAGATAACGTACTGGTAATTTGTCACGCATTAACTGGATCATCTGATGTGGCAGACTGGTGGGGCCCTTTGCTAGGTACGGGTCTTGCATTTGATCCTTCAAAGTTTTTTATTATATGTTTGAATTCTTTAGGGTCACCATATGGGTCATTTTGCCCACTCTCTATCGATTCTGTTACTGGCGAGAGCTATGGTCCAGAGTTTCCGCTATGTACAGTAAGAGATGACGTTCGTGCTCACAGAATAGTTTTAGACTCTTTGGGGGTGACATCTGTGGCATGTGCGATCGGAGGCTCCATGGGAGGTATGTTAGCATTAGAATGGTCTGCCATGTATGGAGTTGAATATGTCAGGAACCTAGTGGCCTTAGCAACTTCGGCAAGGCATTCAGCATGGTGCATCTCATGGTCAGAGGCTCAAAGACAGTCCATATATTCGGATCCGAAGTATTTAGAGGGTTACTATTCCTTGGAGGATCCTCCTATTGTGGGGCTATCAGCAGCAAGAATGTCTGCGCTTTTGACATATCGTTCCAGAAACAGTTTTGAAACTAAATTTGCACGTTCGACGCCATCTTTACAACATCAGCTAAAGTCAGGTCGCCCTGAAAGTAATAGCCAATTGAGCGTATCGAACCTTCAGCAGCACAACGCTGCGATTCATAATGATGGCCATCGTTTGAGACAAGTAACCTCAGAAGGGAGAAAAATTAGCATATCATCTGATGGATCCTCAGTGGCCTCACAAGCATCTGTTCATTCCGTATCATCTTCAACTTCGATATCGTCATTGAATAAGGCGAAACAGGTTAGACCAGCACAAACATATTTTTCGGCACAATCATATCTTCGTTATCAGGGGGAAAAATTTGTTAAAAGATTCGACGCCAATTGTTACATATCTATCACCAGAAAACTGGATACACATGACTTGGGGCGTGATCGTGAAGATGGAACTATAGAGCGCGTTCTTGAGTCCTTCAAACAGCCATCTCTGATCATTGGAGTATCTTCAGACGGATTATTCACGTATTCCGAACAAGAACTGCTGGCGAAGCACATTCCTAAGGCCAGATTGGAAAAAATTGACTCACCAGAGGGTCACGACGCCTTCTTGCTAGAGTTCAAACTAATAAACGAGTTAATAAAAGACTTCTTGCATGAAAACTGCAAAGATATTGTTAGTGCTGAGGGACGTCATTGGGAAGACAGTACCGAGATCGTCAAGAACTCTGTGTTTGGTGAAGCCGAGGAAGTTACCAACTGGTAAGTTTTGATAAGTCGCACGCATATAAAATCTGCATAGTACAAGAAATCAATATACATATATATTGTGTACTCAATTTATTGAGCATGGAGCATGATCTCATGAACTCTTCTCTTACTATAATTTGTTAATGCATCGTAAAATATACAGTAGATATATCATAGTAAATTCAATCATTAGGTTAAAGGATTGGGGATATAAACGATAAAATGATACAGTTTTTAGACTTGTATTCGCAATTACTCTAAAGTAATACCATTTAAAAAGTATTGAAATAGGTTCAATAAAAAAAGCATCCTCAAACAAGTAACCAGGGGTCACCATCTATTGGCTCCTTAGAGGTTGTGGCACCAGTAGCAGTAACATCAGAGTCGGGAGAATCATCAGGTTTCTTTATCAAGCTTCTGGCGTAGGCCAATTCAGAGTAGATACAGCTGATCGCAGTTGCAACACCTTGTTCGCTGGAGATGGTCTCTCCAATTTTTTTTGCCCTTTGAATGATTCGGGTATTTGTGGTGGCATCTTTCAAAGCTTTGGCTAAACTACCCTCATTCAACTTTTTTAGGGAAATACCTGCGCCAATATCTTCAACTCTGCTGGCATAAAAAAACTGGTCACCAAAAAAAGGTTTAATGATTGTGGGAAGGCCAAATCTCAAAGAGGCACCAGTTGTCCCAGATCCTCCATGATGAACAGCAGCATCAATTCGTGGGAACAACCAATCATGAGGGATGTCTCCTGAATTAAAAATGTGATCAGGTAATTCCACAGAAACCGTTTTTGCATCTGGATCTCCAAACCTGTCAGACCACCCTTTGTTCAAAACACAAAACACATCCGCATCTGTCACCGCTTTTATTATGGTTTCAGTCATTTTTTTGGGTTCACTAACAACAATTGACCCGAATCCTATATAAACCAATTTTTTATTACGCGCTCTTGCCTCATTAATAAAGGCCAAAAGCTCTTTGGTAGGTTTGTATTCCGTTTTCTCATCTAAAAACCAATATCCAGTAACTTTAATCCAGGCATTGAAATCAATACTCATCGGAAATACAGTGGGCGAAACATTGTATAGGAATGGTACCCTATTTTGCTGCAACTCTACTAAATTGGTTTTAGCTAATTTTAAAGTTTCAATTCTCCATTTATTCACCTTTCCGCTGATGCCCTTCCAAAATATATTTTCGAATAAAACATGTGTAAAGTAGTTATAGCTCCCTCCACGCTTTTGATCTGGCACAATGAAAGCGTGTGGATAAGCTCTAGTCCGTGTCCACGGCATCGTAAATGCCCTAAAGTAGGGAATTTGCAATGCTTCAGCGATATGAATACCCGCCATTGCGCTAGGAGATTCTATTAGAATATCTATATCTTGACAGGCAGTCCAGGCACTGTCTAAAAGTTGAGTTATCCAATGAGAAAAGTTCATCGAGGCATCTCGAAGAAGTCCAACGTTCATTGATCCATGATTGACCATTAACGATATTAGCTCTGCAGGGTTACCTGCAACCTCCTTGAACCCTATTTCATGCGAGATAATCCAATCCTTAAATTCAATATGCGTTGCTATTGTCACTTTGTGGCCCTCGTTCATTAGACCTTTAGCCAATGCTATGTATGGTTGAACATCCCCCCTGGAGCCAATTGTTAATAGACCGAACCTGTATGCCTTATTAGGTTTTATAACAGTTGTATAATAAGGGTTTTCTTCAACAATTAAAGGAACTTCGAATCCCTGCTCACTAATTTTTTCCTCAAGGAGCCTTAAATTTGCTGCCTCAGATAAACGACGTGCTACTTCTGCTTTTGATTTTGCTTTGGTGGGAGAGACCCTAGAAAGGATATCCAAAATTTTAATCACTACAAATTCAATGTCTTCTCGAGCATTTCTATTACCAAACTCCATAAATAACTCTTCATGCCCTTGAATAACAATGACTAAACCAAAGTAACCAAAACGAAAGCCTGTTTCTTTGTAACAATTTTCAATATCTTCAAAAGGCAAAATCATTTTTGAACTAAGACCTGGTAGCAACGATCTGAAGCATACGTTTTTGTTTGAAACATAAATCTTACCATATACAGGAACATTTTTATTCAAATAGCCATGATAACTAGCGACCAAGGAGATTGATTCATCAAATGAAAAATGTTCTCGAAATCTTTCATTAGAATCTTCCGTTATCTGTCCATTAGCCATGTAGGAATCGTCTTCCGGGAAAAATGAATCAAAATACTGTGTTTTATAATGAACTGGATCTGCGTTCCACATTTGCGACATAGTGTGGAGTTTTCTTTTGGGGGTAAATCTAGATATGATGGATTTAGTATCCTTTTGCAGACTACTAGAATCGTCAGTGTCAGTACCTGGCGAGTAATGTTCAATAACTATATCGCTGTCAACCTTGCTCAGTCTGTTAGGAGAAACAAGTTTAAGATTATCTGCCATAGATTTCAAAGTCCTTCTGACACGTAACGGTGACGAAGCCCTGATGTAACCCAGCCCGCTAGACAAAGGCGATAGAATGAGGTTATTAGTCTTGTGGCTTTCGCTTAATCCGAGCTCATTGAGGGAGGCTTCACCCACGCTATCCTCCATTCTCTCACCAGTTTCTTTTTCTTCTCCTTTTTCCTTATCTGTTCCCTTGTCTTCTTCTTCTACTCCGGCTTCACCTTCAGGAGCTTGTTGCGGCACGGAAATCTTTTGATCACATTGTTTGAATTCAACCACATCATCTGATTCTTTAAGTTCGATATTGTTGATCACTTCCGTCATTTTGTTTTTGACAGTCTCTGCATTTCCCTTGAAGAAAACAAAGAAATATTCGTCTATCGCAAATGTTGAAGAATTTTCCACCGCACGTACTCTTAAGGTTCCGCTCTTATCTACTATTGTATCCTCTTCAAAATCGACAACATTTTCTAATGGAATTCTGACTGTCATAGTGTCTGTTTCAGCATGCTGGCACGCGAATAATTGTTTTTTGAGCACACTTGTCCAGTGTCTGGCATAATAAAAAGAGTCTGCTTGAAGAATATAGTATTGATCATTGAATAATACTTGAAACTTTTCTGGATTGGTTTCATTAGATACTAATTGAATGGATTTCACCTTTCTTAGATCCATGGTAAGCAACGGAAAGTATAAATCCGTAGACGATCCATAAAACGTAAGGGTATGGCCCTTAAGGACCGCCCAATATCTTTGGGATTTGCTGAGTTGCCCACCGCTTACTAACTTTAAGGATCCAGAGAAGGGTTGAGAATTCATATCACAACTGGGGAGGAACGCGAAGAAGGATAGGTGCTTGGTTGTTAGATATGCATGCCCTTGAATCATGATATCCTTTAGAAACCAGCACGGATATTCGGCCACGAATCGCTCATCTGGACTCGATAAAAGTCTCTTAACTAGGCGCTCTCTAACAATGTCTTTCTGAGATTTAGAGTCTGTACTCAACTGTGAAAGAGCATCAGTGTTAAGCTCAACAGAAACATCGAAGAGCGTCTGATCGCTAATGGATTGTGTCTCCTGCACAGATTTGGTGTCATTCGCTGCCTCAATCTCACTATTTTCGTCTTCATCTTCCTTGTTGTTCTCCATTTCTCCAATACCAGCGTAGACGCTTGCTGTAGCCAATAGTCCAGCAAAACTCTTTGCCATATACTGAGGCTTGGCTACGTCATCGGTCACATCGTTTTCTTGTTTGGTTTCCTTGTTGTCAAGAATCCTCGAAAACTCCAACAATCTAGCTTCCAGCGCACCTCTACTGGATGAAGCTACCCTTAGGTCAGCGACTGAATGGTACATTTGGCCTACGGGGGAAAGGCTTCTCTTAACTAAGGTTTTTGGTGCTACGAACACCGATCTACTGATCTTACGGGAATGCGATTCACCCTTGCTCGATTGTTCTTGTGACATCTCAAAGAACTATCGTTAATAAAGACAGAAAACCTTAGGTTATTACTTCCCCTTGACCGATAAACACTCGTACTTTTATCTTTCTGGAGAACCTTTTAAGGGATTAGTTTGCATACCACAGAAACATTAGTTACAAATGGCACTTCTACCAAAAATTACCCGGAATTGCTTACGAGAGCTTTGTTTGGTTAGTGTTTGACAGATTATAGCAAAAAATGACTAGAATGAGATCGGAACGATGAGGAGGTCATGAAAAAATATCTATAAATTTTGGTTAAACCCAGTATATTAACTACAATTGCAATTCTTTCTTGGCCAATTGCTCTGAAGTTGATTTTTTCATATCTGTTACCTCTTCATATACTTCCTGCAGAGCACGGATTTCTTTGTTACCAAAGAGCAATGAAAGGAATCCATCAATAAGACCAGATGCAGTTAATGAGATAGCAAATAAAATCCAGAGTATCGAGGACCACCCAGCCAAATTCGACGTGAAAGTAGTGGCCACTAGAATTGCTATGATGAGAATAAGCGATATCCAAAAATGAGAGCCCCTCCAGAATTTCTGCCATTTCGCTGTATTCATATATGTATCGATGCAAGTCAACATTTCATTGTACAAGTCTATTTTTTCTTTAAGCAATCCTACTGAAGGCTCCTTTGGTGTACGAATAATAGCACCATCTGTGCCTCTTTTTTTAAGTTGCAATATGCAATGGTAAGCGAAGTGGTCGCTAAAGCTTCCTATATTGGGGATCAATTCAGTGAAACGAACGTCTGCTTCCAAAGTAGATAATGTATCTGAGTCTATAAGCGCGTAGTCCAATCTGCAAGCTTCATCTAACCTTCTTGAACTTCTCCAAGTGTTCAACGTGGAGTCGCATGTTGTTCCCCCATAGAGAACCTGATCTTTCGGTGACAATTTTGCAACGGTGGCCAATTCTTGTATTCCACATTTCTGTTCCCAGGAATCAATCAAACCTGTTTCTAAGGTCAAGAACTTATGAGGCAACGACCCAGGCTTAGAATTCAAATCACCAACAATGACTACAGAGTAACCTGCCTTCTTGTACAAGTTTGCCAACTGGCTAAAATCCCATGCTTGACAAGACCTGTGACAATAGTAAGATGCATCTCCGGATGACGCATATGGTGCATGCATGTGACTGTTCAAAATAGCCAATGGCGCATACTCAGGACCTGTAGGTTTCAAAAGAGTGACACTAATGGATTTTCCAACATACCAATCTCCTCTCCAAAATGCACTTGGTCTTCCGTTAATTGGAAAACGATAAAGAAAGGTAGAGTCAATTGGAATCTTGGATAATATTGCCAAGCCGGGTCCAGAAACAATACCAGAACTGAATCTTCTGTAATAAGGGTATATTCTTTTACACTTCTGTACGATATAATCCCAATCATCTGTACACCATACTTCTTGTAGAGCAATTACATCATATACTTCCGAAGAATTTTGGTCCTTTCTTAGCCCGTAAATATCATCACCTCTGAAATTGCCTGCCAATTTCTCGGCAATTGCCGTCAGCCTCTGCCGTCTATGTTTGGAAACATATTTCAACCCCCACGTATTGAACGTTAAGAACCGGATTTTTCCATTTTCCAATTCGATTGTAGACTCTCCCATTGTAGTCACACTGACTATGGGTTCGCTTTTGCACAAATCACTCACTTTGAGATTTTTGATGAAAAGGATGGTTTTACGAGGAGAATAAAGTAGATATGAGCTTGAAAAAACCTCAGAAAGAAAGTGAACACCACCAAGTCGTCTTAAAATTTCTGCTCTGTACTTAACGTCAAAGTGATGCTGTCATTTAAAATAGCTAATGGTTTTGTAATATTTACATATAATTCTCTTTTTTTTCTTTTTCTGCGCAAGCATAAATAAACGATTTTCACCAGGGGAAGTAAATGGTAAACAGAACGCTAGCACACAAACCTACGAACATACGGAAACAATTACTAAATATATTCACAGTGGTACAAATTTCTCATATCAATGGGAATAGAAGAATTCGATGCGTTAAAGCAACAAATGTTGACTTTTGAGTCACAAATCCACGAATTCCTGACTAAAGCTCAACAAGAAATAGGATCGAAGAACGAATTGTACTGGGGGACAGAAAAAGACAAATTAGCGTTGATTACAACATTAAAAGATAAATTAGACGAATCTAAAAGTCGACAAGATAGATTAAGAATAGGTATGTTTTTGGCTTAGATCTTTGCTCATAATCTTCAGAAATGGAATCTTCTACTAACACAAGTCATCTTATGCAGAATTTGAATCATCACAGCGAGACGTTAATGAGGCCAGCGCGCAAAGTGAAGTCTATCAAGCCAAAAAGAGGCGACTAGTTGATGAACGAGAGTTTTTGCAGCGGGAACTTCTTCGACTGGAGGAACTGTTAAAACAGCAAATGATGGATTTGGAACGAGAGAAAGAATCACGTGAAGTACAGAATACAAAAGATGCGTCTGAGGTATTGCAGTTCGAGAAAATGCTAGGGCTACAGGTGAGTGCGGAATCACAGGATGTCCTTAAATTTATCTTTTTGGGCAACGGGCAAGCGAATGCCAATGATGCCAAGAGTTGCTCGATTACCTTAGATGTTTCTAATGATGAATACAATATAACGGATTCTACTCCCGAACTGCCTCAGGCAGTAAAAAGAGTGCTCTTAGAGGATTTCAATGTTACAGATGATATCAGGATGTTTCTCAAAAATGCTAGGTTTCAGTTGCTTTCCATTGTATAGAACTTTAGAGTATACAATCAAAGTTTTTACATACTTGTGTTACCCTTCCATTAAAAACAAGCCAGTTAAAATCTCACAGGAAACTTTAGGATGTTGAAAGATCCCCGAGGGTGCTACGCAAATTAAACTCGATAACCCTTCTGCGCCTGTTACATGTTGCAAAGCTGCTTTACTAAAGGAATTACCAACCACTACTGAATTCATTGGCGAACTGCGATGAGGCTATTTTATGGGACAGTCGTCTCCTTATGCTGTGTCACCGTAGCACTAGCATCTCTTGGAGATAACCTGGATGAATTTATCGACTGCGTTGAAGCATGCGAGTATCAGCGTAAGTGCAATGATGCCACACGTATTCATGCTGCTAGCCAATTTGCCCATATCACTTTTGATGAAACGCCAATTTTGTACAAATTGCTTTTGTGGGATTGCTCGTCCGACTGTGATTACCAGTGCCAACAGATAATCACAAAATCACGCATAGAGGCTCAAGAAGAAATATATCAATTCCACGGGAAATGGCCATTCAAAAGAAGCATGGGCCTTCAAGAATTTTATTCTACTGTATTCTCAGTAGGAAATTTTATCCCACATTACCAAGGCTTTAAACTTCTGAAAAATGTATTGGGAAGAGTGCCTCATTCTAATAAGAACAGGGTCCTACTTCAAAATTACTTACTGGTGGCTATCTCAGGAATGCTTGCGTGGACATGTAGTTCTGTGTTCCACACCAGAGACCTAATTCTGACCGAAAAACTGGACTATTTTTTTGCAGGTGCCACTGTTCTCTCTGGGTTTCATGCTATCTTCACTAGAGTGACACGTTTGGATGAAAAACAGTATTTACGAAAGTTATTTTCGCTTGGAACTTTGGGCGTCTTTTTGTTGCATATACTTAGACTTCACTTTGATTGGTCATACACCTATAATATGCGCTTCAATGTATTTTTTGGCGTACTTCAGTACGCCTTGTTGATAACCGTTTCTTTTCTCAATTACAAAGCGCTTTGTAAGTCTAAAGTAGGATCCATGCGCCAACTAGTAGTGCTTCCAATATTTTTGGTCTGTTTCACGGGAATAGCAATGTCCAACGAGCTATTTGATTTTTTCAGTTACACCTGGCAAATAGACTCACACGCTATATGGCATGTCCTAACTATTTTTCCATCATTCTTCCTATATCCTTTCTTTCTCGCAGACTATTACGCCGTTACTACAAAAACATTAGTTCCAATAAAGGCAATCTAGAAGGATATAAAAATTGGTTGAAGTGAACTTGTAATGGAACGGCTTGAATTTTAGGTAAATTGACATTCTTTTTTTACGGTTACGAAATGTCAGCTGTACAAAATCATTTATAGATTACATATCTTTTCAAGTAAATTAAAAGAAGTACTTCCTCTTGATATGTCTGTCCCGTTATGAGAGAATACTTATCGATGGCTGATGATTGCAATTGTGACTTCACATCTTGTATATTTAACTCCTTTGTTACTTTTTGCGATGTCAGGGAATTGTTTTGAACTCCACTTATAAATTTTGCGATGACAAAAACCTCCAATAAATACAAAAAAATCCTTTTTTACCAAAGCCGACCCAATGAAGAAAATGACGACATTATTGCTGGAAGCCAATTTCATGATTAAGACTAGCACATGTTGACTTGGCTAGATTCGAAGTGTTTGCAGTGATATAAGTGGTAACATAATACGGTTACTGATTTCCGCTTGTGAGCAATTAGGATTAAGTTGATTTAAGGTTCTTGCTTAAGAGGGTCTTAAAATGATATCGAATATGGGAAAGGACCCTGAAGAGGCCAATAACACAGATCAACAAAGCGGGTTTCAGAATAGCCACGATTCAAAGTCAATAAGTGCTGATAATAGTAACGAGAAACGAAATTCTAATTTTCCACCGCTAGCGGCTGGAATCGTGCATGATGTACGGGATAGATTTCCTCAGTACATTTCGGACTGGAAAGACAGTTGGAATTATAGAGTAATACCTTCAGTTATCGAAACTTTTTTGAACAATTTACTTCCGGCATTGGCATTTGCTCAAGATATGTTTGATAGGACTGATAACTCATATGGTGTAAATGAGGTTCTTTTATCATCTGCAATGGCGGGAATTATATTTGGCATATTAGGTGGACAGCCATTGTGTATTGTTGGTGTCACAGGGCCAATTAGTATTTTCAATTATACCGTTTATCAAATAATCGAACCACTTGGCATCGATTTCTTTGGGTTTATGTTTTGGGTTTGTATATGGTCTATGATTTTGCATTTGGGTCTAGCGATTGTAAATTCGGTCTGTTTGTTACAGCATGTAACGACGTACTCATGCGATATTTTTGGCTTGTTCATTAACATCATATATATTGAGAAAGGGATCGAAATTTTATGCAGACAATTCAAAGACGATAGTGGAGAACTAGACTTAGTGGCAGGATATGCAAGTGTTATGTTGGCCTTAGTGATGACAATTTTTGGACTAGGCGCAAAATTATTCAATAAGACACCTCTTTTGAAACCTGCTTATAGAAATTTTATCTCTGATTATGCTATTGCCTTCTCGGTCTTATTTTGGACTGGGTTCATTCATTTTGGCGGATATTTGGATTACGTAAATTTCAAACGTCTACCAATTACAAAGTCTTTCCATCCAACATCAGAGGCAAGGGACAGGTCTACATGGTTGGCTTATGCATCAATATCGGTAGGAGATGTCTTCCTAGCCCTTCCTTTTGGGATAATCTTGACAATATTATTTTATTTTGATCACAATGTCTCATCCCTAATGGCTCAAAGATACCAGTATAAACTTACAAAGGCCTCAACATTTCATTATGACTTTGGGCTTTTGGGCATAACTACAGGTATCGCTGGTATTTTAGGTGTTCCTGCTCCCAATGGCTTAATACCACAAGCCCCACTACACACTGAAACATTACTAATATATGATGATGACGGAAATATCATCAGATGCGTCGAACAAAGATTCACAAACACTGTACAAGGCATTATGATATTAGCGACAATGGCAAGGCCATTTTTGGTTTGTCTTGGTCTAATTCCCCAAGCAGTCCTTTCTGGACTCTTCTTTATGATGGGAATACAAGGGTTTCTAGGAAACAAAATAGTGGAAAGGATTGTTTGGATACTTACTGATTCCTCGAGACGCAACCCAGAAAATGATCTACAAAATGTTTCGCGTAGGAATTTGCTTTTGTTTGTTTCTTTAAGCTTAATTGGGACAGGTGCCGAAGTCGCCATCACGAATACAAAGGGTGCGATTGGTTTCCCAATAGTTCTTTTGCTAACTGTCATTTTATCTTTTTTCTTCCCGAAGATTTTCCCATCTCAAGATCTTGAAATATTGGATGAACCTGTGAGTGAAGAATTCACACTAAAAAATATCTTACCCAAAAACTTAATGTGAGATAATTCGTTATCTTTCCAAAGACCAACAAACACTGATTGAGGTATCTTCTAATAATTTATAAATTACTGGTCGCAGTATTTGAATTTGCTTGTTATATCATACCCTTTTGTAATTTTAGTTTGCAAGGCTTTTTTTATTCAGCACGAATTTAAAGTTCTATCCAATTTGATTTAGTTTCATACAATTTTTTTTTTTTTTTCATTTTGGTGTTCCATCATCTTGCTCTGCAGTATGCTTGTATCTGGAAAAGCTAAATAAAACTCCAAAATCGCTGATGTCAATAGAGCTTGAGCACATACTTAAGATACAAAAGAAATAAAACCAGCTTATTGTACAAGATAAGCTGAACTTGACGTTTGAAGAAGAAGGATGATACCAGCTCCTATTGATCCAGCTTTACTTCGAGAACATGCGTTTGCAGAAACGGGAAACCTGGCAATTGTCTTGAGCAAAGAGAAGTTTAGTGATGAAGGTGGGTATAAATCGGTAACAAAATATGGTCTTGGTTACTTCAATTATATGGTAGCCGCTAAGAAATGTGTTCGTGGAATTTCATACAAGGAAATTTTACGTGGTCATTTTTACCACTATTTCAACTGGTATTTTATCACTTTGTCAATTTTGTTCGGAATATGGGTGCTTTTACTGCTAATTCGCGATGGTCGTCTAGCTAGGATCCTGAATGTACTAAACTCAAGACTTAACTTAAAAAAAAAGAAGAAAGACGATATGTCTTATGATTACGTGCCCGTCTGAATTTTGATGGTTGATGTAGGGCGACGACTCAATAGGAATGGAATGGAATGTAAATGGACGTCCATAAATTCTACACAATAACTATGTATTATATAAAAAATAATATTATTAACGTAATTTATTAAAATAGAGGATGTAAATGCTCAAACTTGTCATCTCAGAAGGATCGACTTGATAACAATATACATCAAAAGCGAAAAATGAGAGGCAGCTAAGCAAGCGGTTTCGATTCACCGATCCAAGGCTCGTTCTTCATTTCAGGAATTGGTGCTAGTACCTTTCCCTCACTTATCATCGCCTTGACGTTCTCGACGACGAATTCCTCCATCTTCTTGATGGTTTCGACTGTGTGAGTCCCCATGTGAGGAACACCAATAACATTTGGCAGACTCAATAATTCTTGAGGGACAGATGGCTCGTGCTCATAGACATCTAAGCCAGCCGACTTGATTTTGCCTGACTTCAATCCATTGATTAAAGCAGATTCATCGATGACAGCACCACGTGCTGTATTGACCAAAACTACGCCATCCTTCATTTTGTCGATTGCCTCTTGGTTAATTTTATGTCTTGTGTGGGGATTTAATGGAATATTGATAGAAAGGATGTCTGATTGTTGGAGCAAGTCATCAAAAGAGACATAGATGCATCCGTTTTCCAAATCTGCTGACAATTTGTTTCTATTGTGATAAATAAACTTCTTGAATCCAAATGGTTTTAACCTTTCAACGATTGCACGCCCAATACCTCCGAGACCCAAAATACCAACAGTTTTACCTTCAGGATCATTACCAACGCTAGCACCTGCTGCTGCACCACTAGTTGGCCATTGGCCAGCACGCATTAAGCGACTGCCCTGCTCAAAGTTTCTTAGAGCACCTAGCAGCAAAAATACATGTGTATCGGCTGTAGAATTGTTCACCAACTCTGGTACATTAGAAATTTGAATTTTCCGCTCCATTAGAGGATATGGATCAATTTGATCATATCCTGCACCGTTGTGGCAGATGGCCACTACAGAATCTGGTAAGGCCTTAGCCAATTCCGCATCAAATCTACCGGTTTGTCTTGCGCTTGGAAAGGTCCTGGTGATAACCTGAGCTTTGGATATTTGTGAGGAAGGATCTTGACATTCTGCTAGGAATTGAGCTCTTGTCATCGAAGAATCAACAGTGATGACATTTGCTATCTTAGCCAATTCTTCCCATGCTTTTTGAGCATATCTAATTCCGCCTAGCCTTAAAACAACAGGTTTTGACATCGTTCCTCACAATATTTTGAACAAGTTGAAATTGGAATAAGGTCTCTTCTTTCTGAACAAACGCGCACAAAATTGATCGATAAACCCCCTACCTTGAGTTGTTCTCTCTTCTAATACCTATTTTTATAGGTTGCAAAATGCGAACACGTCAATTTTCGAAAAAAAAAAAAATCTTGATCGAGAGGTACTCTGCACAGTCGCATTTGTAACAAGAAGACGATTATGCAGATCTCGAGCTTGCTAATTATTCTCCAAGAGAAGGAACATTAGTTTGACCCTCAATTCAGAGATCTCAGTTCTGCAGCCAGGTAGGAAAATTCTATGAGAGACAGAACTTATATTATGTTTCCTGTATATTTTAATTCCATACTGTAACTCGATGGATGCTTATCTCAAACGAATTGATAACGCCATGATGCTGATGAATACAAACAAAAGTCACATGACACTGTATCCGGGTAAAAATACAAAATTCGGGTAACTATAAATTTGTCGAAATGTGATGAACATGAGATGAAAACAAGCAGGATTAGGAAGCTTCTAGCGTAATGAATCAATAACTACAGCAAAAGCTAAGCTAGAGATAACTTGCACAAGAAGGGTTGAAAAGGCATTAGACCCCACGAAGGTCCAGATTTAAAAAAAATTTAATCTTTACTGCGTGGCTGCTGCATCATGTTTCAGTCAAAATCGACGCCCAGAACTCCTGGACCATATTCAGTGCCAGTTCAGCAGTTTGGGCCGCAGTTTAAGGTTGCTCACCAACGGGTTTCAATTGATATTGATTTTTCTAAGCATTGTATTTTTGGGACAACAGAGTTGATAATTATTCCACTGACCCCTAAATTGGAGTATATTGTGTTGGATTGCAAAGATATGCGGATAAAAGATATAATTTTGGAGAATAGAAGATTAGATAATTTTGTTCATGACGATCCCTACAAACGCCTCTCAGAAAACTTCTTGAGTGTTTCGAATGAGGACATTTTGCATCGGGACAATTCTGTTGAGCAAAGTCATCTATTGAGGAAGAAATTTGCAGAGTTCAACCATAATCCTGAAGGTTCTTCGAAATCCCAACTATTGGTACGGGTTCCTCCGTCAGTCAAGATTTTGTCTCACGATAGTGCTTCGTTGTCGAATTATCTGGGGTCGGGGGCAAGTGCGTCGAATATCACACCTTCGTTGAAGAATACGCCTTCAACGTTTCCTGGCGATACTGTATATACTCCGTTGACTTTAAAGGTAGATTTTGAAGTCGATCATCCAAACTCTGGTGTAATTTTTGATACCGTTTCCAGTGAGCCTCATTTATGGAATGCATATACTTCCAATTCGGAACTCAACAGCTCTGTTTCGCATTGGTTACCGTGCGTTGACTCTTTGGATGAAAAATGCACTTGGGAAATTGAAATCTCAGTACCGAAGAAAGTCAAAGATATTGGAACTACAAAGGTGGTTGGAACACGAAACTTAAGGAAGAAGAGGACTAGGGACCGGAAAATGATGGAACTTGGTGGTGAAGAAGAAGAAGAAGACGATGAAGACGAGGAAGAAGAAGAAGAAGAAGAAAGCGGGCTAAACGAAAATGCGAATAGAGAAATTATTGTATTGTGTTCAGAAATTGCCACCAAGAAGGAAACAGCTCATCCCATGGATATGGCTAAGAAAACTGTTTCATTTCAAATTTTTACTCCTGTTGCTCCCCATCATATTGGATGGGCTGTGGGTGCATTTGAATCAGTGGAATTACCTTCAATTCTTCAAGCGGATGAAGACGAGGAAATAGATGATTCCAAGTTACGTCAAAAGGAACATTTAATAGCTGATGAAGTTAAAGATGAAATTCCAATCGTTGTCTTTACTTTGCCAACAGCAGATCTAGATGAAAAAATGGTTTTAAATAGTACTCTAGTCTGTCAAGAAATAATTGATTTCTTCTCTAAGGAGTTCGGTTCATATCCATTCACTTCATACTCTTTGCTTTTTCTACCAACAATATTGACAAAATCCATGGATTTTACAAGTGCCACGTTTTTCAATTCAAGATTATTGTATCCACCGGAGCTAATTGATCCAATTTTTTCTACTACCAACGAATTGGCCTGGGGGTTGGCTAATCAATGGGCTGGTGTCAATATTACGCCCCTTGAGCTAAATGACATATGGTGTGTGGTCGGTATGGCGGGATACATGGTCTTGCAATTGATGAAAAGACTAATGGGTCTAAATGAGTTTAAGTACCGAATTAAAGTAGCTTCAGAAGCAATAATAGAGCAAGATTGGGAAAAGCAACCTATTGGATCAACTTTTGACACTGCCTCATTACCAGTGTCTACCATTTCTAAGGATATTGAGTTCATAAAGTTGAAAGCACCAATGGTGTTATTTATTCTTGATAGAAGAATGACAAAAACCGAAAGGTCGTTTGGTATGTCTCGTGTTCTACCAAAATTATACTTGCAGGCAATGTCTGGCGAATTAAGCAATAACTCGTTGTCTAGTTCTCATTTTCAGAAAGTTTGTGAACGTGTAAACAAAAACAGATTAGAAAACTTCTTCAAACAATGGGTTTATGGCTCAGGTGCTCCAGTATTTCGTATCACTCAGAGATTTAATAAAAAACGAATGGTAGTTGAGATGGGAATAAGACAAGTTCAGCTACAGGAATTGGGTCAAGGAAAAGTTATAGGGGAGCAAGATTTTCATTCTAGCGCTACAGAGTACTTACAAGAGCCTGAGAAAAATATGACACAGGTTTTCACAGGCTCAATGACAATAAGGATACACGAGGCCGATGGAACACCTTACGAGCATATTGTGGAATTAAAAGATGTATTTACGAAATTGGATATTCAATACAACACAAAATATAAAAGGTTGAAAAGAAGAAGAAAAGTGTACCGCGCTTCTCATGGAGTAAACGAGATAGTTCTTGGTGGAACCGCCGATGAAGACAATGGGAATGAAGATGTCGTATTAATAAACTGTCTAGGTGATGTGTTAACGAGCAAGGATGAATGCAGTGCATGGAATCTTACCGATCCAATGATTACCTCGGAGGATGATGATCTTCAGCAACAAAATGAAGCTTTTGAGTGGATAAGAATCGATTCAGATTTTGAGTGGATCTGTAAAATCCATATTAACCAACCTGATTACATGTTCGCTTCACAGCTACAGCAAGATAGAGACGTTGAGGCTCAATTAGAGAGCGTCCGGTTTTTTGAAGATGTTATAGTAAACTCTACAAGCAATTCTTTAATTTACTCCTCTTTATTGACAAGGACTGCAATGGATACAAGATATTTTCATGGTGTTCGAACGGCCGCTTGTCAAGCACTTTCGAAATTCGTGGTGAAAGCTGACGTACCCCAAGAGTTTCTTGGAGGCGCGCGTCATTTAATTCTGATATTCAGACATTTGTTCTGCTATACGGATTCCAACATTCCTAAGAATAACGATTTTACTGATTTCCAGAAGTACATGCTACAGAAAAAAATACCTGAGTATCTATCGTCTGTTAGAAATGATTTAAACGTTTCCCCAAAATTTGTCAGACAATTTTTGCTGGATATTCTGAGATACAATGATAATACTGAAAATATTTACAATGATACGTTATACGTGTCAAACCTTCTAAGTTGTTTAGTTTCTTGCACATTGACGGAGCAAGAAGACAAAAAGTTTATTGAAGATGTTCTGAATGAGCTACAAAGATTTCTTAATTTGGACGAGTGGACACCATCCTATCAATTTACCATCACGAACACAATACTTATGCACCAACTTGCGTTAGCAGCGAAGGGCTTATATAATTTTGAGGATTTAAGAAAAATTCTCGAATACACCGTGATGGGGAGCAATGTGGCTGGAAATCCTGCCGTCTGTCATTCTAGAGAGGGCCTCCAGGATATTGCATTAACTGCTTTCCAAATACTTCTTCTAAACGGTGGTATAAAAAATAAAGAAGCGTTGAAATACGTTTTTGAAAATATTTGTTTTCATCCAGATCCTTATATTAGGGTGAAGTTGGTGGATGTGATTGTAGCTGCGATAAATTCTATCTCCGCTAAGGTAAATATATCGGATATTGAGGATCATTTTGAGTACCCATCAAAGGAACTCTGCTCAGACCAACAATCAACTAATGATCTAGTGTTGATTGAAGAAGATTTTTCCAAAGAAATGATCAATAGACGAGAAATGCAACTGCGTTCCTCCATAACAGGTATGATCACTTTAATAAGGCAGCAGTTTAGAAATTATGAGCCCCTAAAAGAAGTCTTATGGGATGTTTTACATTCACCAATGATAAGTGTATACCAACGTAGAAGGCTGTTCGACATTGTGAATGTTATCTACCAGCTTTCAGATGCTTACCACGTAAGCCTACCGCTGCCAAGGGACAAAAAGCTTGTTTGCAAGAACTTGGGTAATAACTTACTAGTAATCAAAAGAGAGGGCTTACTCAAAGTTCATCTTGTTCCTTTGAAACCATCATCAGAGGTCAAGGTTCCTCCTGCGACGATTAAGATTAATCTTTCAAAGAAAAACCAAAAAAATGTTTCAAATCAGCAGATTCCGAAAAAGAAGAAAAAGCCTTCGATAGTGAAAAGTTCTACAACAAAAATTGGATCACTTCCTTTAAGATTCGTCAAAATATCAACAAAAGAAAACTCAGTTGATATTTCTTCTGTCGCATTTAATAAAAATGTGGTAGTTCTCAAATCTAATAGACGAACACTTTCACTTAAGTTTAGCATACCTGCTAAAAGAAGTGAGGCAATTTATCCTTCACATACATGATATATAGCATTGTTATTCTAAGCTTTTACTGAAGAATTAGAGAATACACCCTTTTAGAACATTCCCAATTGCATCTAGATCTAATCTTTAGAAGAACCAATAATGCCCTGAAAACGCAGGAGTTTGAAAACGACTATTGGAAAATAAATGGTTGAGAATTTAAGCAATAATTTAAGTGACACTTGCCATTTACAGTTTAAATAAGTTGATGAGCCCGATGAGATATACCCCATATTCTCACTGAAGCTTCTCAATAATCCACCTGATCACCTATTCTTTATATTCTTTTGTATCATAGTTCATTTCCTAAACAGGCTTTGCGCGCAGCATTTATATTTCATAAAATGTATCACCTCGACCTGGCTCTGTGTTCTATCGTCGATGCACCACATGCTGTGCACAAAAAGACGAGAAATGATGAATTGTACTATCTTTTACAAAAGATTGAGATTATTTTATATCTCGTCGAAATCAAAACAGCTAAGTCACAGTCTTATGTGGCAGCAAAACTAATGTAGAGTGCTTCATTTCACGCATAATACTATTTCTACTTTGTATGCATCAGTAAAATGTATTTAAGAGAGGCTATTACACATAATTAGACGTTATTGTCGATAAACACATTGAAACGAGGAATGACACAACCGTTTCAATAATATATTGTAATTTAAGCTCAGTAAAACGAAGCATTGGTACGGTGGACAATTAACCCGCAAATGTGCACAAAGATATGCGGTCCAAATTATTTAAAAAGCGGATTGAAGCGTTAAAGTAACGGATTTCACGTGAACCGTCAAGCACAAGATCCAAATCGTTGGGCATAGGAATTCAGGTGCCTCATCCTTGCGGTTAGAGACGCATGATGGAATTTCTAAATGCCAGGGTATTTAAGTTATACTACAAAAGGCCATTATCCAAATTATATATTTTTTTAGATGCTGCAAGCTTGAAAAGTTGAAATAATGATGTAAATATGAAACATGGGCAAATTTATGAGTTTGAAAAAACGTAAGGATATGACCGGCTGAAATCCTATGCGGCTTTTAGCATCTATTCTACTTTTTTGTTCAGGCTCGTCATTAGCTAATGAAGTAACATTTGTTACCAAAGAAGACTCTTCGATATGTTCCTCAAACGATAATGGGTATCCGTCCTCCAGAGTTGAAGGCAACGACTTGAACGAACGAGTAGCACCTGCTCAAGTAAAAGTACCTAGGATTGAGGAGGGATCATTAGAAGACTCTGTCTTTAAATCTTTTGATGACTGGAAGAGAGAGAAGCTACTTGAACTGAAGCAAGAATACCAAGAGCGAATTCCACATGAGAATTCATTTGCCTTCAAAGGTTCTAATGCAAATAACGAAGAAATACGAGATGCTTTTGATATAGACTTTGAAATTTTTAACGAAGAAGAGCCGGAGGGAAAGGTTTATAAAGATAAGATGAATTATGCCTCCTTGGATTGTGCGGCTACGATCATAAAAACAAATTCTGAGGCACAAGGGGCATCTTCGGTGCTCTTAGAAAACAAGGATAAATCTCTTCTCAACCCATGCTCAGCTTCCAACCAATTTGTTACTATTGAACTTTGTGAGGATATTTTAATCGAGAGTATTGTAATGGCAAACTTAGAATTCTTCTCTAGTACATTCCGCAGGGTACGCTTCTCGGTGTCAGAAAGATTTCCAGTTCCAAAAAATGGTTGGAAAATTATAGGCGAATTTGAGGCCGAAAATACGCGTACTATTCAAACCTTTAAAATAAATAACCCTATAATTTGGGCCAGGTACTTGCGAATAGAAGTTTTGTCTCATTATGGCGAGGAGTTTTATTGCCCCATAACTTTAGTAAGGGCACACGGTGTAGCGATGATTGATGAGTTCAAAATGGAAATTCAATCTGAGGATGAGGGATCAGAAATTATGAGACGTGCAAATGAACTCAATCAGGTGCAGCAAGAAAAATGTCAGATACCGCAATCTTTTGCCACAAATAACATGTCTTTCTTTTTAGATCAAAAGCAGTATTCACAATGCATTGCTCCATTGACCCTAATCGACTTTGAGGAGTTTTTCCAAGATCACAGAGGAAACGAAAACATAACCAAAATAACAGATTCAACATCATCTCTCCCTCTTAACACGGAAGAATCAATTTTTAAGAATATTATGAAACGTTTAGCGGGCTTGGAGATGAATACAACAATGTCCGTTATGTATATCGAAGAGCAGAGTAAGCTGTTATCGAAGTCTTTTGGGAAGTTAGAAGATTCTTATGCTGAAAAATTTGACTCGCTTATTTCTGTCTTTAACGATTCCATCCATACCAACTTAGGAACCTTAAACAAATTTGCCCACGAATTGCGGGATACTTCTTTAAACATAATTGAGGAACAAAAGCTTGAAAACCGAAAATTTATGACGTCTACTTTAAATGAACTGGAAAGGTTGAAAAGCGATTCCCTTTATCAAACCAGGTTGACATATTTGATTTTATTTGGCCTTATTACTCTCCTTTTATATGTTCTACTTTCGCGGGAGGTGTATGTGGAAGAGCATCTGAACGATGATGGATGGTACGTTGAAACACCATCATTAGTGAAAGTCAAGAATACTTTGAGACGTACTGTTTCTGGTATGAACGAAGGTTTATCCTTTGAAACTAGACATCCAAGTATCTCGTCGTTTAGCTCCAGTTCAGAACCGGATGACTTGTATGATGATGATAGTGTAATCATCCCCAAATCATGAATAAAAGTAATTTACTAATTATATACTTTTTAATGCATAATAAGAACGCACACATACTATTAACATGGTGCAAAAATAATGCGTGCAGGAAGAGGCAAAGAGTATCTAGGTATCCAGGTGCCTTTTTTTTCTTGGAGTCGTTAGGAAATAAGCCACATAAACTACATTAAGACCAAGATATGCCACCTATATGCTATGTCTCCTGATTTATGGGCTATTAAATGCAAATTGAATGTCCGTAGAGAGAGTTTGAATCTGTGTCATCGATAAAGCCCCATTTGCATTGATTTTACCGGCTAGTTCTTGGGAATGCTCAACATCTTGTTCTGTGGACACAGTTGAAAGGCTACTCTTAGAGAATAATGACGCAGGTGTCATTGGAGACTGAGTATTTGTAATGTGACAAGAAGAGTTTTGATAACTCTTGGCAGAATAATGATCACTATCAATTTTGTTAATTAAGCGGGTTTGAACGATATACTCATCTGAGGAAGTCAAGCTTTGACCATAAGAATTCCTGAAATTGTGTGGGTTATTCATTTCTGTCCCTAATTTCAAACCGATCATTTTATCTGTTATGCCATTTATGCTAGTCAGTAAAACATTCCTATCATATTCGGTATCTAGTAAAGCTTGTGTGAGCTTACATAGGTATAGGTATGTTTCAATTTTATCACTTGTGTATGTTGCGATAAGCGACTCTATGGAGCTTTTCTCGTATTTTTTCATCAACACACGAGATAACTCTTTGTTAGAAGTGAGGGGGTTGAAGATATCGTTGAGATATAGTAGGCAGCAGCGTCTAATATTAATGGCAGAGTTCTTATTTAGTCGCAATAACGGGGAGCAAATAAAATCCAGCTCATTCTGCTCATAATTTCTATCGACTAGTTTTGAAAACTGGTGTAGAAGATCTGAGATATAATGTTGAAAAGTATTGTCATTCAATAAAACAGATGCCATAATAATACCAGACACAGCTTTAATAGATGAATTAAAAGCCATGTAATGCTTATCGTAACATGACAACTCAATGAAAAAATTAGAAGTGCTTTTCAGAAACTTGACATCGGTTTTTGGCCATATAAAGCTAGCCTGTTGAAAGCATAACTCTAATGCATCCAAAACTGTGAAACAAGCTTTCACTTTCCAGTGAAGAGTAGTCAACATATGTGATTCCATTTGAAGAAACATGTACCCATCGTAAAGATTAGAACAAACAGTGACCAGTTGATTTAACCTGGGTAGTTTTGAGGCTTTGTCTTCGAATTTTGCTGCAATCCAGAACGCCGTAGTCGTGACTAGCTGAAAGTGCTTTTTGAGAACTATACGCTTCGAGCAATATCTGTCCATAATATGAATGGCCAAAAAGAGAACATCTGATGACAAGCCAAAAACTCTGTTTAATTCCAAAAAAAAGTCTATGAGACTTGGCCTCATGCACCAGTCTAGTTCGGGCTGGTTTTCGATCATCTGCGCATTGGGACGGTCAAATTCCTGCAGTTGATCAAAATAAGTTAATAGTTCCATTTCATAATCCTCAATGGACCTAGAACAAGCATTTTGCTCTAAATAAGCCAAAAATGGATGTCTTGGTCGTGCCTGAACTCTTGGTGGACCGAGTCTGATACTCAGTGGATCAAAAGTTGACATGATTTGTTGTAAAATAATTTGATTTTATCGACTGTGTGAAGCAAAAGCGATGCAACTTATTACAGGTATCTTCAACTATGAACTACCAACTAAAAGCTTCCCAAACAGAAGTACTGCTTATTAAAAGTTCTTATACGAGCTGCCTGACTTCGCAATCCTGTCAATTAAGAATCAAACAAATCTTGCAATGAAAAACGAATTTATGGTCGTATGACTCGATTACGTTCTAACAAATTCGTAGAATATTCACTAATAAGTTCACGGTTTTACTAGTTCTCAAAATATAACGCTTAAAGTTGGACCAGACAACCAGACAACCATGAATTGAAATTCTTTTCGTTCCAACAGAGAAAGGTAACGTCCACGGATCAAAATCAACAGCTGGAGTTCAGTAGTTATACTGGATTGGTTTTCAGTGAAGAATACCTAAATGCTATAAATCGATTTTTTTGAAATACACTTACAATCTAAATCCACAACAGCCCCAAAATCAATCTACATTCCATGAGACCTTACTTCTTATTGTAGGTGAAAAATTAATCGGTGCTCCCTCACGTAGCAGATTAAAGGCAAAAATAGTAAACGAAAGTACTAAAAAACTGGAAACCCGATTCTTCCTTGAGAGAAAACCCCTGCGAAGTTTTAACATCCATGCTCGAACACTACTACAGATACTACTACTGGATCTTTCCATGTCGTCATTTGTTATCATCTGCTGAGTACTCTAATGTCAAAAAAATTTTTCATTTTACCTCTTATGGTAATAATAGTTTCCAAGTTTAAGCAATTACGGACAAAAAACATCTTCCAAATTAACAAATTCACCGTGGTGCCAACACACGGTGTGCTGAATGCACACCGAAACACGTACGGAACAAGAATTAAATGAGCAATAAATGAATCACTTGGAAGCAATATGGCCGAAGGAGAAGACGTTCTGTCACAGGGCTTGTGATAAAGCATTTGAGTTTAGGTACGGTCAAGATACTGACACGGACAACAAGAACCTCCCTTAAAGTCTCATCAACGTAAATTTATTGGTGTGTCTTTGTTATCATGGGGTTGTGCCTAACAGAGTATCATATTTTCCTTTTTTAGCTTGTGAAGTTCCTTAATCATTGCCATATGTACTGTAAGAGGTGATGATGCGGTTCTCGGACAAATGATTCAAAATCTTGGAGGATGAGAGAAAGGCAACGAGAATAAGAAAAGAAAGACTTCCAAAATCCTCTATTTAGTTACAGAAAGAGTTTATGTTATCAGACGTAAATCAATATTCCCATACTAGTTAACATATCTACGGGTACTCCAAACTTGCGGTGTTGCAACATTGAGCGTTATGCAAGCAGGTTGCACAAAATATAGTTCACTTTGACAATGATTTGCCAAATATTGTGTATTCTCCAACTGTACGGGGGAATAAAGCATAGAACTAAATCATTGGTGGTTAGGAACCATATCGATGTCTGAAACTGGAAAATAAGGTAAAATATAAAAAGTACCGGTAGTATGGGCGCATAATTTGGACCTCATGATCAACCTGACATTTTGATTGATGAGGTTTTTCTGCCGCTAAGTCGGATTCAATTTTTCTTTCTTTTGTTTTCCCGTAGGTGGAACTTACGTTCGTCGATTGAGAGTCGGCCGTTCCCTAAACCCCTATCCGATTTTTCAAAATAGTCTTTGTGTCTGAATTCTTTTTTTTTTTTTTGATGGTTGTGGTTCCCTTTTTATTTTTCACGCCATAAACAAGGATGATATGGTCTCGGCGATTGAATTATAAACGTAGTCATGAAGGACAGATCAAGCAAAATCGTTTATTTTAACCTGAAACTAAGCAATATTGAACTCATTCTAAAGATTTTTTACGTAAGAATTCAAATATCAGATTTAAATTATATTATATCTTAAAATAAACTGAGGATCAATTGTTCTTTAATTGTTTACATATTTTCTATAAATGATCTGCATATTTGAGGGTCTAATCAACGTACGTAAAAATAAAACCGAGGAAAATTCTACAAACTTGGGGCTGAACTAACGCTGAAATAGGGCGAAGATTAGAATAAGTAACTCTATTCATATCCGAACAAACCATGTGGTGGGGGAACATGTTACATATTCAGTGGACTTGGGGATGTGTTGGCAGGCCATGCACTATATTACTTAGTTTACAACGGCACCGAAGGCAACATGTTCTCTTCGGATGCACATTTTTAACTACAGGAAATATAGTGGAGAGTAGTAATAAATCTTATTGAATTCATTACTGACTACAGTTGGGCTTTCATTGGACTTGAATCATTGAATATTCACGTGATATTTTTGTCGTTTTTTTTTTTTTTTCGTTTTCTTTTTAAATGCGTTTACTTCTCGCTGATTAGAATGTGAACGCGTGAAATTCAAATTTATTTCGTTAAAATGTTGGCGATGCAGACAGACAGACAGTGGGCGAGGGTATTAACTGCTATTCAAGGATTGTCCAGTTTAGAAAGTATAGAGGAACCAAAGGAAGATTAAAGCATAGTTGCTCGAGGAATGGTTGACATAGATTCCAATGAGACCAAAAATAAAGAATTTAAAGACGTCTCTTATGAGCTTGTAAAGGTACGAGTTGGAATGTTGGCGACGGCCATTGGTGGACCAGATCATTCAGCAGATGTACGTAATCCTCCATATAAAATAGGTGATGACTGTCTAGCATGTTTGAAAGATTTGATTCGGTGGTTTAAGCTGGTTGATGACAACCAAAGACGCTGGGATGTGGCGATGGCAGCGGCAGAGTACAGGATTCTGGAAAACGATTTGATACCATTACTATTGGATTGGGAAGCAAAATATAGCTTTGCTCATAAAAAGAGCAAAAAGAGCGGGGAGAATATTTCAAATTATTTCAAAAATAAAAATTATTACGATAGAATTGCAATTGGTGCCTTGCAGATAATTGTGCTAATGACATGGCCACTGATTCTCACAGACCAGTCTACGCCAAATCAAATAAATCACTATTTCGAGCTTAAAAAGCATCAACTTCTTTACAAGCACGCCATATTGTCGACTGAAGGGGGAAAGGTCCTAAAAGCTGCCATAAGAGTAGCCGTCAACATTATGAACATGGACAAGTTAGATAGAAGTGCCAGAGATCAATCCTTGGTGAGAATGGTGATTCATTTTCTTAAAAACATCACAGCAATCGAGCCTGGAGAAGTGACGATCTCCAATTTAAAACGCCTGAAAAGACCACTTACGATCCAAGAAATGTTACCTACAAATGTCACCTTGGATGATATCTCAATTAACAACGTTTTGACTGCATTTGAGAACAATAAGGTGTTTCCTTTTATATTGACTATTTGCAGTTGCTTTAAAGATGATTTTGATGAGAGTTTCTTGAATCTGCCTCTGTTGGAACTTATGTTTTTTATTACCAAAGATATTAGTGCAAGTGTCTTATTTCATTCAAAAGTCAAAGCCTACAAAGTTGGAACAAATCACGAAATATTTTCCTCCAAATTAACGCGATCTGGTAAGGAACTGACACTGTTACTATCAAAAGAGCATGAAAAGAAAAAAGAGGTTATTCGTCACACTTCTTCCAGACATTCAAGATTTGGAGGTTTATTATCTATACGCACTCCAAACAATACAAGATTGACTGTTCCAAGCAGTTCAGTAACAATAGAAGATGATGCAGCTTTACAAGAATTAGACTCTCGTAAAAAATGGAACAAAAGTTCGAGAATGAAATTGGACGTCATAGAAGGTCTTAGTAGCAATTTTCTGGATGACAATACAAATGTTCACTTGTCAGAAAAGAATCTTGAATCCTTTAAATCATTTCTGTCAAATTTTACTGATTCTTCATTTAACGAGTTACTTCATAGGATTACTGATACCTTCACTAGCGACATCCAAGATCAAATATCACTTCACAAAATCGAATATACACTTTTCGTCGCTTGGTTCATGAAGTTTCAAAGGTTGAGATGTGGTGAAGATGAAGTATTGGAATTTAATTCCGTATCTGAAGTACTGACAGATACATGCCTAATCTTAATTTCCAAGTACTTGCGGGAAGCGTTTGAGAGCAAAAATTGGCCTGTTGTACATTCAAGCATGATAGTTTTCACAGAGTACTTCGTTTCTCTAAGGTTTTTAGATGACTCATGGCAAAACGACATCAATTTCGTTTTAGAAAAAATATTGAGTGAAAATATGCTTCAGATATTTTGTTCGATTCCGAAGATCGCCAGCAACCATAGCTCAAAATTTATTAGAGATTGCATTCTTCTTACCAATAGCGTTCTCAGGCTAGTTGAAAAATGTGAAAAAAATGAAACTCTAATTGTGGAGGCAAAGAAAAGATCTAGAAAAAGATCTCTCAAGCACTCTGAAGTTGAGCAGTACGCAAAAGAAAATGGTTTAGAGTACGAAGATGCCTTTGATATTTTAGAAGATGAATTTAAACATGTCAGCATCAGTCTAGAGAAAATTTTTCGAGGTTATTGCGTAGAATCTACCGTTTCTACTTACATCAAATATTTGAATCTATACAAGGAATTGGAAGATGAAGATCTTGTCATTATTCTTAAGTTTTTGCATAGATTGTTCGTGAAATCAAAGAACGAAGTTTTATTATTTAGAATTGACTTTCTGATACTTCTTAAGGAAATGTTATCGTCTGGTGGGCTCGCTACCGCCTCCAAAGTGCGAGAAGATTTTACGGATTTTTCGAAGTACATTCTTCAAAAGCTAAAAAGGAAGCTAGAACGCTCTCCCTCTTGGTATGTTAATATTCTTTTCCCGCTTTTACATGAATCCACCATTTCTCACTACATGAAATATGATACTGTTATGGAGAAAGTGGACTCTAACCGAATTGTGGAACCCAATAAATTTGTTAACATTGAAAACGAACAAAATCTCAATGCGGAAATTCTTGAGGATACTAAGTTTGGAATTGTAGTCTCCTGTTTATTAGATGAAGGCTACGATGAGCTAGTAGATTCACTAGTATACAATCTTAAAAAAGCACTCACAAACTTTCATTCATGGTTGGCAAGAGAATTGGCCTTAAATGAAAAAGAATCACTTCCTTTTAACGAGCATTTTGAAATTCAATCTGAAGAAATTAAAAGATCCATGTTCTCAAATGCAAATTTCAGATTACTTTTACTATTATGTGGTTACAAAATTCCGACTGTGGAACAATCATCTTGTTACCTGGATGGTGGAAGACAAATTGAGAGAATAAGTAAGGATATCGAGCTGATTGAAAAATATAGGACAAGTCCATTCAAGTCAACGTCAGGGAAACCAGCTTCTTATTATTTAACTGCACTTTTCGACGATAAACAAAATATGTCTGATTATCATTCTGATCCTGAAAATGACAACTACTTCCAAGGATTAGATGCTATGGAGGCAAGGTTACAGGGTAAAATTGTTTCAGTTGGAAAGGCAACCTCAAAAAAGAGACGAAGTAAACCCAAATCAAAAGATTTTGATGCTCGGTCCCAAAATGGAAATGATTTACAGCTTGAGACGGGAAAATCGGGAAAACAAAATATCATCAGCAAAGAATACATCATTGATTCTGAAGATGATGACGATACCAATATATTAGGTTCGATATTCTTTGAAAATGAAATGTTTTTAAGGTATCTACTAGACAAGAACAATGGCTCTTTGACATCTGATCAATACAAAAAGTTTGGTGAATTTAGCGAGGAGAGAATGAGAAATCATGGAGCATTACCCAACAATTATACTGAATTATTCGGGGGTTTAATCCCAGATATAAAACTGCTAGAAGATAGGGAAGACAATAGAAACTCTCAAACTAACTATGGAGATCTTACTACCAATATGCCAAATGAAGCACCTATAAGTTCAGATGAGAACCTCTCTGATACCCCATATGAATCAGAGGATGAGGCAAAACAACCACCTGTGAAAAGGCCAAGAAATATGATCCAGGTTGGCATATATGACGATGAGGATGACTAAGTAAAATCAGCCCAGATTAATATTTTGGGCAATCGCCTCCGAAACATATCATTTTTTACTTTTGAATGCATCAGCTATCGTTTGAGAGCTGCTAACAACCATTATAATAAAACCGAAAACTATACAACCACAGTGGGGTAATTTGCTCTTCCACGATTTTCCTTGTCCTGTGAGCACCAAGTTCGTTAACGGTGGCAGAATATAGGCCATTAAAGATGCTGTTGTTGCCCCAATAAGTTCTAGAAGGGCCCCTAAATTAGACGTGATCAATGCAATACTCATAATGATAAAAACGGCCACAGATGTGATGAGAAAATGCATCCTAGTAGATAAAACTTCAGGATCGGAACGGTCCTCTCTATAGTAAATAATATCCCTTATCACGTCTCTGAGGACAAATATTTCGAGTGGAAATGTCGTCAACATGTTGATTCCAAAAAGGAATCTGGCAAAATTTATAACATTATCATCAGATGGGAAATTATTCAACACATTTCCGTAAGTCATGTTTTTAAAATTCAAAAACCCTGAGTATCCTGCAGTGAGACAAACAATACAAGATAGAATCAAGCTAACGTGAGCCAATTGTCCAAATCTTTTGAGAGAAGGGTTTTTCAAAGAAAAATAAATGAAACTGGTATTGTGATGGCAAACTAAAGCAAAAGAAATCACCGATATTCCCTGAAATATTCTCGGCGTAATGATTAATTCACCCGCCGAAAAAGTACCTTTATATTCGGAAGGTGCCATTGGTGCTTTTATAATAATAATTACCACAATAGCCAATAGACCAAACAGCGCTAGCATCGAAGTTTTTGACAATTTGGAAATATCTCGGTTCAGCGATAATGGATAGGATATAAAGACAGTGACCAGCACAATTATTATGTTTCGATGAAATAAACCGCTATGATTTGGAAAAAACGCGCTAAGGACATGCGGTATTGTATCTCCTATAATAATACAAAATCCTATGCAACCACCGAACGCGAATAAGCCATTGGCTGCCAAAATCAAAATTTTACCCCATTTTCCAAGTGCTACTTCGACTGAATCTTGATAAGTTGTTTTACTGGTGAGCTTCAAATTTATAACTATTAACCTTATAGTCCAATCTACCAAAATGGATAGCAGTAGCGTTGCTATCAACCCCCCAACCAGACCACAGTTTTTCATGGCGTATGGTTGTCCGATCACACCAGACCCCAGGATACTATTCGCCATATTCATAAAGGCCATATATCGATTAGACTTCCGCTCATTTGAAAGATATATGCTCTCTGTGAATGGGTCTTCTTGTTCTAAATCGAGTGGCATGGTATTTTCCTCATTGTACTTGCTGTTGTCGAAAGAGGCTAATTCAAGCTCAAAATTATCAATGGGAGTGGAACTATCTAGCCGGACCTTCTTATATGAGCCATCTGAATTTTCTGCCATTGTAACTTAAGAAGTTGTTCTATGGGTTACAAATTGAATATTCTAAGTTGTAACACAATACATAGATGGTGTAGTCGCTAATTACATGAAACTTCAATGAACCGGTATCCGCATTTAGAAAATGAATTTCACGTGATACTTAAAAGATAGTGTCTATAGAGCAAAAATTTTTGGTCTGAATATGTTTCTACGTAAACTTGACGAGAGAAAATCTCTTTGCAGGTATTCAGGTGGAATTTTCGACGGCTTCGGCATATTCAGTGTCGCTACCACTGTTTGAATTCTGTCCCAATGATTTCACGGAATTTTCTTCTGTAGAATGTTGAACATCATATGTATTCAACAAATCATGTATACTTTCCGTCTCGCCTTTTTCAACTTCTGAGGGTAATTCCCCTTCATTCATATCAGCCGCTTCTTTCAGTTCAGAAGATGATGAGTTATCCTTTATTCCCACGATTGATTTGTCTTCAATATCCAAACTAGTATTATCTGGTCCAAATGTTTCTTCACCAACTTCACCAGTAGGTGATTCAGAAGTAGAATTTGATATTTGTTTGGACATCGTGTTGCTCACATCTGTTCCGAGTCCATTTCGAAGGGCGGGTTTTACCCCATTTTCGAAGTCAAAAGTTTCATTTTCACCGGTTGTCAATGAAACTGGCGGAACATTAGTGAGACCCAAAGCTGCTTCTTCTTCTTCTTCTTCTTCTTGAACTTCCTGCTTATTATAGCTGTCAGACGGGGACATTTCAGCCTGTGCAGCGTCGTCTATAGACCAAACACCTATATGTGACCATAATAACGAGGCTCGCAATTGTGATAAACGCACCCAAGAACGCTGTATATTTGTTGTAGGCAGACCATTCCTATACGTAAACGAAAATGTTTGCTCAACTACAGGAGTGTTGGTTTGGGATTGCCTTAGGTGGTTGAGTATGCTCATTCTTTTTGACTTTTGTTTCATGGGACTGGAAACAGCAGAAAACCCGCCCAATTCTCCCTCCTTAATTAATGCAGGAGAAACCTTCTCCAGATTCCACACACCTGTTTTCAGCGATCTCAAAAAGGCGAAAATTTCACAGACCTGCCTAAACTTCAAAAGACAGTAGTGACAAATCGGGAATTGATTTGTAACCTCAATTTGACCATTTTCCAGTTTTTGCAGAGTTTTGAGGACATATAGTCTTCCATGCTCTAAAATATCATTCCTATCCTCTGAACAAAATGCACACGGATCCAACATCGCAACAGGAGGAGAATTGGTTGGTCGACTGAAGAGATGGTTGTCTTTTTCGACATTGATTGAATTACTATTAATGATAGGAGAAAAGTTTGCAGTGCGGTACGTTTCATTTATACCGCTGATGGGCTCAATTGAAACCAGTCCATCCATCATTAAGCCGATTAAATTCCTTTTCAAAAGCCAGCCAATTCCTGAAGCCTTATCAAGTCTTAATACCGGTGTGATTTCATAATTAATAAGTCTCTTTAATAATTTGGATACTGATGTTGTTTGCTGAATGTTTTCTACGTTAGGCAACGCAGCCAAAAATTTCAAATACTCTGTATAGAGAGGAACGTCATAACGCAATGACTGCAAATGAGGTGAGAATAAGACACTCTGTATCTGAGAAAAATCATACATCGACCCATTATTCGTAGGGAGCTTGTCGATAGATAAAGTAGAGGACATAGCAGATTCTGAAACTGAAGTGCGCTTTGAACTGTTTATGTTGTGTTCATTTTCTAATTTGTATATGACATTCTTCAAATTTTTCAGCTGAATAGACAAAGTTTCGAATAAAAGATCTTTTTCCTTTAACTGTTCCTTCAATTTTTGGTTCAAGATTTCTACTGCATTTTTCTCCTTTCTAGCATCCACCACCATGTTGTTCGCTTCGTCAAACAAAGACGACGTTAAATCTTCTATTTCTCGATTAAGCGATTCGACCTTTTCCTCTGCTTCAATATAAGTTTTCCGCTTCGTCTCATATTCTTGCTTATCTCTTTGATATGCTTCCTTCACAGCTTTCAATTCGGATCTAAGCTCATTGTAAGAATCTACGATAGTTTGTTGATTAGAGATGATTTTTTTCGCATTCAATAATTGCTCTTCTAGTTGAGATTGCTTATCGATACTCTCAATCAATTGAGTGGATAAAGAGGATACCTGGATGGAAATCCTTTTCGATTCTTCTTGATCTGCCATTGATACATTAGAGTTCGCCTTGCTATGTTCACCCCTTCTTACCCTTTGATTCATAAATGTTTTATCGTCATTCTCTATGAGGAAGGTATAAGTTGTTTTTTTTGTCTTCGTGGAAACGTTACCCGATTTTTAAAATTTTGAACATATTTGGATAGTATCCATTAAGGTACATTAAATGATGAGTAACTATGCGTGCGTTTAAATAAGAGAAGGATAACACTACGTATCAACAAACTCTTCGGACGAGGAATTTGAATCAGATTTAGGAAGCTCAGAGATTGTTTTCAAGTTTGGAGAAGAGTCGCCCACAAACTTCAATTTCTCAGGCGAGGAGTAGTCAATACTTCGTTTCCGCCTTAGCTTCTCTTTCGTTGATGGATTGGGTTCGCCCTTTTCATTGTTGCCTCTTAACTCCAAAAGAAGGTTTCTAGCTCTGTCCGCAGGATCTCTTTTATCTGTAGTCAATGAGGTAGATGAGGAAGACCTTTTAATTGTGGGTGAGTCATTTAAATTTTTATTCTCATTAACTATAGTCTCTAGAGTTGGGTCTGAGGTAATATTTTCTAGTAAGTCAGTACCAGTTTTGTCTTCCAACAATTTCTTCCGCGCTAAAGCTCTTTTTCTTGCACTGGATGGATCACTCTTTGATGGTCCTGCATTTTTCAGTTTTTTCAACAGTTTGTCCATAACGTCTCTGTCATCATCATAAACTGAAGAATCTCCACGATGGACAGTTTTGGTTATGTCCGAAATTCTGTTCTCTTGAAGTTTCTGTTGCTCCTCGATCAATCTTTTTCTTCTTTCGTAAGCCAATTCTTCTTGCTCAACCTTCAGATTGTACGATTTTGCCTTACGATATTCTGATATGAAATCAGCAAATTTTTGGAAGAAAGAATTTTTAGAGAACTTGTCCTTGTTATCTTCACCAAATTGCTTCATTGAACTTTCAAACTCTAGTAAAGTCAACTTCATCTCATCACTTAGAAGATCAGCCTTCTTTCTTGCCTCGGGTAAAACGAGTAGAACTTTGTTCAAAACCTTATCTAAAGGATGGAACTTTGACGGATCACTTAAATTTCCAATTTCGATAGATCTTTCAACATTGAGAATTGATTGAGAGAACTCTTTGCAATCAGAAGTCAACTGTTCAATGGATACTTTGACCACATCAAAAATAGGTTCGAGTTCTTCAATAAAAGAGTCATATCCTGGATAATTTTCCCTTATGATCTTTTCCACGTAATTTAAAAACGTCATACTGTTTCGATCATCTTTGATGAAGGTTAGTCTCTGCAAAGTGCTCAATTTAAAACCTTGAGCCTGTTTAGAAGAGTCATTCATGTAATTACCGACCGCTAAAATAATACCAAATACTCGTCTTAGATTCTCCGAGTCTTGAACGCTCTGAACGGCCCTATCAATTTTTCTTAACTTAGTGACTAAATCCGAATAGTCTTTTTCAAAAGTTGTTATCATTGTCAATGCACGCATACGAGAAGCCCAGTAGGATTGTAGATTTACAATCAATTCTAAGTAAAGCTGGTCAGCACGTTGTAGTTCTTCTGGATCTTTTTCAGGTGGCTTGAAGTCATCGATGGAAGCAACCCCCTCCCAGTCAGTGCTGTAAGGATTGAAGTTTCTCGCTAAGTTTGTCGTGACTTCAACTATCGCTGGTTTTGACAAGAATTCAATGATACTTGGGGCAGAAAGAAACTCAGATTCACATTTTAGAATTTTCTTCACCACATCTTTAACGGGTAAACTTGAGTACATATGAAGGTTGATTCCAAATTGATGTGAGACATCTCTCGATAAAAATGAAATCTTCTCTTCTGTATCTCTCTGGCGAGATTTCAACGACTTGATTTCACGCGCCGCAAACGCTCTTTCCAGTTGCGCTAGAACACCCTTTTCGTATAAATCGTCAGCGACTTTCTCTGCCTGTGCATTTTTCCAAATCGATCCTCCCGTGTCGTCTATTTTTTCCCAATGAAGTTGTTTCAATTTCTTCTTTGGTCGAGGGTACCTCTCAAACAGCGAAGGAGATTGTGGAAGAATAGGACTTGCTGAAGGAGGTGTAGGTAGGGAAGAAAGAGGCATTGGCGGCGGCGGTGGCGGGGCAGCAGCATGGAATGAAGGATTACCAGCAGACGGGAGCATTCCTGGGGGTGGGGGAGGAGGAGGAGGTGGTGGTGGTGGTGGTGGAGATACGTTAGTTGCGACGTCATTAGGAGAAGATGCATCTTCTTTTGTCTCCTGATTTTGTGAAGAAGAATTCAAAAGGCTATATGGAAGGGGTGGTGGTGGTGGTGGAGCAGGCACTTTTGCTTCTTCATTTTGCACAGACATGGCAGATTCAAGGAAATTTGGAGGAGCATGAAGAGCCGCTTCCTTTGAGGACAGAGGTAATTTTTCCGACTGTGATTCAACGTTATCCTCCAAGAAAGATGAACCTTCAGATATACTTATTCCCATACCAATTGGCGCATTCTCATTTTCCAAAGATGGAAACTTATTAACCTTAGCTTTGAGCTCGTTCAAAAACGCTGGGGGTCCATCTCTTCCAGGTGGATTAATTTTTGTGCTCTTCAAGCGATCAACGAAAGACTTACGATTGCTATGAGTTCCTTGTAAGCTAGGAGTTCTGGTGGATGTAGAGGAAGTAATGTCTCGATGTCCAGTAGCAAATTTCTGCGACAAATTTTCCAGGAAACTTGAGCCTGAGGATGCTACTTCTGAAGTTAACAACTCACTAGAACGCCCATCGATTTCATCATCTGACGATGTTGAAACAGAAGAAGGGGATAAAGAATCTGGCGATTTTTTAGTGATTTCTGTTTTGAGTGAGTGAAGTTCATCAATAATTAGATTCATCTCGGCAATCTTCTTATCGATTACGTTTGGATCTAAAGACGAAGTATCATCGGACCCAGAGTCTTTGATTAACTTTTTAACATCAGGATCATTGCCAAATTCAATATTAAAAAGATTATATTTGCTTTCCAAATTCTGTAAACTTTCCAGGGCAGCAGTTTTCTTATCTTTAAACATTTCATTAACCCGAGCCTCTATGTTGAACTTTGAAATTTCGTTGCTCTCGTTTTGGATTGAAGCTAACTTATCTCGTAGCTCAGAAAGTTTATTTCTTTGCTCTTCTTTCATTTTCTGAACATTATTGTAATCAAGATTATCTCTCTTGGACTTTAAATCAATAAAGTTAGTCATTTCCAATTCTCTTGCTTGATTTTCTATATCTTCCATTCTTGACCTTAACAGCTGTAATCTGCTTTTTGATCCTACAGCAGTGCCTAGTCGCCGGGATTCTACCAACAAATCCTTCTCTGTCTTTTTCAAACTTTGCTGCAATACATTCTGAATAGCAGTTTTTTTCTCAGGATTTAAAGGCTTTGGATATGCTTTCTCCTTCCCATCTCCTGATTTTATATCCATATCATTTGGTCTCGAATTAAGTATTGTAAGCATTTTTCGTAGTTCGACTTCATGCTCATGCTTTTCTAGTAAATGTTTCTTCTTCAGATCCTCGAGTTCCGATTGTAACTGTGCGGTAATTCTTTTGTTTTTATGCAAAATTGTATCACGTTCAGAGATCTCTTGCTGTAAATGCCCAACCAAGCCATTTTCTGCCTTTGAGAGCTTTTCATTCAAGTAATCACGCTCTGCCCTCATTTCTTCAAATCGTTTTGTCATTTCACGCGACTCTATGATAGCACGGCGAGCGATGTCATCTGTCTGCATAGCATCATATAGTCTCTGAATTGCCATATTAAAATTAGATTCGGAATCAACAGTAGTAATAGCGACATTAGATATTAATGAATCCATAAGTTTTAATTGTTTTAGATTTTTAGAAGTATCACGGGGGTCATCTATACTTTTTGTGCTTGATAAGAAAAGATTTTGAAGCATTGATAACAAATAGGATTGAGCTTCGGTGTCCTTCGTTTTTGTCCAGAGACTAGATATTATTGAGAGGGGGTCTTTCATATCGACATTACTATCATGTTTTTGAGTAGCAAGCAAGGTGTTATAGTCATCCAGTGCAACGTTTTCAAACTGCTCTAACACAATGTTCAATGCAGGATAGTCCAAAAGCTGCATCTTATGAAAGATTTTGTTGAAGCCCATTCCCTTCAAAGTTTTCCTCATTAGATGCCTATTGTTTACATCTTCATGTTTGCAGCACAATTGTTGAATCAGGACCATAGAATCAACGAGATATTCTAGAATCGAATTTTCGCCAGTATTGTGTCGGTATTCCTCAGATGCTCCAACCAAAGAACCCATTTTCCCTCTGCCATCGAGGGTATTTTCGATAACGTATAGCCATTGTTGTAGGATTTTCGAAACCTGAAATAGAATAGGATTATCAGCTAAATTTATATTTTCCAACTTAGAAATTCTAGCTTTCATATGAATGTTTTGAGATGCTGATACCTCGTGATTTAATGATTCCATAGCCATAGAATACATGTCTAAATTACTATTTCTGGCGCTGACATCTTCATCGTTTGAGGTCAGATAAATCAGAGATTCTGTGGCCAATCGTCTGGTAGCCACCCGAGTAGAAAGAAGCCCCTCGGAAAGAGCATTTGTGACCAATGTTGTTTTCATTGCTTCCTCCAAACACTCCCTGACATTAAGCAAAGCTCTGAGACATTTAAATAAAGCAGTTTCTCTATCAAGAAAATTACTATCTTCAACTGCGTGAACATTATCTGTTGTGTCATGATGCATGCTTGTCAAAATTAGATTTGCAATGGCAACTTGACCTTGCGAACCTAAAAAACCAAGAACCCAATCTAAAGGTTCGGTTCTTAAAGAAACCCACAAATCATTTAGTTCTTTGCTTTTAATTCTTTTGCTAATGATTTTTCTGACATAAAAGTCTGGGGGTAAGTGGGAAGGGGATAGTAATGAACTTTGCGAGTCATTACCAGCTAATTTCCCGTCATAGGAAGAGATGATTTTCGATGTGCCATTTTTTTGTTTGAGTTGGTTAGAAAGTTCCGCGGCGCTAATCTGTCTAGATTTAGAGCTCTTTATTCTTTTGAACTCAGCCTGGAGATCTTGTCTAACCATTAACCATTTTTTCTCAGTTGGGTAATTGAGTAATTCCTTCTGGTCTTGCGGAGAAACAGAATCCAGAATATTTCTTTTCATTAGCAAATCCAAAAACATTGCATGTATTTCTTCTGTATTTTGTGGCTTATCCAACCTCAGGGTCCCATCATTGGTCAAGAATTTATGCAAAGTAGATGCAGTGGTGGACGCAGTATTAGAATTGACTGATGCAGCTGAAGAGTTCAACGATTGGTTTGTTGGGGTCCTCGTGAGAAGGCTAGATCGCCTTGAATATGAATATTTGCTAGGTGATCCCATTCCTGTAGTACTATTAGATCGCGAATGTGGTTCTGGGTTCATAGTGTACTGCGACAAATTGTTTATATTCAAAGATGAGCTCTTGCTCAACGGTTTGTTTGCAATTGGAGTTGAAGATTCCAAAGATGCAGTAGTTACCACTCTTTTAGGAGATGATATGAGCTCCTTCTTTGGGAAAGATCCTTCGCTGTTTCCATGTCCACCTCCAGTAGCCAATTTTTTCAAATTGGAAAATATACTACTCCCTTGCTGACCACTGGATGATCTTGAATGCGCTTGTTCCCCAGAACCAGACATTGTCTAATGCTAATAAAATATATTGTATGACCTATTCAATAATTGGCGTAATACCAGGAGCTTTTGGTTGCTCTGACTCCCTACTCTCCTTCTCCTTACTAGATAAATAGGGAAGTCTATGTCAAAATGTACTGAAACGTTATTTCGTTGCGCCCGAATGTGATTTAACGTTAACTCAGCCTCCGGTTCCTCAAAAAAAATTGAACAATTTTCAATATATTAGTGACAATTAATCTTAGTAGGTCTATTTGGCTCTTTATTCGGGCGCTATCAACCCTAGACGTTCTTTGATTTATGCGCTGTGTATAACAGAAATTATTTTGTCCAGTTTTTTTTTATTTTGTCCAAATCCTCGCTCAATTGAAAAAAACATCCAAAAGGTGGGCAGTTTCCAGATTTCATAACTATAATCACGGTCCAGTGCAAAACAATAAAACAAAAATTCGATGAAAATCGGGGACCAGAAAAAAGTTTCGGCTTCCTATTTCTATCATTACCCGCCCTTTGCTGGTTCATGCTGGTTACAGTTGTGTGGTTTTGTAGTTCCATCCTTGTTTTTGTTTTTAGAGAGGCGAAATGTGCGAAATAAGTCGTAAAAGAGAAATGTAATAGAAACGAACTAGAAACAAAGGTGCATTGGTGAGTTGCTAGGAAAATTCTAAGTGATTAATTTTTGAAAAGAATAAGATGTAAAGCACAGTGTAATTCAATTAAACGTTAGATATAAGTACAAAATGTCTCAAGAATAGATTTACAACTATGTGAAATCGATGAATTGGCGAGAAATGAAATGAAAAAAGTTGATACAATCGGCTTTAAGCGCACACGGCCCAGAATTTCTCCCAGAGATTTTTTGGCTCATCATCCTCCCATATAATAGCATCTATATCTCTCCTGTCTGTATCAATGTCGACTAGATCTATCGGTAGAAAGAGTGGCCCCTTAAAGATAAATTGGAATATAGCCCATAAGACGAAGAATAACATCACACTAACATAACATGCAAAGAAATCGGAGACATTAAATGTAGGTGCGAAAGCATAAAACCCATTGATTAGAATGATTAAAGTAATGAAAAAAGCGGCATAGTAGGCACTGTAAGGCATGAATTTTGCCTTGAAGGGAAGATCATTTCTTGATATTCCCCGGTGCTTCAACGCTTGCATGAATCTAATATGACAAACGGAAATCAATAGCCAAGCAATAAACCCGGCAATAGCAGTGATATTCAACAACCAGTCGAAGACTTGTTGGGCGTTGTTTGACACATTTAAATAAGCCAAAAAGCCGAATACTGCAGTTAACAAAACGGAAATGAAGGGAACACCATGACGTGTAGTTCTTGCCAAGATTTTTGGAGCCAATTTGTTCTTCGATAATCCAAATAAGATTCTAGAGCCAACATAAATATTCGAGTTTGCAGCCGAAATAATGGTCGTTAAAATGACGGCATTGAAGATATCTGGCAAAATCTTAGTCCCAGAATTTTGAATTGCAATTAAAAATGGAGACTGTGCAATATATTGGTCACTATCAGAAGTCAATGCAGGGTCATTATAAGGGACCAATAGACCAATGAAGAATAATGATCCAATATAGAAAATAAGGATTCTGAAGAAAACTTTGTTAATGGCTCTTGGAACAGCTTTTCTTGGGTTTTTTGATTCACCCGCCGTAATACCAACCAATTCTGTACCTTGGTAGGTAAATGCAGCGTTGACTAGTGAGTCCACCCAACCTAAAAACCTAGCTTCATTAGTATTAGAAGAAATTATACCTGTACCCCATGGGCCTGGATTTCTCCAATAACGGAATCCAACTGGGCCAGTTACACCAGCACCACATACCATACATAGGGCATATATTAAGAAACCAATGATTGCAACAACCTTAATGGAAGCAACCCAAAATTCAAATTCACCATACCACCTCACTGGAAACATGTTGAAAGCCGTAAGCAATACCCAAAAAATGATGATCCAAGCGGTTAAAGGCACTGCGTAAGTCCAATATTCAATGATTTGGCCCACAACAGATAGTTCAAGGGCAAAAGTAATAGCCCATGAAAAGAAATAAAGGTAACTATTAGCTGCGCCAATCGCAGGTGATAAGAATCGTTGAGAAAAGACTGTGAATGAGGAAGTAACTGGGATAAAGGTTGCCATTTCCCCTAACGATTGCGTGATAGAATATGTTATTGATCCGATAAATATGAAAGCAATTAAAGAACCAGCAGGCCCTGATTCAGCCAATGGACTTGCGATACCTATGAAAAGACCAGTACCGATTGTACCACCAAGCGCAATCATTGACACATGTCTTGGCTTTAAAGCTCTTTTGACCTCTGCTTCTTCAACAATCCCGTTCGACTCAAAAATTTGCGAGGAAATATCGTCGTTATCGACCAAAAGATCATTTTCTTTTGATCCTCCCTTAGAATGACTGGTCATGGATAACCCACCTTCAGCACTCTTCAAATGACGGATACGAGATGTTTGAGAATGCATCGCCTCTAACTCCTCCAACTCAATTTGTTGTGCAATTGATGTCATCTTGATAAGGCTGATAAATTTTAGTTATTCTCAATTCTCCTGTTCGTCTCTTTTGAAGATTCTTAATGTAATTTATCGCTTCAGAGATATCCCTACCCTTGCTGAATATACCTTCTTGTAGAAAAAATATATCCTTAGAATGTGTTAATTCAAATTATTTCGTACCAAACAAAGTGACTTCCGTATTATAATTTTTGGTTCCGCAGTCCCAAGTACTATTTATTATGAACCTCCGTCTGCCTCTCACAGAAACCTGTTCAGATGTTTGTTTTTTTACAGGTATGGATAGACACAATCCTTACGAAAAACAAAATTGCAATACTTTATTACTCGTTCTCGAGATGCTCCCTAATATTTTGATATTGTAAGTACTAACACGCCTGGAAATATTTGTATTGATAGATTTTCCCTACTTATAAAAATGCTTCTTGGCTATACAGTATGTTTGTTTTTTCCCAAATGAAGATTTATGTGTATGTGAGTGCAGGTGGGATCACATGCATATATATACTCAACCTGTCAGACAATAATTACTTTTAATCGGCTTCGACGGAGTGCCTGGCAAAAAAAAACAAAGATAGGTCGCTGAAATGTCACTCATTCCATTGTGCTCATGCTTATACGTCAATCACGCTCCAGTAGCATATTATTGATGAATTCTGCGTGCTTGAGAAGCGCATCATCTCTGCGGAAACCCAGTTGCGCTAGAATCAATGAACCCTCCGAAAAAAAAAACACACAGATACTTATCCTGTGTAGTCACAGCATGGAGGCGGTTGAAAGCAGAAAAAGAAAGAGCCAGTTGAAAATTTAGGGCTTGTACGTGACTTTCATAGCAAACACGCCATAAAAAAGGAAAGACACTGCGCGTTAATGGCAATATCTACACTGTTCGAAGTGCCTATATGCTAATGCCCCTTCACATCCAACTTTAGGAGATAGAAAAGGATAAAGAAGTTCATAGCTTTAAAATCAAGGGATAAAGCTCCCCTTTTTTACTTGGCTCTTTGATACCGGTATCAATTACGTACGATTTAATTCGGTTGCATAGACTGGCCTATTAAAGAGGAAGTAAATTCCACCTAGATTCATATTTCTCCTACATTTTTCCCTTCGTTCGCTAGTTCTTGTACTTAGCGAACCAAAAAATCAATGCTTGGCAAACTTGCGAATTCATGCGAAAATCAATTCTCCGACACTTTGCCGCGTTTGTACTTTTGATCATCGTGCCAGGAATGGCATTTTCGATAAAAGACCCAACTTTGGCATCATAACAATCACACAAATCCACGGTTTGTGCTCTTTTGCAGAAAATTGCGGCAATTGCCACCAGTTGAAAATTTCAATGTGCAAATTCGACAAACAAATGGTGACGAGGCATTAATGCCCAGCTGAACCTCAGAAGTTGGCTTCTTACGCGGTTTCAGGTTTCAGCCATACAAAGGAGGTTAAGGCTAAAAAAAAGAAACAAGCCGACACCTACGGCAACTATGGGAAAAAAGAAAAGAAAAAGCAAAGAGGTGCCAAAGGTCTTAGGCGTATCGAATCTAAAATACATTTGTGTCACAATTTGATCTTCCAAAAGAAATTTCGAAACAGTGACATAGTTTTTCCTGGAGTGCAGAGAAGCGGGAGCCGGGGTGTCAGGAAGGTTTCACAAAAAATTACACATTGGCAATGCCTGAGAGGGCAAAATTCGTAGGAAATGAAGGAAGGTTAAGAAATGCTCGCAGAGTAGCTAAGGCTTTTTCGAAGTGTCATTTTAAGCAATACAAATTTGTAGCCTTATTTGATTTTGGACATTCTCACGTTAACCGCTACCGAAGTTTTAAGTCAAAAGACCGGTGGTAGGTGGTAGAAATTTCTTTTCTAATTGGTATTATATTGAGGAGGGTGAGAACCAACGTTTAGGTAGCGGAAGTATTAATAACGGAATTGAGTGTCAGCAGGTTATTCCAGAGGAAAGAATCCAAAAATTGCGCTGGAAAACGGAACGGAAATTTTAATTAAATTAGAGATCAAACGCAATCTCGTTGACCTTTTATAAGCAAGGATTACAAGCAAAAGTGCTACCATAACTGTTGCTATATTGAGGGTGAAGGTCTGGGTTAAATTGGTATCAAAATACAATAGGTTTTGAAAAGTTATTGTTTGCAGGAGAATGAGGTTTGCAGCGAACAGTAGTTCTTCAAAGACGTCGAGATCTTTGAAGGAGATTTTTTCCTCAGAATCAGAGGGATTGTCTAAAAGATCTAAGGAAGGAGAGAACACCTATGAATTAACGGATTTGTCTCTTCCCAATGATTTGTATGAACATGAAGATCACGGTGAGGGGGACTTCCAGGAAACAGAAGTTAAGAGAGAGCTAAAGCCGAGGCATATTTCTATGATTGCCCTTGGTGGTACTATTGGTACAGGTCTTTTTGTTGGTATTTCGACCCCTCTTATAGATTCAGGGCCAGTGGGGTCCCTAATTGCGTATATGTTTGTGGGTTCTATTGTTTATTTTGTTACCCAATCGTTAGGTGAAATGGCTACTTTTATTCCAGTAACTTCTTCATTAACCGTGTTCTCAAAAAGATTCTTGTCCCCAGCTTTTGGTGTAGCTAACGGCTATATGTACTGGTTCAATTGGGCAATCACTTATGCTGTAGAAATTTCTGTTATTGGTCAAATTATACAGTATTGGACTGATGCTGTTCCATTGGCTGCTTGGATCAGTATTTTTTGGGTGCTTGTTACTCTGGCAAATTTCTTCCCTGTCAAATGGTATGGGGAATTTGAATTTTGGGTTGCATTTATCAAAGTGGTTGCCATCATCGGATATCTTTTATATGCCCTCATTATTGTTTGTGGTGGTTCTTCTCAAGGTCCAATTGGTTTCCGTTATTGGAGAAATCCAGGTCCATGGGGTGAGGGTGTTATTTCATCAAATGTAAACGAAAGTAGATTCCTTGGCTGGGTCGCATCCTTGATTAACGCGTCTTTCACCTACCAAGGTACCGAGTTGGTGGGTATCACAGCAGGTGAAGCTTCAAATCCAAGAAGAACTGTTCCAAGAGCTATTAATAAAGTTTTCTTCAGAATTTTACTGTTCTACATCGGATCCTTGTTCTTCGTTGGTCTATTAGTTCCTTATGATGACCCAAGATTGAACAGTGAAACTTCAGTCATTGCTTCCTCTCCTTTTGTTATCTCGATTCAATTGGCAGGTACCAAAATTTTGCCAGATATATTCAATGCCGTCGTTTTGATTACTATCATCTCTGCTGCTAATTCTAATGTGTATGTTGGTTCGCGGGTTTTATATTCCTTGGCTTTGAGTGGTAATGCCCCAAAACAATTTGCATATGTTACTAAACAAGGTGTTCCATACTTAGGCGTCATTTGTACAGCTTTATTAGGTCTCCTAGCATTTTTGGTTGTTAATAACAATGCGAACACTGCATTTAATTGGTTGATTAACATCTCAACTTTAGCTGGTTTGTGCGCATGGTTATTCATTTCCTTATCGCACATCAGGTTTATGCAATGTTTGAAATTCCGTGGTATATCACGCGATACTCTGCCATTTAAGGCTAAGCTCATGCCTTTTGGAGCGTACTATGCTTCTTTCTTCGTCACAGTGATCATTTTTGTTCAAGGGTTCACTGCCTTCACACCGAAGTTCAGCGTTTCAGATTTCTTTACGGCATATGTCTCTTTGATCATTCTTGCCGTTCTCTTCATCATTTGCCAAATTTACTACAGATGCCGTTTTCTCTGGAAACTTGAAGACATTGATATCGATTCTGACAGAAGAGAAATCGATGCCGTTGTCTGGGAAGAGTACGAACCCAAGAACATTTGGGAAAAAGTCTGGGCAGCTATAGCATGAACCTTAGAATAAATTTTTGCATTTTTACCAATTGGATTACCATCTGGTCATTGTATAGATTAATATAAATTTTGGATAGATTGTAAAATAATTATTATCATCCCTCTTTACTTTTCAGCTTTGTCAGATTCTACAGTTACAATAAGACAAGCAGTGGAAAAGTTTCAGAACTCAAAGTTATTTTTTAATCTAGAAATTGTTAATATTATGTCAAACATGAAGCTATTTTTGTTGCGGTCAAAACAAGTGGAATATTAACGACTAACAAAAGGATTAGAAAGAAAACAATAATTCATGCAACAGAGTTGAAGCCCAGCCCGTCTATAATATCGTAGCATCATATCCAAGTATCAAACTTTTAATGAGTGATAATACAAAATTTACGCAATTAATGGTAGCTCCTTCCAGCAAACCTATAAACTCACTAGGTACGAAGTGTTTACAAAATTAATCTTCCAATATTTCCTCAACGTTCATTGAACAGGTATATCGATCAGACGAAGATCAAATCTTTTCATAGAATTGAAAGTTTAGATCAGACCCTGATATCAGCACACCTCCTGGAATATACAGAGAGGACAGTTGATGTTTTTTTGCAAATTTTTTCACAGGGTAGGCGTAAAACTAAACTAAAAGGGGAGCTTCAATAATGAACTCGGCTAAACACAAGAGCAATGATCTTTTGTTCCAATATATTAACTCTGCAAATTTCACTCTTTATAACAACGTTGAGTATTTGAGCACATATGCACACAATATTGGAATTCATTTCTATTTATGTGAGAAATTACTAATGTTCCCTCACAAGGACTTGCAATTTTACATTCCCCAGATGGTCCAGATCTTATTGACTGTGGAGACTGAGTCCCTTGCGCTTGAGGACGTAATACTAAGATTAAGCGGGGAAAATCCACACTTTGCATTGATAACTTTTTGGCAATTACAAGCTCTCTTGGGGGATTTAGCCCTAGACCCAACATCTTATGGTTTTCAGGTGGCTAGAAGAATGCTAAATCACCTGCAATTCGTTTTATTTAATACAACACGAGACAATGATAATGAAAAAATCAACGAGAATATTGCCCCAGCATTGATACTTTCTTCTATGGTCTTAAGTGGTTTCGTGATGCCTGAGTTGATGGAGCATGCGAAACCCTTGATTATCTCTCAAGGTAAAAGACAGAAGAGTTATGTTTTCAAGTTGGCAAAACATGCAATGAAAAACTTGACAAAAAATCTCACTTTAAAGAATACCAAGGCTAACGCTAGTATTGAAAACAAAGCCTCTCAAGAATCTAGTAGGGGCAAAAATGTAGATATCGTGGATCCCACAAGTACACGAGAGGATTTTATTTTCAAGAAGAAGAGAGAGGATCCCATTGCACCATTGAGTTTTGACTTAATTGATGATATTGGAGAAAATATATTTGAGGAGCATATATCGAACTCTATCAAGCTTCCAAAAAGGAGGGACAGATCATATATTCATAACATTTACAAGACTGACTCTGGAAGTAATGATGAATTCACGAATTCGATGCCAGATCTACGTGAAAGATCCCTTTCAACTTCATCTGTTTTAACGACGAAATCTAAAAAATCTATGGATGCTATTAGAGAACCAAAGGCAGGATCAACATTGAAGAATGTAATAGGCCAATCGATTGACATTTCGCATCTATCCACTACAAAGAAAATCAAGCTACTAAAAGTCAATTACTTCCGTTGTTGCACCCAGTTTGCTATTGCATTGGAATCTATCTCGAATCGACTTGCTCAAGTCCCAACAGAAGCTAGATTAAGCGCCCTTAGAGCCGAATTATCAATTTTAAATAGAGATCTGCCAACCGAGGTGGATATTCCTTCCTTACTCCCATCCACCAAAAAGGGCAAACTGCACAAGCTTGTTAGAATATCAGCCAACGAGGCCCAGGTCTTGAATTCTGCCGAAAAAGTGCCGTACTTATTATTCATCGAGTTTTTGAGAGACGAGTTTGATTTTGACCCCACTTCCGAAAGCAATGAAAAGGTGCTCCAAAGGGATTCGGAAAGTTCTTATATTTTTGATATAAGTTATGTCAGGAAACCAGATCAGAACGAAAATTTGCAAAAGCTTAATGTTACCTTACCAGAGAATAGCAATCAAGAGATGGATCTTGCGGATGTTTCTATGGTTAAACTTACAAACCAATCGGAGGCTGATAATTATAGACACGAATTAATGATCAAACGGAACACAAATGTGCCCATCATACCTCCTAGTTCCCATGCTCGAAGCTCTGAATTAGATTTTGTTCCAAACTTGGAGGAGACCACCGTTGGGGTGTCTGATATCGAATTAAGTCGTGAATCCCCGGATGACTTACCAACACAAATGCGTGTCTCTGCAATGATGTTAGCCCAATTAGATCAATCTTCTCAACAATTTTCTGATAGCGCAAACCAAATTAGGGCCAAGATTATAGCTTCGATGCAGGAAATGCAAGATAATTTCGGATATCGTGACCTAGAAGGGATACATGGGTTGGCTGGTGAACGGAAATTAGAAAATGATTTTAAAACCGGTGGTTTGACGAATTCGGAGGACAAGTCTTCAACTTCATACTTAGGCGAGGACTGGAATACGAAAAAGGAGAAAATCCGAAAAAGCAGCGAATACGGCCACCTTTCAAATTGGGACCTATGCTCAGTGATTTCCAAATCAGGTGATGATCTACGCCAAGAGGCATTCGCATGCCAGTTAATTCAGGCAATGGCTGCTATATGGAGCCGCGAGAATGTAAGCGTTTGGGTGAAAAAGATGAAGATCTTAATCACCAGCTCCCATAACGGTCTAGTTGAAACAATCACTAATGCAATTTCTGTTCATAGTATTAAAAAGTCTCTTACAAAACATATGATTGATGAGGGCAAATTAAATGAAAAAGGTGATATAGCAACGTTAAAGGATCATTTCACTCGCGCTTTTGGTGAACATGAGACTTTCAAGTTCAAGCATGCCCAGGATAATTTTTCTAGCAGCCTTGCCGCTTATTCAATCATTTGCTATCTTCTTCAAATCAAAGACAGACATAACGGGAATATAATGATTGACAACGAGGGCCATGTCGTGCATATAGATTTTGGTTTCATGCTATCAAACTCACCAGGCTCTGTTGGTTTCGAGGCAGCCCCCTTCAAGTTAACACACGAATACGTAGAACTAATGGACGGACTAGATGGAGAACCATACAAGAAATTTGTTAATCTATGCAAACTGTCTTTCAAAGCCTTGAGAAAGTATGCAGATCACATTATTTCTCTGTGTGAAATTATGCAAAAGGACTCCTTACAACCTTGTTTCAAAGCTGGCGAACAAACTAGCGCTCAACTTCGACAAAGGTTTCATCTAGAATTGAATGATGAGGAATGTGACGAATTTGTTGAAAATGTTTTAATTTCCAAATCACTCGGGAGTATCTATACAAGGCTCTATGATCATTTCCAACTTCTCACACAGGGGATATATAGTTAATAAATTAATTACTTTAGAACATTGATAAACTAGTTTTATTTTGTTCATTTTGTATAATCGAAATACAACTTACCTGAGCATGAGTTGCGTCTACCTATTTCTGAATCTTCACCATGTGATTCTTAATGATATTTCCGTGGCAAAGTCCGAAATTAATTTTTGATGCTCCAGTTAAAAAATTTTTGGTCACATGAATCGGATGAATGATTTATAACTTGAAAATGATGACCATCCGGTGATATTTAATGCAGAGCAACAAGGGAAGGTACTACCATTACATGGCGTATAGGTACACCTCTTGAAAGTATCAAGAGAAGAAGAATAATAATAATGCTAAGAAAAGCAGCTAACATCAGTAGCAAAAGTGCTCAAAGCACTGTTTTACGCAATACCGTAGTTAGATTACAGTCAGGTGGCTCTGGACAACTGAATGGAGGGTATGAAAATAGGCAAGAGGTAATTCATCCCTCAATGGATAAAAGTGCGCATAGGACTAATAATGATTCAAACCTGGATAAGAAAAATGATTTATATTTATTAGAACAGGGGCTCAAGAAAATTGACGAGAGAGCATCCAGTTTTACAAATTACCTTTACAAAATCAATAGGCTGCCACCGAATTATGCCGACAATCAACTACTGAAAGTTGATATTGAGCTGGAACGAAACTTGCAATCGATAATTGGACATTTCAACTCCCCTATAAAATATGCTTTCGGTTATGGTAGTGGCGTATTTGAGCAAGCTGGGTACTCTGATGAGAGCAACAAGCCTCAAATTGATTTGATATTCGGTGTAACGCATCCTGATCATTTCCATTCATTGAATATGAGACAGAACCCTGATCACTACTCTTCACTTCGCTTTTTTGGTTCAGAGTTTGTATCCAAGTTCCAGGAAGTAGGCGCCGGTGTCTATTTTAATCCTTTTGTAAGCATACATGGTAGCGAGATAAAGTATGGTGTAGTCTCTATGGCCAGGCTTCTTAGGGATCTAGCCACCTGGGATAGTTTTTATCTTGCAGGAAGGTTACAAAAACCAGTGAAGGTTCTCAAGAATGATCTTAGGGTTCAATACTGGAACCAATTAAATTTGAAAGCGGCAGCAACTCTAGCTAAACAAAGACTGAAGATCAGAAATGGAGATGAACCAGAGAATGAGTTCGACTTCTACAAAGAAATCACAGCGTTAAGTTATATTGGCGACATCCGGTATAAACTTGGTGGCGAGAATCCGAGAAAAATTGACAATATCGTGTCAAAAAATATGGATAACTTTAGGCTATATTATCAGCCCATTTACAAAGACGTTTTTCTCAATAATTCAACATACCTTCCACAGGGCTTTACCGTTGAAAACGCGAATGCACTGCTAACAGAAAGAAATTCTAAAGGCTCTACAACTCAAACAGCGAAAGGTGTACTTTCGGCAGGTATTATGAAGTCAGTTAAATATGCTTGGGCTAAAAAGATGAAGGCCATTAAATCTAATTAATTTCGGATATAAATACATACATATATATACATACATATATATATATATATATATATATATATAATGAACTCTTACAGGCAGGATATTCAGTAAAATGGTTTTCTAACCATATACTCATTCATTGCCTAATCTTTTCTGCTCTGGATCAAGGAACTATTGATGAGTAAATCTCAACTAACTATCTTCGAAGAGCTGCAAATCGCTTTCTAAGCTCTTCCAAATCATCGCCAGCGTTAACTTTTTCCTTTTTATGTAAGAATTTCACATCTTTTGCAATATCCTTTGGTATTCTAAGTTCTTGATCAACAGTATCACTATTCTTGCGTGGCTTTTTGATCATGATAGGGTGCTTAGCATCTCCTAATTGATCGTTGTCGACAGCTAAGATTGGCTTGTCACCCAGAGATTCGCTCAATACTTTTGTTTCTGAAATGTTTTCATTGTTCTCAGGGGCTGAGGATTCTGAATCAGACTGCCCGAGATGGTATTCACCTGATCTCTCATAAGGAACTTCATAAGTATTTGCAATCTCTTGCAAGTATAATTCCACTAGTTCTGGTCTAGGCAGAGATGCTGTACATTTTTTTAACACCTTTTCGGGAACCCCTATTTTATCATCCACAATAGCTTTTAAAAAATCCAAACCGAACTTATGAGCCATAATATCCTTGATTTGAGACAACTCTCTTATCTCTGAAGCGTGTAGAGAAGCAAAGACAAGAGCTCGTATAGCTTCGTTTATACCATCTTCACTATGTTTTCCGATTAGTTCAACTTCATCAGCAATATTATTGACTATTGCTACACGAGCATGGAGCAACTCGCTGTATAATTCTAGAATTTCCAAAAGCTCAATATGTATATCATCATTTATTAGACTTTCAACTCTATATTTGGCCTTTTGATCTTTTTGCTCGGTAAGTAATCTTGCAACCTCCCGACGAGACTGTTTCGCTAGAGCTTGTTGCTTTTCTTGTGCATACCTGAGCCGCTGTATACTCATTTTAAGTAAGGCTTTTAATTTTAGCCATGATGGAGTCTGTTGCGCCATGTTGTACGATTCTTCAAAACTGTTTATAGATGTAGTTGGTGTCTTATACAAAATTTGGGTTTTATGTAGTACCTTATTTCATTTTTTCCAATTAATCAAAGTTCCAATTTGCAAAGGATAACGCTTCAAAAAAGAAAATTGTGACGCAATGTGAGAGCACACTAAGATAAACATGGCAAATTCAAACTTGATTAAATACTTAAATATTCGCTCATCAATGAATAAGATAGTTCGAAATTATCGTTTTCATTGTAAATCAAGACCAAATTATAGGCCGCATGCCGCTTCAATTTTTTATCCGTGTAATTTTCTAGTACTTTGTTATAATATTTCACTGCTGGTGTGAAGAGACCTAACAAATGATAAGCGCGCCCAATGTTATAGTCCGCCTCTTGCTTTTCGAGAGCACTGTAGAATCTGTGCCTCAAAGAATGGTATTTGTATAGATAGGTAAAGCCTTGAAGAATCTGGAAATGTCTATTTCCTGTAAGTCTCTGCATTGACCTATGCAAATACGATAGACCTATGCTCAAATCGAGTAGAGGGTCCTCCCCAATTTCTATTTCAATCCTTTTCAAATATTGTAATGCTGGCATGAAACCTCTACTTGAGAAGAGTAACATAGCGTAAATAAAGTTGAGATATGTGCAACTTTTTTGTTCAGGGTTATCAGTTCTATTTGTAATTGATGCCTGTCCGCTGACATGCTGATTGAACCTAATACTATCGAAAGCCTTGAGCTGCCTTAAAAAAAACTTTTGCTGAACGGTTGAGCTCAAGATTCTAAGGCCAAGTTGCCCTTGCGTGACGCTAAACATAAATAGTTGTAAGATTTTTCTGTTAAATTGGAATTGATTCAAGAGTGACCTTAAATTTTCAACAATTTCCTGCTCGTCATCGGTCTGTAAGACCAGGACTAGTTTTATGAACTTCATCATTTTCACCCTCTCTGGATGTTGTGAAAAGACGTTCACTTCGTTCGCTGTTTCAAGAATACTCAAAGCATCGGATACATTTTGGAGCTTTGCTATTATTAGCGTCAATTCCATAAAGAGGTCGAACCATTGATCATAGGTCAAACCTCTTAACTCAGTGGCAGAAGAACATGTAATTTTTTCTTCCATTAATGGTAGTCCATCCATTAAGTTTTCACCCTCGGATAACTTAGATAGTTTTTCAATACGGTAATCGATGACCTTATTGAATTTCCTTGATCTCTTGATAATTCCAATAAATTTCTTCGATCTACTTTTCACAAAAAAGTTTTTGACACTGGAAAAAATATCTATTAAGTCAGAAGCAGTATCAATCCATAGCGTCGTTTGGTTCGGATCTCCTAGCTCCATACCGTTTTTATATATTTTCAATTGCCCATACTTCTTCAATACATTTGATCTTATTTTTTTTTCCCTCTCTTTCTTCTCCCTTTCTATTTCTTCGGGGGTCTTTTTTCGTTTAACTGAAGCATTTTTATAATCATGATCTTCAAGCAAAGGCTTACCGGTACCAAGTGTCGCCGATCTGATCTCTTCGGATGGAAGCTCCTCTTCCAGTGGAGCAATAGCCAAACGAGGGCGGCCCTTTTTCTCAGGATTTTCTTGATCTGATACAGGAATAGGATCATTGGTTTCTTTCTTCCTTTCATTCACGACCTCTACTAAAAGTTTTTTGAATGTTTCCTCATTTCCAAGCAAATGGTGAACTTCGGCCAAGCTGAGTTTTTGCTCCAAATCACTAGGCGCAAATTCGATTAACTTTTCAAAGGCAGAACGTGCATTTTCGTATTGGTCTAGTTCACGATAACATTTGCTCAAAGGTTTGTAAAGGTCTATTGTATTATACTCTTCCAGTTGACATAGGGGGCTTAAAAAATCTGTAGCTTCTTGATATTTGTCCATTTTGGCCAACTGGAGTCCAACTTCAAAATATAAATCAGCTATTTCGTCAAAGTTCTCTTCATACAAAAAGTGGAATTGCTGCATGGCCTCTCCGACGTTTTTGTTATTTAAGCGGAGAAGTCCTAACCTTATTCTAATATCGATTGGTAAAGAATAGCTTTTTTCTTTATCAGTTTGGGTAAGAGATTGGAATTTAGCGTTTCTAAACCTCCGATTATCAAACTCAGAGTCATCGCTGAGTTCCTCCCAAAACGTTTGCGTCTCCCTGAACTGAATCCAACGGGCACATCTTTTAATAGTTTTGATCCCATGGATTTCGCCACTTTGCTTCAAAAAGAGTTCTGCTAAAATATTAAGAGAAGACCAGTCAAATGGAATGCACTTATATTTCTTGTCAATTTTTTTAATATCTACACTAGGGAACATTTCCACTTCTTCTTCGTCTATTTCATAGTCTTCGTCATCGACAATAGCGTCTATTCCATCTCTCCCATCATCATCTTCAGAATCGTTTTCCGAGGAGACTGCATTTTCAGACGCAGTTATTAAAGCATTTCTTCTTTCTACATTGTTTTTGAAAACTTTCATGTACAAATCGACGGCCTCATTTATCCTATTATATTCCACATAAATTACAGCCAATTCTCTCAATATATTACCATCCAATGGGTCATGTGCATATAATCTTTGAAACCCATCCAAAGAACGTCCAAGCTGACCAATTTGCTTGTAAAGAATAGATCTATTGTAAATACTTTCCCATTCTTCACCATTTATTCTAATTGCCCTTGTATAACAATAAATGGCTTGCCTAATATGGGTCAACTCTGCAGATAATTCTGCAACCATCTTCCAAAATTCCCAGTCAGAGGAATTAAGATGTGCTGCTAAAAACCATGAATTGCAACAATCGTTCAGTCTACCTTGGAGGTGATAAATATCACCTAAAGTTTTATACGCTGCAAAATTCTTCGCATCTGCCTTAATTACCTTATTGTACAACTGCTCAGCAACCTGGATATCATTTCTAACGTATGCTTCATTAGCTTCAGATAGTAGTTGAGCAACCTCAGGATCCAATGGTCTTTCTCTACGCTGCTTTGGAAGAGCATACTTTGATGAGGGCTTCTTACGATTTTTTCGCCTTACTTTAAAATTGTTAGCTTCCCTGATCGCATCCATGAAAACATGTTCATCATACTCATCATCAGAAAACTCTCCATAATCCGAAAACTCTGCTAAGAGATCAAAGTTCTCATCATTGTATTCCTCTTCCGCCCTTTCGTGTTCACCAGTTAGAGAGTTGACGTTTTCTACGTCACCTTCATCAGTTCCACTTCCAATAAGCTCTCGGTATTGATCAAGCTCCTCATAAAATTGCTCCTCATCTTCGTGTTCATGGGCCGGCATGATTTCCTGAAGTAGTCTTTACTCTTCAGCCCTTAATTTGCGTGTTGTTATCAACGTTCTATTCGAATCCTAATAGAAACCATTTTCGTAAAAGCTATTGTACTGACATGCGCACGTGACAGGAAAGTTAAAAAAAGCAAATCGTAATCATTTTCTGATTAGGTTCAATTTAACCGGTCGTGTGGAAATCAATGTGGAATTCAATTTCACTGAATCCAAACTTTGAAAACAGCTCTTAGTTTATGGTCTTTGTGTTCTCTTCACTTTTGTTTTATCTTGGGAATTCCGTGAACATATTGCATTTTAAGAGATTATATTGAACTTTGCCTATATAGGATTAAGGATAAAAAAGAATTAGACGAGTTAAACTTTAACACTCAAAGCCCAGAAAGGATCACAGCTGAAAAGATTTTCTTGGTTATCAAACGATGTTTTCTGGTTTCGACAACTTTAGAGATAGCTATGCAAATATTCCGCAAAAGTTTGAAGATTTCTTCAGATGTTATCCAATTACAATGATGAATGATAATATTAGAAAGGACGATGCAAATTATGGAGGAAAGATCTTCCTTCCCGCCAGTGCACTTAACAGACTCACCATGCTTAATGTAAGATATCCCATGTTATTTGAGTTAAAGAGTCAGGAAAGTGGAAAAATTACCCATGGAGGTGTCTTGGAATTTATTGCGGAAGAGGGGCGAGCTTATTTACCGGAATGGATGCTAGAAACTCTAAACACAAAACCAGGATCCGTCGTTCAAATTTGTTCTACAGATGTTCCATTAGGGCAATTTGTGAAAATAGAGCCACAGTCGGTGGATTTTCTTGACATATCAGACCCTAAAGCTGTATTGGAGAATGTTTTACGAAATTTTAGTACGTTAACTATTAATGATATCATCGAGATCAGTTATAACAATCATATCTACGGAATAAAAATTCTGGAGGTCAAACCTGAATCGCCATCGAAATCCATTTGTGTAATCGAAACAGATTTAGTAACGGATTTTGCTCCACCCGTTGGATATGTTGAACCAGATTACAAATCTCAGAAGAGGGAAGCGCCGAAGTTCGATCCTTCTCTTCATGGATTGGGGACTATGTCAAAAAGAATTAATTACACTGAAAAATTAGAATCAACAAGTAAGACAGCATTTCTAGGACAAGGTCAGAAATTATCCGGAAAATCTGTAAAAACACCGTCAGATGCCCTCAAGGAACTCAAGCTAACATTCGATGGCGAACCCGCAAGATTATCTCTTCCCGATGGGCAGCTATTTTTTGGTTTCCCTATCACACCACCCAACACAGATGAATCAAAGACAAACCCTGAAGAGTCGATCAGTTTTCAAGGGCATGGTAAATCTTTGAGACAGAGCTCAAAAAGGAGAGATACTGCTGCGCATCAAGGTTCAAAACCTAAAGCGCCAAAAAGCCCTGAAGTGATCGAATTAGATTGATTATATAGTCTAGGCTATGCTAAAAAACAACCAGTTTTATTTTCTACTCAAAATTTTTTTAAGTGCAAGAGGTAATTCTTCATCACTCGATATGTCAGAATTATAACATGTGTCGTCAGGTTCACCCAAGGTAAGCGTCCTTCCCAACTTATTGTTGGCATCATCGTCATTGTTCATATATTTAGAACCGATAGAAAATGCCCGCTTCCTCCAGCCTTTTGATGAATTCGCATTTGATGAACTAGAACGACGTGTTGCCATACGTACAAGATGAATGGGGTTTGGCTCATTTTCTTCTAATGCAATTGGAGTTTCTACCAGGGATTCAGCGTCACTTTCCAGTTCTTCAAGTGGGTCACCCCTAGGAGGCAAACAGGTTACGGTTCTTGGAATATTGTATGCCGCTTGAGCTTCGTTTACAAAAGACTCAAAGCCTGTCACTGCTTCAGCTGCCCACTCCTCGTACAATGGTCTTGACAAGAATCCGTATTTAAATTCGTTGACGCCTACCAAAATTTTTGTCAACTGGGTTAATTCTTCAACGTACTCGATTATCTCTTCAGTTGCACATGACGACGCATTCCAACTTAAAAACTTCTCCTTTAGAACATAAAGCTTTTCGTTTGCCCGCATGTGATGCTTCGGCTGCATGTATAATGCATCATCCTTCTCGCTATCTTCATCAAAATTACTACTCTCCTCCGTGGCAGATTGAAAATCTCTATCCCTTGAATTCGATGAAGGAAAACTGACAAATGCAGATGGGTCAGAAAGAAATTTAATCTCTGTTCCGTATCTTTCTTGCAAGGTTTTCCGAACCTTGTTTATCAATCTTCTATGCGATATTCTTGCACTTGGCAAAAATTGAGGAAGAGGTGTCTTATTTATTAATGCCTCTTGAACCGCTCTGAGAAGATTCATCAAAGAAGCCACATAATGCCGTCTATATGGATATAATTCTGAGTTTAGCTCCTCGACTATTGCACTCCCGTACTGCCTTCGCAATAATACTATGTTATCCATCCTGTCAACAATTTGTTTCAAAATGAATAATACCTGGCTGAAGACCTTTTCCAACTCAGCATAATTACCTTTCAATCGTGGTTCTTGTCTAGTCATGGTCTTATACGCAGTTGCTCGAGCTAAAGCGCTTTTTGCTGCCTCAGATAATTTTATGAAGCTCTCATATCTCTCGTCTGATAAGGACAAACTAAGTATTTCACCTTCCAAGCCTACAGCATAAACCATCAACATTTGAGAAATACACCCAATTGAATAGGTAATTTCGTCATTTAGTTGTTCTCTAGCTGTAATAGGAAAAATCGTCATTTGAACGAGTAAAGCAAGTCCACCTCCATACCCCACGGCCAAGCATCTTTTTGCAAAGTTTAGCAATATAGAGGAAGAAACGTTGCCTGGAATCACGGCGGCAAGAAGAACGATATAAATACTGATGATTTGAATTATCGCAGCTTTTATGTAGGGCGATCCCAAGAGATAGTAAAAACCGGGAACCGCCCCAAATATTGTAACAATGACTTCAAGGTAGGGATTAGTTTGATGAGAGCCAGCAACGTAAGATAAATAACCCCAAGCAGCGCCGCTCACAACGCCGACCGCACGAAGGAAAAAGACCCAGAAAGTTGCTCCGATAGATGGCTCTAGGCATAAAATACAAACAAAACCCACCCATGGGCCGTGGATGTGGTAGTACCAGTTTCTTGTTTCAGGAACAAACATAGGAAAAGATGAAAGCATCAAGGCAACGGAGACTTGGATTCCGAACCTAAAATGGTTTTTAGACTGCTTATAGAACCGATCTACCGAGATCATGACTCCTAATAGCATAGATTTGAAATTACCGGAAAATATATGCTTTCTCACTGAACGAGTTTCAATAAAACTATCAAGGTTGTTTATTGGTAAAACTTGCTCGGCCTCATCAATATCATTTAAGTTGATGGAGCTTGTTGCTTTTTGCTTTAGAATCTTTTCTTCCTCATTGTTTGGTCTTAAAGGCAGTAGTTGGAACGTATTTTGCAATGAGTGCCCACCATTCAAACTCTCACTTTCTGTTAGTTTTTGAGCACGCTTTTTGCTTCCGTATAACCATTTTTTGAAATTATTTCTGTTCTGCAATGGAAGGAACCATATGGATCTTCCTCTAATCCGTCCTTTGGTTTCTTGATGAAGCCTTTTCTCATGAATCAACTGGACATCTTTCATTAGAGATATAACAATGTTTGTGATTTCTTTCAAATTTATAAGAAAGGAAGAAAGGAGGAACATCTCATCATTTGGTTGCAAAAGATCTTTGTTCAACTTAGCAAGCTCATTTCTGATTGATAAATCAAAATTAATCAGTGCCTTAATCAAACTATTGATATGAGTCTCAAAATGGAAATTTTTTGGGATTTCATTTTTTGAATCAAAGTAAGGCAAATCCTCGGCTTGAAATGCTTTTGAGATGCGTATCTTATCAAATGCCACGTCAAAATCCCTTGCGATTGTAATTTTCACAATGTACAAACAGTCACTCAAAGTTTTATGTAAGTTGAAGATCGGCGCCTTAACTCTCATCAGCACTTCTGCAAGTTTGTCTTTATCAGCATGTTGGATTTCTTTTTTCCCACTAAAATTGATAGCACTTTCTCCACTTAAATCATGTCCCAGCAAAACAAACTCTAGCTGGCATGCATTGATGACTGCACTAATATGTTTTGAAAGAGTTTTGAATCGTGCCGTGACATTTTTTAGTTCAGCTGGCGAGAGGTAAGAGTATGATATTTCGTAGGAGCACTCATCCATTACTATATTACAGAGACTTACCTTTTTTGTAATCAGTTCTTTCATCCTAAATAATCGAGCCAAAGGAACAGGTTCAGAAGCATACAATGTATCAAAATTGTTGTCCACTGACAAAAAGAAATTTATTGAATTATTGATTGAATGGTGTATCTCGTTTAACGCCTCTATGGTGGCATTACCTAAATAACTACTTCCAAATTCCGGGAAAAGTAGCAAATTCCAAAATATTGACATTGCAATTCCCAAATAGAATGGTGTGCTATATGAGTTTGCAATTGTTCCAGCACTAAGCTTTAGGGGAGACATAAAAGCGAAATGAACAACCAAGAATAACGGAAAAACAATTCCAAAATAATGGTGTGACACTGATCTCATCCATCCATGATAGAATAGCATGATGACTTCAAAAACTGCTAAGACGGCTAATGCAGCCTGATAATTTGTATAGTTCTCAGTAAGTTGATCCAAATCTGTCAAGGTGTCCCATGAAGCTCCTAGGCACCTCTGAGCAAGGAACCGTCCCAACAAAGAAAAAGCCAGGCCAAAAATTAAACCAGTGACACAAAATATCGCCCCCTGAATTGTACCACTGACTCGTCTTCCAGGATGTACCATCACCGATATTAGAGGTAACATAGCTGGCTCACCACCCAGCCTTGATCGAACCTCTGGTATAAGGCAGAAGATTAAACATACCGTTGAGTGCACAGTAGACTTGAAAATGCGTTGAGCAAGGATCCGATCACAAGGAAAGTAGTAATCGAATAATCTCTTGATCTTAACGAAAGCATATGGTTTGCGCATCTCGTATATGAGAATGAAGGAAAATCAGTGTGTAAAAAGGATCTAAATTGGCTCCAGTTTGACAATGCTTGATAATTTCCAATCAGAAGGATAAAGGCTAGGCGCGAGAGATCATCTAAGAAGCAAAAGGCTAAGCAGGTATTTACAACAATGATGCTCACCGTAATCTAGGTCATCAGTTGATGGATTGTGATCTTAATTTTTTTTTTGATCCTTTTTTTTTTTGACCTAGTAGAATTTCTAGTAGCGATTGTTTTGCGTATTATAATAGGGATTGGATACGAATCCCTCCGGATGCGAAAGTCATCCACTGCATAAGAAGATGCTCCTACCTTCATATCTCTTATAGAAATTTAGTGATTAAAAATGACATGAATAAAATCTTATAAACTCAGTTGTCCATTTTCAGATCATACTCGCTAAGACCCACTACTCCACCTAATTCTTGAAATCTTTTAAGCTGATGTCTTCTTCTCTCTTCAATTACGTTCTTCAGATGTGGCCAATAAATATCTACGTCGTAATCAAAAACGACGCGACCGTTATGCCTTTGTTCAAGCTGATCAGCCTCCACGTAGTTTTCAAAAGGCTCTTCAAATATGAGCTTTTTTCTAGTGCTCGGATCGATCAAAGGATGAATCAATTTCAGGAACGGCCATACGAACGCAGGTACATTTTCTATGACCGCTCTTTCTAACAGCTCTGGATAGTTATCTTGTAGGATATTAATAACTTGTTTTGTAAAGGACAGAGGTAGGAATTCTTTAAATGAAATTGACTCCGAAGAGTTGTATTCAGGGTTGAAATCTACCAACACCGTAACCTTCTCAGAGCCTTGTGGGGAGAGGATTGAGCTTACTTCAAGAAACCAAATAATTTGCTGAAGCTGCACGAATGTAGGGAGAGTGCTATTAGATCTGTATTTTAGGAGACAAACTAGTTGACGTTTCCTATCGTAACCCAAAAAGATCAACCTTCCATCCTCATTCTCTTTAGCAATAGTTTCATAATTAATTAAAGTACCGGCTAGAGTGCAACCAATTTCTCTTCTCCACATGATAGTTTTTGTCAACCTTTCAATTGCACATTTAGCATCCCATTTAGTAGCCCTCAAGAATCTTGTTATGCATTCCTTTGTCAACCATAGCTTTTCTGATTCTCTTAGTTGAGAGACCGATGCATCACTTGCTTCAACTGTTGACGAACCTACCACTAAATTTAATTCCTCACTTTGCAAATACTTGAGCACAATGTTATACTGGGTTTCTTCTTGGTCGTTTAATTGGGGGAACCTGTGTCGTTTCCCATAATGCGCCGGCAGATCTTGAATAAATTTATTGCAGTGTATCAAATCATCTCTTTTCTTATCGCCTTCGTAGTTTTTTTTCGAAAAAATTCCCATACTTGAAGAGTCTCAACACAGTTCTCTGATGGAATCAAGATCCCACGTTAGAGTTTCCATATACTGGAGTAGTTTGTATATAGGACCTCTATAGATTATTATTACTCTAAACACTTCAGTTAAAAAAAAAAAAGAGCAAATACGCGTACCTTGCATCTCCAGTGCTTTCCATATACTGGAAAAAGTAAAATAAGCTCAATCCATGCGTATTGGGTGCTCTCTGGAATTCAACAAAATTTCTGCTATATCGGGATCTAAATCCACCTTTTTACTGAAGTGAAAGTACTCAAATTCCGTCGCTGAACTAATTTCTATTATTTGTGGGTGAATTCCATCTGTCGCCCTCTGAATGATATCTATCGTTGCCTGCACACCAGCCGCCTGCGCATAAACGACTAGTTCCGATTCCCGTTCACTATTTCTAGATGAACAGTATCGAAATTTCAAGTTCAAACCAATTTCCTGAAACCATTTGTTCAATATTTCTTCCTTCGCAAATTCTGGTTTTTTCTGAAGACACACCCTTAGTAGACAGGTTTCTGGATAGATACATGATGGTTTGTTAGATTGAATGGAAGGTTCTTTCCAATCATTGATAGCATTTTTGAAGTGAAGGACTTTTCTTAAATGTTCGCCGTAGTTGACATAGGGAGTTAGTGATTTGTTATTAGTTCGTTTTACACTTTGGCTTTCACGTTCTTCTAATTTTCGTACCAGGTCCCTGTCAATTCTTAGAAAATGATCTTTATACCAGTTGTCGTACTCACTCTTGTATTTCTGTAGTATTTCGTGGGCACGTTGTAAATCGTACCATTTACCCAAAGGCTTCTGATCCTGTTGAGACGTTTTTTTGTCAGGATGATGCTCTAATGAAAGTCTTCTAAATTGTTTAGACAATACAGAAGGTGTAATGGCAGTTAGTTCTTCTATAGTCCTGATGTTGAAGCCGAGAACTTTATATAGATCTTCATTCCATTTCTTAGCTTCTTGCAAACCCATTCCTTTTCTTGGGAGAAATGATTTATTGTTATCCAAGCGGTTGCCGTTGTTGTCATTCTAGCTTTAAATTTTATACGCAAGCATATTATTCTGAAAATGTGTATTATGAAGAAAATGTGCCAAGACTATACACTATAGATATACAAGTTATATGATAGAAGCAATGAGAGTACATGCAGCCCATTCTTGCTAGCTACAAAATTCATCCCATCAACCACATTAAAACACTTTGCCAGAAAAACCCGTAGACGAACAGGAAATAATTAACTTTTCTCACAGTGCTCTTCTTTATAGCAAAATCGGTGTTATTGCCCATATCAACGAATAAATTGAATTTAATTGACCTTAATAAAAAGACTCCGAAAGCCATAAACAAGTACACCTTACAAAGCCTGCTCATCCAAATAAACGAGGCTGGAATGAACATTGCAAAAATCAAGGGGACAAATTTGTAACCAACATAACACGAGAGCTCCACTAGCGACGTAACGGGCGAGGAATTAGAAGTCACTAGTAAATATAGACCAAATCTCAAAATGATCAAATCCAACAGAAAGTATGCTAACGTGGACGAAAGTTTGAAGTATAAATTTTCTGGGTCAAAAGAACCGTTTAGGCCTTTGCCAACATTCCATGCCAATATATATGTCACCAACCCCATTACTGGAATATATAAATCAGGCGAATTAGCATCAATTCTAGGTGGTTGGAAGCTGCTCGAAGAATCGGGAATTCTTTGCCAATTCTTTTGTAAAAATGGAACAATGAGAAGTTTTAACTTGTGGAAAACGTATGTATTGGAAACTTGAAAATAATGGGAAATACTTGAAGAGTTTGTGCCTGCTGCTTTAGAGACTGTCTCCTGGAATTGATGCAAATTATCTTGTCCCACAAATTGATTGAATGCTGTTTGCCCAAATTGAAATGCCATGTTAGACCCTGCATTTGGGAAAAAATCATTTTGTTGACTTTTATTCGCATTCTGTGAATAATATTGCGAAGCTTGTTGGGGGTGAGCTTGTTCTCCATATTGCTGGTTTTCTCGTTGGTTATGCATCCCAATATTTACGCCATTTTTGGACATCGTCGAGTCATTGCCCTGTGCGTACTCTGAATAGTATGGATTGTAGGACATCGCTGGTAAGTAATCGGGGGGTACCCTTATTAATTTCAGGCCTTTCTGCTGGAGAATCGAGTATTGATTGACTGGCTTAAGTATTTACTTACAATCGACAACCGATAGCAGTGAATAATGTTTTGTATCAGGAAATACATGTCAAAAAATAGGAAAGTATAGAGTGCGAAAGGAATAAAATAAAAATACCATCGAAAAAGGCGAAGAAAGCGAAGAAAATGGGGCGCGAACGCCATAATGGAAGTCAACCTGGTTTCGAACTGGAGAGCTGTCCATAGAAAAACAAAATGCCGTCAGTCACATGACCAAGGGCGATCAAAGGAACAACTGGCCAGCCACTGAAGGCAGTCAATTCGACGGCGAAAAACAAAATCCGCATTGGCCCTGCCCTGGCTGGCCCTCTTGTCTGTCACTCTATTTGGCAAAAAAATCTGTCTTGGAAACCACAATAAACTAGAAACAAATTAGAAACAAATAAGAACAATGCTTAATAGACGCGTTTTTCATTTCTGCTAAGATGAATTTTCACGCGCAAGACATCAAAACTTAATGCTCGATGAAAAGGATGGTGAGCTTCACATCACCTAGAAATCAGAGTGGTGGAAGCTTTTATCAGTTTAGACTGTTTAAGATATTATTAAAGGTACTCTAAAAGTAGTTTACGGGAATCTAATAATAATATGAGTATCCAAAAGGGATCGAACTCTGCGAGGTTCGTAGGTAGATCTGGCGAATATCCTAAACAAGCAAATACATTTGCCCAAGTGGCACAACAACTGCTGAATTCAGCAAAAGTTGATGAAATAGATAGTCTGATGGGGTTTGATAGGTTTATACCTTCTCCATCGGGGGATGGCGCTAGAGTTGGTTGGCTCTGTAACATGCATCCAACGGTAATTTCTCAAGAAGAAATGGAGGAAAATACCAGCCATTCTGCAGCAATGAGCGGTATTTCAGGGGTTGACTTCTACTTTCTAGATGCTGATGGTGGGTATTTCAAGAGTACACTTGTTTTTGATCCTTATTTTCTTGTTTCCTGCAGGGATGATGCTCGTATTCACGATGCAGAAGAATTTCTTAAGAAAACGCTGGAAAGTTGCTTAAAGAAAGTCGAAGTTGTGGAAAAAGACGATTTGTCAATGAACAATCATCTTTTGGGAATAAAAAAGACTTCCTTAAAATTATCTTTTGCTAATTCCAATCAGCTTTTCGAGGCTAGAAGAATTCTGAGGCCAATTCTTCAGGCAAATGAGAATGAGCAAGGCAGGAGACAAATATACTCGGGAGAAACGGATCTCTCGTTAAGCGATGCCAAAAGTTTAATTAATGATATACGAGAATATGATGTTCCCTACCATGTGAGAGTATCCATAGATAAGGATATTAGAGTTGGTAAATGGTACAAAGTTTCAAATGAGGGCTTTTTAGAATGCACCGACAAAGTTGCATTTGCAGATCCAGTGGTTCTTGCTTTTGATATCGAGACGACGAAAGCGCCTTTGAAATTTCCTGATTCCGCAGTTGATCAGATCATGATGATTTCTTACATGATTGATGGGGAGGGCTTCCTGATTACTAACAGAGAAATTATTTCCGAGGATATCCAAGATTTTGAATATACACCAAAGCCTGAATTTCAAGGACTCTTTACCATTTTTAATGCAACGGATGAGTTGAATCTATTAAAGCAATTTTTTGAGCATGTAAGGGACGTTAGACCAACCGTCATATCTACTTTTAATGGTGACTTCTTTGATTGGCCCTTTGTAGAAAACAGATCCAAGTTTCATGGTCTTAATATGTTCGAAGAAATAGGGTTTGCTCCTGATGCTGAAGGAGAATATAAGTCTAGTTACTGTACACATATGGATTGTTATAGATGGGTGAAACGTGATTCATATCTTCCGCAAGGTTCTCAGGGCCTAAAGGCCGTTACACAGGCAAAATTAGGCTATAATCCAATAGAGCTTGATCCTGAGTTAATGACACCATATGCATATGAAAAACCGCAGTTATTATCTGAATACTCGGTCTCTGATGCAGTTGCTACTTATTATCTGTACATGAAATATGTTCACCCGTTCATTTTTTCCCTCTGCACAATTATTCCACTGAATCCCGACGAAGTTCTGAGAAAGGGGACTGGTACTTTGTGTGAAATGTTACTTATGGTGCAAGCTTATAAAAAAGATATCTTGTTGCCAAACAAACACACAGATCCGATAGAAAGATTTTACGATGGTCATCTGTTAGAATCAGAAACATATGTTGGTGGTCATGTTGAATCATTGGAAGCTGGTGTTTTCAGAAGCGATCTATCAAATGATTTTAAAATCGATCCAAGCGTTATCGATGAATTACTGACTGATCTGCCGAATGCTCTTAGGTTTTGTATTGAAGTGGAAAACAAGATGGACTTCAATGATGTGACAAATTTTGAGACAATCAAGGACGAAATAACTGAAAAACTTCTTGATTTGAAAGTGAATAATAAAAGAAAAGAGTTGCCACTCATATATCATGTTGATGTGGCTTCTATGTATCCGAACATTATGACAACAAATAGGCTGCAACCAGATAGTATGAAAGAAGAAAAAGATTGCGCAAGTTGCGATTTCAACAGACCTGGTAAGACATGCGACAGACGTTTAAAGTGGGCTTGGAGAGGAGAGTTCTTCCCTGCCAAAATGGACGAATATAACATGGTCAAACGTGCCTTACAAAATGAAATGTTTCCCAACAAGAATCCAAAATCTAAAAAGCAGTATATGTCTTTCGATGAGTTAAGTTATTCTACTCAGGTTTCTCACATCAAAAAAAGGTTGACAGATTACTCAAGAAAAGTTTACCACCGAGTGAAGCTGACGGAAACCGTGGAACGGGAAGCAATTGTATGTCAAAGGGAAAATCCCTTTTATGTAAATACTGTTAGGTCTTTCCGTGATAGAAGATATGAATTTAAAGGGCTAGCAAAATCCTGGAAAGGAAAGCTCTCTAAAATAGACTCAAATGACAAACATGCCTGTGATGAAGCTAAGAAGATGATTGTTTTATATGATTCTTTGCAATTAGCGCATAAAGTTATCTTGAATTCTTTTTATGGTTATGTTATGAGAAAAGGTTCTCGCTGGTATTCAATGGAAATGGCAGGTATAACTTGTTTAACGGGAGCCACGATAATTCAAATGGCTCGATCGCTAGTCGAAAGGATCGGTAGACCTCTGGAGCTGGACACTGACGGTATTTGGTGTATTTTACCAAAGTCATTTCCAGAGAACTTCGAATTTACAACTTCAAGTGGTAAACGACTGTTTCTTTCTTATCCATGCTCTATGCTGAATTATAAGGTTCATCAGCAATTCACTAATCATCAATACCAAGAGCTTGTGGACCCACTTAGATTCAAGTACGAAACACACAGCGATAACTCGATTTTTTTCGAAGTGGATGGTCCATATAAAGCAATGATTTTGCCGACCTCGAAAGAAGAAGGAAAGGGTATTAAGAAACGTTACGCAGTATTCAACGAAGATGGATCTTTGGCCGAACTTAAGGGGTTTGAATTGAAGAGAAGAGGTGAGCTCCAATTGATTAAGAATTTTCAAAGCGACATATTTGAAGTCTTTTTACATGGCACTACATTAGAAGAATGCTATGCTTCTGTTGCGCAAGTCGCAAATCGATGGCTAGATGTTCTGGATACAAAGGGTTCTATGCTAGAAACTGAAGATTTGATAGAATTGATTTGTGAAAACAAAAGTATGAGTAAAACATTGAAGGAATACGAGGGCCAAAAGTCCACTTCTATTACAACAGCCCGCAGACTTGGTGAATTTTTAGGGGAAGAAATGGTCAAGGATGCAGGACTTCAATGTAAATTTATCATAAGTTCTAAGCCATACAATGCACCAGTTACAGAACGTGCCATACCCGTTGCAATATTCTCCACGGACTTACACATCAAAAGAACTTTTCTGCGAAGATGGCTTTTGGACTCTTCTCTAACGAGTTTTGACCCTAGGGATATACTTGATTGGGATTATTACAGGGAACGTCTAGCCTCAGTAGTTCAAAAAATTATCACGATTCCAGCCGCCTTGCAAAATATTGATAACCCAGTTCCAAGAGTTGAACACCCCGATTGGTTAAAAAAGAGGATTGCCATAACTGAGGATAAATACAAACAGAGCTCGCTTAGTAGGTTTTTCAAGAAAACTACACAAGCTCCGCAGGTCCGTGACATTGAAGATTCCTTTGATGCGTCTACCATGCCATCGACTAAAGTTGCTAAGGTTAGGGTGAAAAATCGATCCAAAAGAAAAGGTAACGAAAAACCAGAAGATGATGACCTGATTTTACCCTCAGTTATACCTTCAATGCAAGATGACTATATTGCTTGGCTGAAATACCAAAAAATTAAATGGAAACTCCAACAACAGGATAGAATCCGTAGGGCTAAATTATTTGGCCATTCTACCAGAGTCAATGATAGAACAGCACTTGGCAGTATGATCCGAAAGCATGTAGAATCCTATGCTGACAAAACTTGGGAAATTCTAGAATACAAAACAACCAATGAACCAGGAGTTGTGAACATTATTGCGTTGATTGACAAGCACATAAGAACTTTAAAGATCCACCTACCGAAATCCATCTACATCAACTTCAAGACATCGAATTTACCACCTGGAGGAATTGAAAATTGTATAATGGAAAAATCGTCCGCCCTTTTACCTAATGTGAAGGAAATAAACAATGATTCAAGTAGTCAATTATTTCACCTTACCATGCCTGAAGAAGTATTTGAGAATGAGACGCACAAACCATCTAGTGTCTTAAACAGTGAAAACGTATTAGGAATCTATGAGAGCTCTGTTTCTACAGAGGAACGTGCACTGATGGTTCTTGGAAGTTGTATCCAGTTTAATTCAGATAAAATGGGCGCTTTGGGTAAAGGTTTGCAAAATGGGTTCCAAATCAAAAGCCTAAAATCTGCAGAACATGAAAGATATCTGCAAAAATTTAATCTTGATATTTTATACCTGTTACACTTCGTCACGGATATAGGATATGAATTCATTTTCTTATACCGCGGTTGGGAGAGCCATATAACCGTATATGTTCTTAAACCAAACACATACGCTCAAGAATTATCCATCAAGGCATTGGAGCTCACGTATAAAGATTTATTCAGGAAGAAGTTCGAAAAGTTGGACAAACATTATGACCTCATTAGATTTAATGAAGAGGTTACCTTTGTCATGAACGATTTTACAGACAAGGATCGCTTAGCCAAAACGCTATCCAAAACTTTGCAGAATATCAAGGAAGAAAGAGGCTCGCAGTCACTACTTATTTTGCAATCGCCTTATACTCAGCAGCTCCGTAAGAATTTGAATCCGATAAATTCTTTTCCAACGGTGCAAGTTTCCATAAGTATTACACACTTGCCAACACTAAACTGGCAAGGTCAACTAGTAAAGAAATCAATGAATCATATTTTTTCGTTAGGTTCTTGGCTCTCAAATCTAATTGCCCTTTCAAGATTTAGTAATATACCAATTTGTAACCTGAAAATTGACAATCTAGGGTACATCATTGATATCGTCTATGCCAGAAATCTCAAAAAAAATAATATTGTGTTGTGGTGGAATGATAAACCTCTTCCGGATCATGGTGGGGTAGAAAAAGAATTTGACTTACGAAAGGCCTATTTAATGGAAGAATCTTCTTTCCCTGAACTAAACAATCCAGACGTTTATGACTCAGTCGTGTTCGAACTGAAGGTTGATAACACAGTTATAAATACTGTTTTGACTAGCACATTATTAAATGAAGCAGAAGGTACTGACTCCTCGTATGAATTATCGAGTAGAAGTGGTTTTGCTGGGTTTGTAGAAGATTCCTTTTCTTCTACTTCATTAAGTGTTTTGAGAGGCTTGCTTAAGGAGTGGTGGGATCTTGCACTGGCGCGGAACCTAACAGCGGACTCTATGGTGCATGCCTTTATTGGTTGGGTAAACAACCCTGATTCCAAGCTCTTCGATTATGCTCTTCGTTATCACGTCCAAAATCTAACGCGCAAGTCGATGTTGCAACTAATAAACGAATTCAAATCTTTGGGCTCTCACGTCGTTTACGCAGGCAGGAATAGAGTATTACTAAAAACAACTAAATTTTCTGTTGAAAATTCGTATGCTTATGGCCAATATCTTATCAAAGCAGTCCGGTCAAATCCAATTTTCACTTACGTTGATTTGCGGATTGACAGATATTGGGATTTGCTGGTTTGGATGGACAAATATAATTACGGTGGTAGAGCATGCTTGGAAATCGAGGAAAAAGACGCTCAGGATTATAAAGCATTTTCACATTGGCATATCAAGCGATTTCTTCCATATATTTACCAACAAGAATTTGATGACTGGCTCTTGATCATCCTTGATAGTATGGTAAAACTAAAGGGATCGTTCCTGGAGTCAAATGCATCTACTCAACGACTAACTCAAATCGTCCATCACAAAAACGGAAGTGGTGATAATGGTGAAGTAGATAGTTGTCTGAGTGGATTTACCAATAGATTTTCTCGTGCGCTTGTCAAAAGGATAAAAAAGCTCAATAAAAATCAGCAAGAATACATTCTTGATCCGAATTTCAGTAAAGATTACGAATGTCCCACTTTGCCTGGTTCTCATTTGTCAATTAAAAATCCTCTTCTGGAGCTAACGAAATATTTATCTCAAATTCTCATTCTCTCATCCAGAAATTTCCTTGAAGGTAGAGTCATTAGAAAGGAAATGCTTCAAGTACTTGAAGTACGAGAATTTGATAAGTCTGCCGAATTCAAGGATCCTTGTTCCTCGTTCGTTATTCCAGCCTTTATGTGTGAACATTGCTCATATATCAAAGACTTGGATTTATGTAAGGAAGAACCAGAAAATGTGATGACATGTGAGAGTTGTAAGAGAGCTTTAAATACTGCTTTAGTTGAAGAAAACATCTTAAAGCTCTTAGAAAGCGATATTAACTCATTTTTTATCCAAGATGTTAAATGTAACAAATGCTCAAAAGTTAAGAAGGACACTATGTCCGCTTACTGCCCATGCTCTGGTCAATGGGAATTAAAGACTTCTAAAGAACTTCTCTCCATTAGACTACGCATGTACCATAGAATTGCGAGCGTTCTAGGGTTTGATCTGCTACTGCAAACACTTCAAGAATTATTATGATAGCAGGATGTTTATATATCACAATGTTACCCGTCTTTTGTCCACTTTATGTAGCGAAAAATACCTAGGTACAGATTTGTATAACAATCTCGCCGACTCGTACAATAAAACGTGGTACTTTTGAATATGGACGCATAGTAATGGGTATCTAGCATGCGAAAACCTGATGTTAGATACCGAGATGATCAACTAAAATTGCTGTTAACTTTCATTAATGGCAAAGCTGATATCTCTCCGCCGGTTTTATTTATTGAAGGTGCCCGTGGCACAGGTAAAACATATACACTCGAAAAATACTTTGAAGCAAATTCCGAGCTATTATCGTGCTTCATTCAGATAAGAAGCATGATATCTTGGAAACCTCTGTGCATGTACATTGGGTCCAAAGTTCAAAAGCTATTGCAGGATAGATTTCCAGCGGTGAAATTCGGTTCTGATGACCTAGTGGATACTTCCAACGTTAGTTTACTATGCAGCTATTTGCAAAAACTTTTCACCCAACTTGATCATTTGCAATCCGATGTTAATCTTTTCTTGGTTCTTGATGGATTCAACGATCTAAACGAGATAGACTTGGAGTTACTTCCTAAATTTCTGAGTATACATCAAGTCCTACCACCAACAATTAAGATTAAGCTCCGATTAATTGTTTCAATGAATCAATCTTCATTTCTTGCCAAGTATTCAACATACAGCATTCCAACTGTTGTATTTGAGCGTTATAGGAATTCAGAATTGGAAGAAATCCTGAAAATGGCACCCGGTTTCTGGGAAGACACGCTCATACAAAATAAACTAGAAAGTCTGGGACAACACTCTGTTGCTGAATTGAGTAAGGAGTTATTTTGTCATTTTGTACACTTTATTCATGAGGCCTTTTCCAACTATTCGGGGAATAACCCCGTTGTATTGTTGGAAATAATGGATTACAAATGGACCGATTTCGTGGATTCATTAACCGCTAACAATATCAAAAGTACCATTCAGTTGTATAAGTCGAATTTTGAATTATTCACTAAAACAAGCGATTCATTCAGTGGGCAATATCGGCCGTTAGAAGGCGTTATGGAAAGCTCAACCAATACATCTTCTTCAGGTACCTACGAGCTATCATTAATGGCGAAATTTCTTTTGATTGCAGCATATTTAGCTTCATACCTTAACAATAGATACGATGCAAAAGTGTTCTCAAAAAAAAGTCATTTAAGGGGTGGAAGATCATCATATGGTCGTCGTAATAAAATGGCACATAACCCTCGGCATCTCCAGCCTTCCTTTTTTCCTCTAGAACGAATGCTTGCTATTTTCCAGTCAATATACCCAGTCGAAATCTCGAAAGAAATCTGCCCAGATTTTAATCAAAGAGATGTTCATATGAGGGCTAACGTTGAAGTTTATCAAAATGTCATGGAATTAAAATCTCTTAATTTAATCACTATAACTGTTTCAAACCCTGTTAATTATCTATATGAAAGACTGAAATGGAGAGTCAATGTCCCATGGGAAATTATTGTTGAAATATCCAACAACGTAAATTTTGATATAGCAGAATACTTCAGCGACATAGAAGAATAATTTCAAATAATTATAATAAAATTCATATACTACCTTTAGCTATTTTAAAGGTTGTTGTTGCGCTTGTATGTTTACTTTGAAATCGCATTGAAACAAGCATTTCTTTTCCCTCTATTTATTGTGTAGAACGTATCAATAGTAATATAAAAGCTGGAAGATGAAATATTCGAAATCCTGGTCAAGAACTTTGAATACATGCCTGGCAGGAATGGAGGAGTCAAATGAAGGTATACAACGGGTTTTGCTGAGTAAAAGGAAGATTAAGGCGTCTTTCGAAGAAGAACTTGAGCATTCTGACGATGATTCGGAGAGTGGCTCAGAGAGTGATGAGGATGCTCTACACGCCCTAGAATTCAGGGAAACACAACGAAGCGGGGGAAGAAGAAAAGATGAAACTGAAGAAGAAGAAGAGGAGGAGGTACAGGGGGGAGAAGAAGAAAAGGAGAAACCCTTGGACTTGCATGATGCTTTCATTACTTTTGATGGGTCAACTGTCAGCATTGAGGCGTTTGATATGAAAAGAGAGTTGGATGAAGGAGTGTTGGATACAGAAGGAAACTACATACCTACGCGCCAAAGCAATAACGATTTCAATCAGGAAGACTACTGGTTGAGCGAGTGCTCTTCCAAAGCAGCAATTGAAGATGCCAGAAAATCAAAACAGCGAATGGAAAAATCCAATAAACGTTCCAAACCTTCAAGACCCTTATTCATGTTAGATGAGGCACTTGAAAGAATGTACTATTTTGTTCCAAGCGGTAAATCTGTTGAAGATGCTTTGACAAAATGCCATATCCTAAGAAAAAAGGCTAAAAAAGCTTCTGACTTCAAGGAACTTTATGTTCAAAACTGTATTTCAAACATCCTAATTTTATCAAATGTTTTGGAACAAAAAGGTATCGAAAATGTGCTAAGTTTAAAGAGAGAAGATATTGAATCATTATACAAGGAGGAATCTATTTCAGGAACCCCAATTGATCACATCAACGTAAAGCATTGGGAATTTAAATGGATTGAATCACCTGAGGAAACACACAAAGTATTTTCAAACTACGAGATGGAATATTGGAAGGAAAACTATTTTGATGATAAAGTAGCAGTCAAGCATCACGAAGATGAGGATTTAGAAGCCAATTGGTATGATGTATCATGCTTACAGTTCATGTAAGTATCTATTTTTTTACCAGTCATTTGATTGGTCTCGTACGTTGACAGCCGTATTGTCGTTTTCTTCAAGATACCCCTGTACTTCTCCAGCAAGCTCTTTGGCCAGGGACTCTACAGTTTGTAGCGTTATTTTGTAATCATCATCGTATGAAGCAATATTTTTTTGCTTCTGTAAATTCATTGATATTAATCTGAATTTATTTCTGATTTTAAACATGCGGTTCTCGTAAATTTGGACAGTTTCTTCTTTATTATCCATATTAAGGTCTTGTATCATCTGGTTCACTATGCCTATCGTTTTTTCTAGAGGTGGATCATTACATTTCCTGCTTAAAGTTTGACATATACCATATATAATTCCCAGCAAATGAAAGCGTTGGTATCCTATTTGTAAGCCATATTGCTTTCCCTCTAAAAAATTACGGCTTGAGTTTTCTTTTCGTCCCTCTTCGTATCCTTCACGGTAAAAATCCTCTTCTAAATTCAACAATTCATCAAAATCCATCTAGATAAGTTGCAGGTTAAGACTCCTTCTTGAGGTATCGTTTTTCTGGGTAAAATTCTGTGCATCTTCATCCTGAATTAAATTGATGTATTTTTTGGCACATGTTTCTGGCGGTTTAAAACATTTTGTAGATCAAAAACGATAAAAACTACTGAAATTATTAAATCACCAAGATGTGAAAAAGCTATGAAGGCAGTGTCTAATATTCATTCAACATTATTTATATTTATCTAATTAATTATTGATGGGCTTATGTGATCTCACCTACTCAGAATTATAGCGTCTGACCCCCAACAACTTCTTTGCCAGTCTTTTTGATCTTTTGAAGGATAGTTTCATAAGGCAAGGTTGTGTACACATCAACGGTCTGGCGTTCTAAAGAAATATCAGTCTTCGAAACATCTGGTTCTAATCTCTTCAATACTCTCTCGATTGCATTTGAACAGCCCTCACATGACATCTTAACTTCAAATTGATAATGACTTGTCATATTTGCCTTCTCTAATTCTGTGATAATTTCTCTTCTTTGTATCTTGTGTTTTGAACGGGACTTGGGTCTAGGGCTCAGTGAAGAAGAGGCTCAAATCTGCCCTTTATATATTAAGTAACTGGGTATACCTGATCTATTACTAAAAACGTTCAGCAATTTTACCGCAGCCAAATTTAGGTGTCATGTCATATTTCTCGGCAAACAAAAAAAAAATTAATAAAACTAGACTAACATCCATGACAAAAAAGCTTTCATCGTACAGCTGGGTAAATTAACTATTTAATCTATGGATAATAATAAGCTGTTAGTGAGTTTCTGCCTCCGTCCTCGCATTACGTATTTCTTCTATGCAGTTACGTCTGGTGGACGTATCAGCAAAAAGTAAAACAATCCATTGAATAATCTCTTCGGTCTCGAACAAGAAAAAGTCCCCATCATAAAACATTTTTAAAATATCCTTCAAATGAGAAGGAAGTATCTTTCTCACTATATGCAGCTTTTCACGAATATGACGATAAGATTCAATTAGGTTGAGTCTTGGAACCTCTAGTGCTGGAAGCAGGAGGGATATGAACTCAAATAGATTCTCGGAAGCTCGCTCAGAAATAACTTGCCAATGCAAGATATTATTAAGTAAAGACTCATGGACAATAAACTCGAGTAGAGAAAGAATGATATCATTGTCTTCTAACTCTAACAAAGATGTTATGGCATTATCCTTGATATATGGTAGCATGGAATAAAGTGTGACGTCCCATCTGGGAGAGCGCTCATTTTCCCTGATCTCAAGTAGTTGGCTTGTTACGAAATTATTGATCATTTTCTTCATGGTTTGAATGTGGTTTTCCAAAAACCTGCCATTTAATTCATTCAATTGCGTCAAGCTTGCGTTCACGGTGCACATGTATTTCACATCCCGGTATAATTGTGTCCATTTCTCCGCTTTTGCAGTAGACATTGCAAAAAATGAAGCTTGCAGCAAATTAGCTTTGTATTCACGTGAGGTGAGTATTGTGTCTGGTGGGAATTCATTACAGCGTTCCTCATATTTCTTCAAAATTTCAAGACCTTTTACTGCAAAATCACTGACTTCAATTGTGACAGTGTATACATCTATGTCCAGGTCATTGCCCCATCCATCTTCTTCTTCTTCCTCTTCTTCTTCCTCATTCCATCCCCAATCATCTTCCTCTTGTTCACATCCCTTTTGCAAATTCGATTTCGTTGTATGTTGCTCATTTGAAATGGCTTTGATGGGCACCTTGTGTAGTTTTTTCCAATCTGAACTGAACAATTTTCTTATGTCCAGTATTCTTTGCTGAACCATCGATTCGAAATTTAATATAACGCATATATTAGCGTCATTCAGGAACTTGTCGAGTTCATCTGAATTGTAATCCCATGAAGCATTATGGCTCAATACTTTTAGTTCTTCGTTAATTTTGGACAAAACTTCTCTAGAAGATGTACCCTGTTCTGAAAGAAGTTGGGCATTTCTGCGAATGAGCCTGCATACTTCAGAGACAATTGTGCTACCAAATTGACTCATAACTGTCTCCTTGATCCAAGGACAAAAATTATTTGAAATATACGTTATCAATGTGCAATAATCTCTTAATTTCTCTTCTGCCGATGCTGATACAGTTTTTTTTTGGATTTTTAATGTTTGGTGGTCAACTGATAAAGCCATCTTTTCATTGAAGGCAAAAGATCTGATGAGTTTAAAAACTGGTAGTAATTTTATATCAGCAGAATGTATTAGTTGCAATATATCAATTACTTGTTCCTTGTATGCTTGAATGCAAATCTTTGAGATGAACCAACCTGTCTGGTCTAAGTGCCCATCAATGAACAAGTTTTCTTCACAAATGCGTACTAACGTTTCATATTCTATCGGAACATCGTCGATGTTCATAGTACCTGAGAATTCCAAGCTATCATCGGTGATTTTCCAAAAACATCTTAACAATGCATTAAGCTTCTCCGCAAGCTTCAGGTGAAGTGTGTCGATATAAGCCGCCACTGATTGCTGAAAATGAATACCTTCTCCTGAAAAATTGAGCTCTTTCAATTTTTTATGCACATTTTGCAAAGAATAGTAGCAATTCTCCAGCTCAAGATATTGGAAATTAGCGTTAAACTCTTTAAATAAGTCTGATATCACTTTAAATTGGTTGTATTTTGCTAAACTTCCTGTGAGTTCAGAATCTAATTCAATTAGGTCGTCAATACGGTCCTCGCTTCGTTCATCAACTCTATGAGAATTCAGGTTGAAATTCGGGTCATTTTCAATCTCAAGAGCTAGCTGACTATTATTTGTCAAAATTTGTTCAATGCTTGAATCAGCTTCGTTCATTGCACAAACATAGAAGTCTTGGCTCTGCGCAGGTTATTGTATCCTTTGATGTGGTTCGTTGGATAACCTGTGATATGGAAATCGGAAGAAAAATTAATAAATTCATTACTTGCGCTGCCAACGAGAAACAGAAGACGCTTCCACAGAACATACGATGAGACAAGAACATACGTAACTAGATATTTCAGATAATTTGATGAATGTTGGATAGGAAAATGCTTTCGATCATGGGTGATCTGAGTGAGCTGAGTAAAGTTATCATCATTTAAATACTAGGATGTATGGTAAATACAAGTAGATACTACTGGTGACTCTAATACCCTTATTAGATTACACTTCTCCAATAGATCTAGCTGATGACCCAATAATATTGTTTGCAGGTAAAATATGCTTAATACATTTGTTTAGCCACATTAATCTACTCCTGATTTGATATGATGATTAGAAGTTAGGAGGAGAATGGAAGTGGAACAAAAAATTTTCTAAAATAAACAAATATCTTCGATTACCCGGAAATACGTTTTTATCAATTAGTATTTAGACATGTACTTAGGGCTATACAAAATAAAGGACACGAGCGATATATTACAGCAAATCAGGGCCTGCATTTAATTGACTGCAACATAACTCACAATAAGCTTTCAATTCTTTGTTTTCCGTGAATATGCTGGGGTGTGAATCTTGTACTGTATTACACATTTGCACCTCCCCTACCAAAAATTTGCGGAAATCACCTTGAATCAGCTCCTTTTCGACATTATTCAAGATTGAAAGTTCCACTAGGAGCTCATTCCGTCTCAGCGCTATTTCATATCTCAGAGTCTGATATTTTTTGCGCGTGTCAGTGTCAATGCCTAAAAACTTTTGCACAAGTATATTTTTCTCAGTTAATGAGCTCGTTAGAATATCTAAGTCACTCAAATACAGTGTTCGTTCCATCCCATACCTTTCAATATTTACAACTGAATTAGCAACGTTCTCAGCTTTTCTTAATGCCCAATATTCAAAAGTAGCCTTTTGCACCAAGTAAGCGTTGCAAAAGAGCGAAATTATCAAGAAACTCAATACAAGTCGATTTAACATTCTTAAGTTGGTGATAAGGCCATAGAAAATACTAAAAATGAATTTTAAGACATTGATGCAAAGCCTTGACCAAAAGAAAAGAGACCACCTCAGCATCACTTTAAACAATAGACCAGTTGTGTAAATAACTTTGTTTTCGATTCGCTCCGCGTCAAAATCACCCTGGGGTAGCTCTGTCCCCTGGTAAACACCTATCTGCCCGCCGAGTCTCATAGCTTTTAAAATCTTCGCGTTCTTCCCTAACCTATTAATGTAGGAATGTAAGATAATCTTCATTACTTTGGATTCATTTCTTGAAACAGAAAGTAGAAGGCTTTTGACCGCTTTATCGATGAAATTCAAGCTTTTCGAAGCTTTTAAAGTCCTTTTGTCCACGAAAATGATGTTGTAGTACACATATAAAGATGAGGTCGATCGTGCAAGATCCGTATATCTCTCTACCGGAGCACCTGTATCACGATTGATGATAATATATTTTGTATGGATTTTGAACAATTTCGTAAGAGGAATTGAAAAATAGCCACTAAATTGGTCAACCTCGTAGTAGAAATCATCTTCAACCTTCGAAATTCTTTGAACAATATCCATAAACCCTTGGTTTTCATAAGAACGATACGCTAGTTGTTCGTCTGTGACAAAGGCCTTCGAAAGTGACAACCTAAACTTCGCTTTACGAACAATCGTTGATGTTTGGACATCCATGCACCAAAAACCAACCATATGACGCCTTGATGATAAATCAGTGATAGACAAAATGTCTTGAAATAATTTAGATTTGTCACCAAACACTAAATACATTAAAGCTCGTGGTGGAGCATCCACATCAATTCTAACGTTTGAATCATATGCCAATTGGAATTCTTGCTGTCTCTGAAGAAGTTTCACCCTGTCTGTCTTTAAGCCACGAGTGAGTAATTGTGAAGACGTTTGTGATGCCTTTTCATCACTTGAATTCTTATATGTTGCATCGATTTGAGCAAATTTTTCAACGATATTTTCCGCTTTCGTTTCCTTTTTATTAGCTTCATTCTCCAATATTAACAATATCTTCTCACAAAAGCAGTATGGGTTACTAAAAAATACGCGAATAGTCACAATAAATCCATCAGATTCATGGATTTTGATCGTTCCTTCTTCTGTGTCTGTACTTTTGGCCACTACTTGTAAGGACGAAATTAGATCAAGGTCTAGATAAGTCATATAGACAAAGCCCATAAAGTTGACGTAGAAGTAGAGTTTTGAAGAGGTTAAAAAGAGAGTAGTTGGGTAACCTCTTCCATTCATTAATGAGCAAATGCATGATTCTTTCATCAGAAGTAGATCCCCATTTGCGTAGCTCTGGGGAAAGGTTCCAGAGAATAAAGCCTTTGCCAAAACGTCATTGTCCTTCAACGTTTGGGGATACAGTGAACTATAAACTTTGGGGTTCCATCGAAGTTCTTCTAGTGGATTGCCCACTATAGGAGATGATCTGAAAATTTGGTTTATATCAGCGCAGCCCCAGATGTTTGCGGTGATGGCATTAGGAAAGTTTGTATTTCCAACGAATTGATTAGCGATAATACTTAGCCTGGTTATTTGTGTTAAGATGGGAGTACGGCATAATGTTGCTTCTGATTCAGCATAATCTGAGAAGGAGCTAGGGTTTGCTTTGATCAATTCCAACAAAGATTGTGTATAATTTTCACGAATAGAAGTAGTTTGAAAATCAACTTTGGTTGTAGAAGTACATGCAAACTCCTTAAACCTTGGTGAAATACGAGAGCGTAGTATCGTGTATTCTTTCTGAGTACTACTGACCTTGGAAGCTTCTATTTTAGCGTAATGAAAACATGTCAGCCATTCCTTCAAGTCCACAAGAGACTCTGCTTGGAATGTCAGGATCGTATTTTTTTGAGCAGCAGAGTCATTGGCTCTCGATATTTCAACGTCGAAACAGAACCTCCTATCTATGCGCCGGTTGAAGGTCGCTGAAATTAAAAGAATGCCAAACTTGTCACTTTCCTCTACATAGGTTTTTGATGGCGACAACATTAGCATACCAAACAAGCCTTCTTGTACAAAACAATATCTTTTTAGCCATGTTGACCTACCGTCCTCCCCTAAAGTCGTCCTTAAAAATAGCCATCCTTTTTTTGTCGTCGATTTTGGAACAGCAGTCGAAACTAAATTTGATGAATCTATCGCCTCTATATCATAATCGCTTAATTCAGAGGAGGGTTCCAACGTATTATAACAAAATTGTTTCAAACGATTTTCAGTTCTTTCGTAATCCTCGGAAATTTCTTTAGATGAAGAAAGCATGGCGTTAATCCATTTTCGGTAATGGCTGAAATCTGATTTCAGGTCGTCATGAACTTTAATGACGTACTGTGAAGTTTTAATTTGCTGTGTGGTGGTCACAGTCATTTCAATTAAATTTGATAACATTTCATCTAATTTCAATTGTGTGACACAAATTCCGGAAATCAAAAGAAGAGAGGAGTTAAGGTATAATTTCCTTATCTGAAATAATTCGAATGCTTGATCTCGGAGAGATTCAGAGTTCTTTACGGGTATATTTTTCCTTTCATTGTAAGATTTTATGAAGGAGTCATATCTGCCTTGATAGTAATCAAAATTTTCTCTTAGTTCCTTGTAAGGTTTCACCACTTGGACTAATATATCCAGATAAGTTGATAAGTATGTTTCAGGATTACCTAACATAAACGAATTGATACCAATTGCAAAGTTTTTTAATGCCTCTTGGAACTCATTCACGATCCAAGGTGTATAACCTTTGCTCTCCACTAGACCATTACTCAAATAAGATGGAGGAGGTAATAACCGGCTCAGTAAAGAATCCTCGAGTTTTTCAACAGTGGATACCAATGTTCTTGGATCCTTGCCTCCAACTTTTGTATTCTCTTGTATCCACTTCTCTAATATCAACACCTGCGTGTGAAAGTGATTTATGCATGCTCGAAAAGAGGGTGAATCTAGCGAAGCCTCCTTAGATCCCAATGTCACTAAATTGACCAATCGGTCATTGGTTGATTCTTCAAAGGTTATTTCAGCCATTGATGATCAGTACTCTCGAAGTTAACACATTCCTTTTAGATGATGCGACGCAGGCAAAAACAAAATTGTTCGAGTTAAAGGGTACAAAATTTATTTTTTTGGATGTTATAAGTAACCGCGAACGCTGAAAAGTACGACCTTAATAAGAGAAGATATCAAATTAGGATGTACAATTGATACGAATATTATAGATTTGATAGCATTAGGACTTGTTCGAGTCTTAGGTGTGTGCGCATGTTTCCTCTTTTGTTTTGGAGGGTTTTTATCCTCCTTTTCTCTATATGAAGCCATTTTATGAGTAGCTTGCATGGCTTTTATGATATGAAGTGACATGATATGTTATTTTGGTTTCCGATGCCGTCATGGGTGAAAATTGCTTCCCAGATCTTCTATGCTTTAAACTTTAAACAATTAGCCTAAAAGGATTTTGGTTTTGGCGTCTAGGTCATGTAATGAGCCTTTGCAATCCCAAAGTTTCTCTTTCTTTTATTGAAAAAGTAATGGAACAGCGCCCTTCAATATTCCAAGCTTATTCAAAAATATGATTATGATCGCTATGTTTATATTTTCCCGAAAACATGAGAATGAAAGATCTGATGCCGTATCCTGCTTCATCAACAATTGTTTTTTATGGTATAATAGTCTTTAAAAGTTTGAAATTTGATGAAGAACTAAAATCCCATACGGGCCAAGTCATCAGTTATTTTAAGATAGAATTGTAATATATCTATGTCTGGATTGGATGCTTTTTTAAGTGAGCCCTGTAGTTTCCAGGAAATTTTTGTTTGAAGGTGATTCTTCCAGTTAATCAAATCAGAGTGGTCAACATTAACCAAAGTTCCTCTATAATTGCCCCATTTTGCACTGTGTGGAGTTACCAGCCCATCACTTTTACGTCCACCTGATATGTCTTTGATTATTTTCCACGACATATAAAAGAGGTTGTACCAGCGAGGACTAAAGTATGCACCGTAACTAAAGTATGAAACATTGGGATCATCTAATGTGACATTGTTGAAATACTTACAATAATATGTCGTTAATTCATAGAAAGCCTGAGGTAAGAAAATCGGTTTTGCTCCCTTTGGTCTATTTCGTGAAATATCAGTAAAAAGCTTTACAACATAGTCAGCCATTTCTGAACCATGATGTGGTGTGGAGATTGTCGTTAAACTGCAAACCTCGTAGTTTTTTTTTGGTATGCGGCTAATTAAAAATCTACAGTCTAGTCCACCCATAGAATGGGCTATTAAGTTTACTTTGACTTTTTCTCCTTCTTTGAATTTCATAGGAAGAGCTCCTGAAGTATTGTAAACGTCTCTTTTCGTTTCAGTTCTTTTGAGTTTTCCAACTTCATTTTCAATGAAACTATTTAAAACGGTTGCACGTTCTTCGATACTTCCAAAGCTTGGAACTCTTGCAGTCATCACCGTGCATCCCTTATTCTGTAAAGCTTCTCGAACTCCTAGCCAATAATCAACTTTAAGTAGGGCATCGTCTTGTGGGTATGTATCTTGTTCTTCCATAAATAACGCAGAATGCTCTGCTGAGATGCTTGCTCTGAGCAACTTAGTTAATTGGTTGACCGAAGGAATTAATATCAACCTATCAAAGCCTGATAAACCATGACATAGAATAACAGGAAATTTTGGTGCATTGTAACTTTGCGCTGGTGGAAACCTATCTATAAATTCTTCTTCAGAAAGTCTTTCGGCCTTATCTTCCAACAAAAGGGCAGTCTTTGACGCAACGAAAGCACCGATATTTGCAGAAATGACATCATTTAATGAACCACAACCAAAAATTGCCCCATATAATTCCTTCAAATCATCATAAATAAACATATTTGAGATCATTCCCTTTGTTACATATTCTACGTGCTAAGACTAGCGATCTGAATCTTCAATGCAATCAGAATTAAATCTTTTTCTAAAAAAATCAGCAAATCAATGTCGTTATTCTATTCTTCGTGGGAATTACTGCAAGCATCATTTATTTATACATATTATCATAAACTGGTTGATCAATTCAAATTCGGAACTTTCAAAGCATAACTTATGTACGCCATCTGATCGGTTGAATCCATAAGCATATGTAGTTGTGGTGTTCTTGTCGCATATAATCGGATCCACATACACACAAAACCTTTGGGTTTCTTAACCAAGTAAATTCAAGCCAGGAAAAACTGGTAAATTCAAGATGTAAATTTTTAGTATCATATAGTCGTTGCCTAGTTTCTTAGGCACCAAATAGAAATTGTAGCCGTCATCACTTGCCCTAGATGCCATTTTGCAAAGTTCTTGTCTCCCTTTCAGTTGCGTTTGGAAATTCAATTAAGAAAACAAAAATTTCCTTTAACATTACCCATAGCATCCGCTCACCAAAGGTTTCGGGTTTGATCCATGTTCTGCTGATGTTTTATTTTGTTATGCGCTTTTCATCGAAACTTGTTCAATTGACATGTGGAAAAGTTTTGTGTACTTGGAAATATAGCGAAATAACCAACTTGTATCACCTGAATGACACGTTTGATGCCTCTATCAAGTTTATAGATTCATTAACTTTTTCTTGATTAAATTCTTGTAGATCCTGGCTATTTTTCACCTGCTTGACTAGTATTCTGATCTTTGACAGAGTTAGATTGAGGTTTCTTTTGTCGTCGTTTTATAAAATAGGATCAATGGTATATCTGTTATCTGCAGTTTCGACTATGTAGTAATGTATATTTTTTCCTTATATTTTGTCCATAAACGGGACCGGATTCTAAACCTATATATACCCACTGTTCCCAATCATGGAGATTTTATTAATCATCGCAGCTTCTAAATTTTTGACAGTGTGTTATGATGCTGATGAACGCTATATTGAATAAGACACACACCATTATATTGCTGTACAAAAACGCATTTACCACAGTTGAAATTTAATGCCCTTGGCTGTAAAAAATAGAGAACGTCAAACTAGTTCAAATCATAATAATTTATTCTTACTAAGTGAAAATATTGATGATCTTTATAAAATCGTGATTACTTAGATGAGCCACTAACTTTACGCATCATTAAATCCTTAATAGGACCAAGATCATTAATTAAGTTTAATCCAATTGTTCTCAAAGAAACCAAAGGAGCAAAGTCTGTTGAGTATAGTTTATGCAGCTTGTCAACGACACCGAGTAACATATTATTTGTGGGGTATCGATCAGCCCAGTAGGGTTCTAATGCCAAAAGTGACCCGATATCAAGACCTCTTTGCTGCGCCTTTTCTAACGCCTTGATCAGAGACTCAACATCACCTTGGCCCATGTTTAAGCCCTGTCCTGCTAAAGGATGGGTAGTGTGTGCAGCATCCCCAACTAATGCAATGCGGTCGGAGATGTAGCTATCCGCATGAGATAGCTTTAATGGAAACCTTGCTCTAGACTTTTCTAAGACCGAAATCACCTTCGGCGGATATCTTTCATCAATCAAAGATTCATCTTCTAAAGAATCATAAATCTGCTTTATTCTAAAGTCAATATCTTTAATCAATTCTTCTGTTGAAATAGATTCATCTTCTAGCGCTTTATAGTAGTACTGCATATCTGCATCATCCAAAACAAATCCAGCGTTAACCAGGGAAACAAATTGCTCTTCACTCAGAGAAAGTAGTAATTTTGACAATGGCTCAGTAGTACTCCACACTAAAGTTGCATTGTCATCTGGAAGAGGCAAATGAGCAATTGGACCAGTGGGCAAAAATCTTTGCCACCCTCTGATCTTAAAAGGAGGATAATCCAATTTCAGTGTCGCAACGACACCAAACGCATTATAGAACCATCCTCGCGACTCGATTTTAGAAAACTTCCGAACCGGTGAGTTAAAGCCATCGGCGCCGACTAGAAGCCTTGTTTTGAACTTTTCGCCATTATCTAAGGTAACAATTGGCCAGCTCTTGCTGTCATTTGGATCTTCGTATTCAATTTTTTCAACCTTGATTTTATCCAGAAGTACCAATCCTGCAGGCTGGGAAACTCTTAATTTTTCCAACAATGAACTTTGAATGTTCAAAATTTCGACCATACAGCCCATTGAGTCCCTTTCCATTTCAAGGGTGCCATTAGAACATCCATCAGTAACATATAACCCGTCAAAAGGTTGGATTCTTTCCTCATTCAAAGCTACACCAACCGTCTTTTCCAGGAAATGTTTTGATTGCGGGGTCAAACTGATAACCCTATTAGTATAATGATCAGGTGGAGAGTGATAAAAATCTGCCACTTTGCCTTTGAGATCACCTGCGTCCACTAGGACCGTTGAGAGATGAGACAAATATGGTGATTCCTTGATCGCAGAAGCCAAAGTAAGGCCTGCAGGGCCTCCACCAACAATTAATACATCGGCAGTCTTGGGAGCAAGTACCGGACTGATCGTTGAAAACAGTCTAGTTACGAAAGCTCTGTGTAGTGTGCGCTGCGTGATCATCCCTACGTGTGCTCTTTAACCTGGCTTCTACGAATTACTCGGTAATGTGCAGTTTCGTGGTGCTAAAATGATTTGAAATTTGAATCGACTGAAGTTATTATCAGGGCAGGTAATGCACAAAAGAAAATAAAGAATGGGCAGAAAAGAGCAATTGGGACTAAAGAGCATGCAAATTACCGAATATGCAACTTTCAGGCTTTGTTTTAAGACCACAATGTTTGGCACGTGATCGATGGCCCAACTGCCAACGGCGGGCCATCGATAATCCCTTCACAACTTTCGACGGACATGTCCACATCATGTCAATATAGGGCGCATAGGAGAATAAAACGAGATACCTAAATTACTAAGAATCATTAAGTGTGTTAGCCCGCTTATTAGTCTGTTTGTATAGACACAGCACAATTTTTTAACTTTATTTGATCCTTCTGTAGCTTGCTTTCATAAACTTGGGACATTAATGTTTTTCTGAAGTGAAATTTGAATGAGCAGCAAGCTCACGTACAAATAACATCTCGCTTGCACAGGCACGACGTTTTGATCCGCCGACCAACTACGAGATAATTTAGTGTTCAAGGTGTTTTTGTCATTGTTGCATGGAACATATCGAATGTCGAGTGCAGTTTTGTCCCCCGCCCGAAGGCTATTATCAACTGATCATGTACACATCGAAAAATTGAAGCTTCAAGCGATGATCGGGCCAGATTCATGGAACCAAATGAAACCACAAAATCTCAGTGTTACTCTGCATATGGGTACAGATTTTAGGCACTCTGCTGAGAAGGACGACTTAAACTATTCACTAAACTATGCTGTTATATCTAGAGACATAATGAATTATGCCCAACGAAATGTTACTTACAATTTTAAAGATATAAGTTCTTTTGGAAGAAAATTGCATCAATTTACCAAGTCTGCATATCCAGGTATTTCCGAACTAGCACTAGAGGTGGAATCTAAAGAAGCTGATATTAGAAGTGAGAATCTAAAAGCGATTGTCGGCTATCCAAAATCCGGCGCAGACAAACTTATAATTTCTAATATTAGGGTTTTGACTCTAATTGGAGTTTTTACCTTTGAACGCCTCCAAAAGCAGTATGTTGATTTGACCTTGGAGATTACAACTGATGGTGATGTGCCCTTCTACAGGGATATCATATCACGGGTTACAGAATATGTTGAACAATCTAATTTCAAAACAGTGGAGGCCCTCGCCGAAACGGTCGCCCAGTTGGTGGTAGAGAAAGATAAATTCTTTGTTGAACGACCTCAACTGACAATGTCTGTTAAAGTTATCAAACTGAATGCTATAACTGAAACTTCTGGTGTCGGTGTGGAATGTATTAGATGTCACGAAGATTTTAAAAATGCTGCTCCGATCCAATTGGTGCCGCATATTACGCACCAAATCGATTTGCCTGTGCATGAACAGAATCTGTTAAATGATGACTCTTGGAAAGAGGCTATTCTTGCTTTTGGTTCCAATATTGGTGATCGATTCGGTAACATTTTGAATGCATTTGAGCTTTTAAAAGGAACAGACGCAGTTGAAATAACATCCACGTCATCCTTATTTGAAAGCGAGCCGATGTATTTTAAAAATCAACAGCCATTTTTGAATGGCTGCATTAAGATAAATACTAAGCTTTCCCCTGATGAGTTGTTACAACTGTGTAAAAAAATTGAATATGAAGATATGGCGCGCGTCAAACTCTTTGAGAATGGTCCAAGAACTATAGACTTGGATATTTTAATGTACTTTGATTCAGATGGTAAAGATATCTTGATGAACTCTGAGACGTTAACTTTGCCCCATCCGCGAATCCTTGAACGTGGTTTTGTTTTGTCACCGCTATGTGAATTGATTGGCCCAAACACAGTTCACCCAATAACTGCGGAGCCAATCTTTAACCACTTGAAGCAATTGTATGAACGCGGAAACCCTGAAGACATTCTATGGAAACTTGTCCCTGTGGGTGAATCTTTTTTGAAATTTAAATTGGTATGGGAAGCACATCCAATTACGAATGAAATCACGGCATCTGCAAAGTCGCCATCCTATTTAATGGGTATTATCAATGTCACTCCTGATTCTTTTTCTGACGGAAATTCTGAATACATGAACTTGGAAGAAATAGTTGGAAATGTTGAATCTATGGTGCACAATGCCCTTTCTTTGCATGAGATGGTCATTGTCGACATTGGTGGATGTTCAACACGACCAGGGTCACAACAAACTAGTGAAAATGAGGAATTATCGAGAGTTATTCCAGTTATTGAGGCAATCAGAAAGAGCAATAAGTTACCATTAGAAAATATTGTGATTTCTGTTGATACATACAGGGCGAATGTCGCAAAGGCAGCAATTGATTGTGGTGCCGGTATAATAAATGACATTTCAGGTGGTACTTTTGATTCAGATTTATATCATGTCATTAGTCAACATCCTAAAGTGGCCTACGTATTATCGCATATAAGAGGCGATATTAGCACCATGTCTTCTCAAACTGATTATTCTAGTGTACAACAGGGTGCCAACGACTTTTTCAATGGTAAACCAATAGCACAGTTCAAAAAACATCAGCTCATACGCACAGTAGGAAAAGAACTTTGTGCATCGTATATTGCGGTCCAGAATCAAGGTGTGTATCGCCATCAATTGATTATTGATCCAGGCATTGGATTTGCGAAGGTTGGTCATCAAAATCTCGAATTGATAAGAGATGTCCAGTTATTGAAAAGCTATTCGTGTATAGTGGAAGGTTCTTACGTGAATTTGGCTAATATCCCTGTATTGCTGGGCCCGTCCAGAAAGAAGTTCATCGGTGATATCACGAATACGCCAAATCCAAAGGATAGGGACTTTGTTACTGGGGCTCTTGTTGCTGCGTGTGTATCTAGCGGTTGTGATATTGTTAGAGTACATGATGTTAATAACTGCAGCAAAGCATTGAGAATAGCCAACGAGCTATATAGAACATCCTAGTGATATCAAGCGCCTATCAAGCAGACAATACTGTACATACTCAAAAGGAAAAAACTGAGAATTTATTTAAATTGTTATACGCGATAAATTGCATTTTAAGTATTCATCATTTTAATGTACTCACAAGGAGTATAGATACCAAGTAGGAGTACGAGTAGCTTATATCTCCTATGGGTATCGAAGGATAATCATAAAAAGACTAAGTGGATTAACGTGTAAAAGATCAAAGTGTTTAGTATGATGGGCATTCCTTAGCAATGTGACCAACACCGTTGCAGTTGTAACAAACCTTTTCACCGGAAGTGGAACAGTCTCTCGATAAATGGCCAACTTCACCGCAAGTGTAACAAGTTGGTTCATTTCTCAAGCAGTCCTTAGCCATATGGTTTGGACCACCACATTTGTAACAAGATACCTTAGACAATGGACGATCATTTCCGAATCTGCTTCTCTTTGGCTCATCGCAGTCTCTTGCAATATGGCCAAAACCATCACAGTTGTAACACTTCTGAACAGTGCATTCAGTCTTGACATGACCAGTTTCACCACAGTTGTAGCACTGCTTAAACTCTACGGTCTTTGGCACAGGACACTCGGATTGAACGTGTCCTGGCTTGTTACAGTTGTAACACAACTTCTCAGAATCACAATCACCAGCCAAATGGCCCAACTTCCCGCAAATATAACAAGCCTTACCAGACATTTCCAACTCCAAACCCCCCAGAAACTAAAACAAGAGCAAAATATACCTTGACGATACTCTCCAACGTCTCTTTGAATAAGTTTTGTTGTTCGTACTATGTTGGAAAGGAATGATGTTGAAAGTCTAAACCGCTTGTCATGTCAAGATATATATTTGAAAATTTTCAAGACGTGAAAAATGATGTTCATGCTGTAATTTACAGAAAGACCTGTTCGTCATATCTCTGAACTTCCAGAAAACGAAAGATCGTAGTCAGATTTAGAGCCAGGCTGTTTCCTGTAATTCATTGAAGAGTATTCGGCCCCTAACTTTAACTTTTCGAGCAGCTTTTGCTCCATTTCTACTTCAAAAGGCTCTAGCGGATCATTATCAGCGACAACAGTACCGAACTCAGTCGTTGATTGCATCAGATCCCATGCATCTTCTAAGTCATCCAAGTGTAAATCCTCCATGCACACATAGCACAATAGTTCTGGTGCTAGCACGTAATTCGAGAAATCCGACGGCCCCCAGAATTTGACCACAGGGTTTTTATTCGTCGCGAGGCAATCTCCGTATTTTTCCATTATTAACATTCCAACAATGCCCTGGCGTCTAAGGCCGAAATATCCAGCTATAAATTCATGTATGTTTAAGCTTCTCAACTCTTCCGTCGTAAGTATGTCACGGGACGACTCATTCTGCACTTTTTTTGCTTGAGTATAATACAAGGACGACACCTTTCCTGACAGAATGGAGTTACAGATTGGTAGGTGCTTGCTAACACGTTGTTCAAGTTCCTTCAGAAACATAGGAGGTGGTATGTTATACTCTTCGATATATCTTTTTCTTATTTTCAACGAATTTACGCATTTTGCAATTTCATCTTCACTAGACGTAATTTGTCCAATCTTCCTTCGCTTCAGTTCTGGCATGTTGCAATTTTGATTAGCTCGATACAATTTCATCAGCTTAATATCCCCTTCTGATACTATATCTCCCCTTTCAATAGCTATATTTCCAACATCATCGAGTTCATCATCTGTCAATTGAATTTTCGTGATCTCAGGAGGCGTCTCTTCAACATTAGCATCAAAGTCGTGATCCAAATCTAGTACATTGATTGAAACTGATTTACTATCATCGGTATTTGAGTGGCCATCATAGTCATTGTCTGATAAATCCTCCTCCATAATTCCTCGCCCTCTCTTGACAACATTGCGCCAATTCTCTAGAGATACCGCTTTTAATTCATTGTGCCTCCTAGCATCCGACAATGGGCTTAACTTACGTTCATCCGACAATGGGCTTAACTTACGTTCATCCTTCTTATTTCCCATTCCTACCATTAGATTTTACCTTTCAAGTCCCTCCCTTTTATACTAATGTGTTTTCCTTGTCTAATTCACTGGAAAGGTATTCAAGAATTAAAAATCAAAATAAGGATTTATGCCGATAGAAGTGGCCTGTGGCATTCAGAAGAAGGCCTAGGTTGTCAAACTGCAAAGTGTAAACCTTATCGATATCTGTTATAACGATAATTTTTGAAATTTTTTCTTGCTGCTCGAAGAGTGACTTTGAGTTTGTTATAGTTCCACTAAAATTTGACGTTTACTGTCAAAATAATATTAAATTTAGTAAACATCTAGATTGTATTTATATTAACTGATCAAAATAGAAGCACATAATACAGCAACTGAATTGATTAGGGAAAAAGTAGCAACGAAAGAAGATATTTTTTAGTATTTACGCTTTTATGGCGTGCATTTTTGTATATTCTGACATAAAACAATATTTGAGCTTAATGTGAAAGTTCTGGTGGTATTGGCGATTTTCGTCAAAATATAAGTAACAAATTTAGAGGTAAACAGCTGAAGGGTTAAATGAATGTTAACAACTAGAAAATCAAATATATGTCGAGATTTGCAGCAGCACAGCCCAACCCATTTCAAATTACTGCCTATGATGAAAAAGAGTTGAGTACCTATTTCAGCTCAATGCTTGAGGATGCCTGGAAGAGTAGAAGGAACATGAAGGACTACCATGGTTCAATTGTAAAGGAAGGTCGATCAGGAAGGTCCAGTCTTAATGAAATAATTGCCATAGATATTCATCCTGCAACAAGTTTTGCAGCTTGGTCAAGGGCAGACGGAGGTCTCTCCGTAATGCGTCCATCTATAAGATCTGAAAAACTTAGAGAACATAGCTTAATTGGGTCTATTAAGAAGAATATTCATGGTGAGGGCAAGATAGTGTACTCAATTAGTTGGAACCCAAATGAATCACAGTTTGCAACTGTTGGGAACACCTCTTCCGTTAAGATATGGAATGTGGTTGATAATAGCTTGCGTTTGCTAAAAGAATTCAAAACTAATTTCAAGGCTAAAAACTTCATAACACTGTATGCTCCATCTGGGAAGTACTTGCTAGTAGTTACCAAGAGTGACGAACTCTACTTATTTGATGTAGATCGTGGATACGAATTATATTTGACTCATCTAAGTGAGGCTAATGATCCTATCCATTCGGTCTGTTGGTCAAATGATTCGCTTAAGATATTTGCGGGCTACAAATCAGGTTTTGTGAGGGTTTTCAGTTTAAAATCGGAGTCCATTCTTTTAGTTGTTGAAAAAAGAAATCACATGAAGACTGTTTCGTCATTGAATGTCGATCCTATGGGGAGGGCTCTTATCGTTGGATCCAGGGATGACTGCAGTTTATGGTCTTTACCTCATCTAACACCATCCAAAAGCCCTTTATACACAGAAGACCACATCCGTTCAATTGGAATTTCTTTCGACGGCTCAATAATTTCGATTACATCATCCAAGAAAGAATCTGACATTTGTCTGATAAATTTTTATTGGTACAACGATTTATCTTTAATGTATTCCGCATCTTTCCGTGAATGTTCATGCCCATTAGTTCAATGGTCAAATTCTAGTAACATCTATTTTGCCACGAGCACCTTGGATAGAGTAGCATTTGCCGATATCACAATAGCAAATTCGAAGACCGCCGATGAACACAATAAAGGTGATCCAAGACGGGATTTAGATAAGTCAAATAAAGCTCAGAGGAACAATACCAGTAAGAATAGCATTCGGGATCGGGAACTTCGCTTTGCTCGCAAGCGCGAAATTGACAGTTTCAACGGTAAATCAGAATTTGGGAGGAGCAACGTCGGGTTCCGCTCAGCAAATGAAAGATGGTAAACTCTCCAAAATGCAGTTTCTTTTGATTTAGAATTCAGTAAGTAATGCTATCTTTCAAGTTTTATTTACAGGGTTAACTTTACTGTAACTACATAAAATTAGTTATCGGATAGTAGGAAATGTATTTCTTTGTAGTACTCTGCATCAACACAGTCTTTGATTTCACTCTTTGTCAACCAAGCAAAATCTTTGTAAGATTTCTTATCTTTTAGCTCAAATTTTCCCGCAATAATGTGCGATTTGATCAAAAAGTCTGCGGTATTAGATTTTTGTAAAACACCTGCTGGCGTATTCGACACGGTCCATATGTTCATATCCTCATTACTAATTTGCTTCAAACCAGACTCTGCTGTCTTATCCAAAGATTGCTTCGTACCGTCTGTCTGAGGTTCCACTGGGAAGACTGGAAGTTTCCATGAGTCTGTTAAATCCTTAACAACAAGATATAGAGTTTTGTCTAGCCTTCTTTCTAAGCTGGTAATATCGTTACTCTCATCAGCCTTGGTAACTCTAGAGTTTGGTGTGATAGCTCTTGCAACGTCTGCTTTGTTCGCTGCCTCATGTTCCTCCCTAGGTAGAACAATTTCTTGTTTCGTGGTTCTTTCCCTGTTATGCTTGACATCGGGAACACCTTTTGTGAACCAAACACCTGGTTGTTTACTTACAACACCCTTTTGAGCTGCACTAAAACGACGTTCAGCCAAGGTACCCTTTTTGAAGTAGAAATAAGATGGAAATGTCCACATTAACCTCTTTTCAAGCTCATTCTGATACTGATAGTATTGGGACTCTAACACATTCAACTCTGGAGTCACGATTGGAATACGAGAAAGGACAAGGCCAGCCCTTACCACTTTAGGTAGTGAAGAGGTAGCAGATTTCACAGACATAGAGTCGGATACGTATACTTTTCTTTGGGTTGTTTGTGTTTTTCTTCTCTGATTAACGAGTTGACGTACAACATCATATTTTCAGGTAAAAAAATGTCAACCTTCAAAAATTTTCTAGATCCCAAAAATCATTTGGTACGGAAATGCTAGGAGATACATGCTTTCAATTAGATATTCACAACTACTTAGATGGTGGCAGCAAATTATTACTTCTGTTGTTGATTCAACATACTCATTAGAGTATTCAATTGAGCGGTAGGGTCAAAAGATCCTGGATGATGCTGACTCTTTTGTTGTGAGGGATGAGGTTGCTGCGCGGGCATTTGTTGGATCATTTGTCCTTGGCCATACATAACTTGCGAAGGCGGGTACATTTGATGGTTGAAATATTGAGGTTGAGGTTGAGGTTGAGGTTGAGGAAGTGCTTGAGTTGGTGGAGGTGGGGGTGGAGAAATGTTCTGGTAGGTTACTGATGGTGGACCTGCAGCAGCAGCAGCGGCAGCAGCCCCAACTCTTCCTGATTTGGGACCCAGCACACCTTTATCCGTAGGCATTTTCTGAGAAATAGCCTTAGATGATACACCTTCACCCACAATAATATCTGGTTCCTCATATACCATGTTACCAACTATTGATTGACCACCGGTACCACCCCATTCGGCAGATTGAGACCATTTATGATCAATTTCAGTAAGACGTGCTAAAGGAATGATGGAGAAACCGTATTGATAGTCGCAACAATCTCTTGGACCAAACCCAACGGCCCAACGAATTCTTAGGCCATGAGTGGCGCCACCACCTCCACTTCCATTTCCGCCGTTTCCACCTCCGTTCCCAGACCCGTTAAAGTGAGACATAATACGCTCTGCTTCAGCCCTTGAATATACCTTCACAAATGCATGTTTACGAGCGTTATTCAATATGACGCTTTGAACTTCGCCGAACTGTCTCAACATTCTAGCTATATCATGTTCTTTGAAATTTTGAGGTACTCCACCCACGAATAATGTACGAGAGAAAACTTTAACATGGTCTCTTGGTAAAGAAGGATCAAATGAAACAGGCTTCGGTCTGAAATGAGGGTTGGAAGGAACATTTTTTTCGTCGGGGTACAAGTGATGGTTGTTTCCTTGGCTAGCGTTGGCATTAACATTGCTCGGCTGCCTCGCAACATGAATACTAGATGCAGAGTTTGCCTGTGCACGAACACGTTCGTGTTTATTTCTAGGGGGGGATCTTGATCTATCATTACGCGATTCTCTTCCAATATATTGGGTTCTGGTCGATCTGTTAGTAGAGCTTATCATTTTTGAACTTTGCACACTACCAGATCGCTCCTGCTTTTGTTGAGCAGAGAACTGCCTTTGCAAAGTACATAGTAATTTCTTCAAGGCCTGCTCTTGTAGTCTAAGATCGTCACTTAACAAATCGGCTGGAACTTTTACTACCGGAAGGTTTTCATACCTTGGTATATCTTGCAAGATTTGGTTAGCTTTACTTCTTGAATCTTTACCATCCCTGACGGACGAAGAAGAACTCGAAGCCGCATTGGAATGTGTATTTACTAACTCGATTAGTTTACTCCTGGCGGCGTTCAAGGGTGTCTTTTCAAATACACCATTTTTATCCCATATATTAATCAACTCCATGATTTTCTCCCTTTGCGACTCGTCACTTTTCTCAATACCATCAACCAACAATGCTTGTATATTCCCATTCAGTAACTTAACTCCTTTAGAGTAGTGGTTCTCTTCCTCATTAAGTTCCAGCTTTGCAGTCTCTGCTTTATTCAGAAATGCTCTAACGATAGAATCAATAATGTACAAGGAGCCGAGTTTATGCGTCGAGGGACACCCTCTAGAGTATTCTATGACATACGTCAACAAGTTTTCCACATCTTTTACGTGTTCTATGGCGTAATCAGTCAACTTTCTAATACGTGAACCTGATATACCCGATTTCAATTCTTTGAAAGATTCGAGTGTGGCTACAAAATCTTCATGATCACTATGTTCAACAGACATTGATAGTACTATAGTTAATAAGTGGATACTGTGAGTGACAATCGAGATAGGATAAACAAAAAAGGTGGGATATGATTTATTTTTCGATGTGCGAGAAATTTCTCAAGAATTTCTACAACCCTATCGATATAGGTGGGATGCGGATGCCGGCTGAACATTTTAGCAAGTTCAATGCTTATATAGTTTTGCGCAATGAAAAAAATAAAACCAAACCGTAAAAAATGATTATACGTAAAAAGTGATCAATACTCCACGTTGATAAAGGTATATATTCTGGGTCACATGACATTGCTGTAAATTTTAGTCTTCAATGGGGACATATGAGAATGTATTAGACGTGAACTTTCCAAAAGACTTTATGAAATGTTTCACGTCTTATCTACATTAATTGTTGTAGCGTGCTTTGTAATTGTTGGTTTTTTTTTATACTGATGTCATTTAATTTTTCCCTGCAGTTAAATCCAGTTCTTCTGCGAGCAGATTCCGCATTGAATCTAGATGGGTTTAAGAGAAGGTACCGAGGAAAAATACGTGAACTAAATAGCCATTTCACTCACTGATTAGGAAATTACATTGACTGAAGTTTTTACGTTTTGGTGCTTGGCTTAGACTCATAAATCGATACTGAAATGTCGGCAATTTATAAACTTTCGATTCAAGGGATTCGGTCTTTTGACGCCAATGATCGAGAAACCATTGAGTTTGGAAAACCTTTAACTCTAATTGTTGGTGCGAATGGCTCTGGTAAGACGACGATAATTGAGTGTTTAAAGTATGCGACTACTGGTGATCTTCCTCCCAACTCCAAGAGCGGCGCTTTCATTCACGATCCAAAAATTACCGGAGAGAAAGATATCAGAGCGCAGGTGAAGTTGGCATTTACAAACGCAAGGGGGAGCAATATGATAGTTACCAGAAATATTCAGCTGTTGGCAAAGAAGAATACGAATACTTTCAAGACTTTGGAGGGACAGTTAGTGGCAATTAATAAGAGCGAAAGAACGACGTTAAGCACCAGGGCATCGGAGCTTGATCAACAGATTCCTCTTTACTTGGGAGTTCCTAAAGCAATCTTAGATTATGTCATATTTTGTCACCAGGAGGACGCCTTGTGGCCACTTAGTGAGCCTTCGATTCTAAAGAAGAGATTCGACGAGATATTTCAGGCATTGAAATTTACGAAAGCACTCGATAATTTGAAGGTAATTAAGAAGGATATGTCTATTGATATCAAACTGCTAAGGCAGTCTGTAGATCACTTGAAAATGGATCGTGATAGGGCGAATGCAACAAAGCACAACATCTCAAAATTGAATAGTAAGATCGGTAAATACAACCGAGAAGTGGATGACATTGAGATCAAATTAAATGAAATAACTAGACAGTCAGACGACCTTTTTCACACAAATCAGCAATTTCAGGAAATTTTGTCAAATTATGATCATCTTCAGCTGACAAGAAAATCTCTTCTGGAACAAATTCAACGAATGAAATCAACTGTTAATGTGTTGCCCATTTCTAAGGCAGATTTAGAATCTAGGCTGCAAAACTTTTCAGAGGTGGTTGAAACTAAAAGAAAGAGTTTGAAGCAAATGGAATCCCGTAAAATGCAGGGAATGAATGAAATGGAAAAATTGCAAGCCGAGCAGAATCGTATCTTTGTATTACAGGGCGAACTCGTTTCGAAGCGACAACGGTACGAGCTTTCCAAGACCAAGATGGATACATTGTTAACCGAACTCTCTTGCACTTATGATATATCAAAGGAAAATGTTACTAAGGAAGTATCTTCGATGCTCACTGCTGCGAATGCAGAACTTTCTGCTTTACAAAAAAACCAACAAAGGGAAGAAGAACAGAAAGAACAGCAATTATCTACCTTAAGGAGTACTTTTGCTAAAAAAGAGCAGCAATTGACCTACATTGACTCAGACCTCAAGAAATTAGAGGAAAAGAGCGATAGAATACAAAAGAGATTAAGTTCCATTGTTGTAACCAAAAGCGAGTTAGTTGACGAAAAAGAAGCGTTGAGGAACTACGAGTTAAAGTTGCAAAACGAAAATGCAGAAGCTTCTATGTCGGAGCTTACTAATATTTTAAAATCTAAAAATGCAGAAGTACACATATTGGAAGAAAATTTGGATGCGGTCAATCAGCGACTGACAAAGGTAGGGCAGCATTCTGATTTGTATGCTAAACGGTCACTCTTAAAACAGGCACAAATGACGAAAAAAAATGAGTGTGAATCTTTAATTAAGATTATTCTCGAAGACCAGAATGCGAAATGTCTAGCGCATTCAACAAGTGGTACAATAGTGAAGGTTTTCAATGATACTTATTCATCCCTAAAGGAGCAACTTCATGATAAGAAAGATGAGACCAACTCTTTTGAAAAGCAAACTATGGGGCTAATGAATGAAATTAAACATATGCAAACACGTTCTAAAACCATATTGTCACAAAATGAAGCTCTAAACAAGAAGTTGACTGACTTGTTTCCCGAAGATGTCACTGTGGAAACTTATGACACAGAACTGCAGGATGCAGAAGCATCCTACAGAATTGCTGTTGAAAATTTAAAAATGCATAAAACTACTTTAGAGTTTAATATGAAAGCTTTGGAAGTTGCGAAAGACGATAATTGCTGTTATCTATGTCAAAGAAAGTTCCAGCCACCGGAAACCTCGTTGAAGCTAATCCAAGATTTGCAAAACAAAACAAATAGAAACTTTCAAATTGCCCTCGAAAATACGGTTGCAGAAGTAGAGACATATTTGAACGATTTGAGGAATTGTTTGCAAGACGTGGTCTCCTTGAGGAAAAACCAGCAAGAATTAGTAGGGATTGCTGAAAAGCTAAAGGAGCTTGATATCCATTTCGAGCAGGAAAAGCTTATGTTAGCTCAAAAAAAGCATGAATTATCAGATATAGATGCTGTTTTCAATAAATTCGATGACTATTTGCGACCACTAATACACAAAGTAACAAGTTACAATGATGAGCTTGAGCGTTTGCAAAATGACGCAAACAGAATTGAAGAAGAATTAAGCATATACACTACTGATGACAGTATGTCCAGTATTGAAGAATTGCAACAACGACAGAAAGAAATAAACGATAAATTGAAAAATACCAGGAAAGCAATCTCAGATACTCAGAGTGACAAAGATGAGAAGGCACAGGAACACAACAACCTGTTAACTTTAATTCGCGAAAAGAATACGAAAATCAATACGATAGAACAGGCTTATCGGGAAAAAATTAGCCTTGAAAGCGAGTTAACTGGGACTGTTGAGACTATTAAAGGCCTGAAGACAGAATATACAGTATTGTCATCAGAGAAAGAAATATTGAGAAGAGAAATAGATGAAATGAATGGTGCTTTATCTAGCATCAAGTTGAAAAATAAATCCATGGAAACAACGGTCCGTAATAAAAAAGAGAAAATTCAAAGCGATGTAGAAGGAATTATTGAGCTAGAGGAAACCATAAAACAGTTCAATGAGGTTGAAATGCCAAGAATGGAACGTTGTGAAATTCAATTGAATGAGCATAGAGAAATCATGTCATCCAAGGCAAAAAGCCTAAAGGATTTAGAGGATAAAATAAATGAAGGAAAACAAATTCTTTTAGAATCTGATAATGAATATAAAAACATTAAACTAAACATCGAGCTTGTAAATATTCAAGAAAGTTTGAAAAAGACGGAAGGTTCAATCGCTCAGATGAACATAAGCGAAGCTGAAGAACAGAGAGGCAAATACCAGGAGGAATCATTGAGGTTGAGAGGGGAGTATGAAAAACTGAGTGCAGAAAATGCGGGGAGGCTAGGCGAAATCAAGCAATTACAAAATCAAATTACATCACTGACAAAACAATTGCAAACTGACTATAAAGATATAGACGAACTTTACCAACGTGAATGGATCAAGTTGCAAACCAAAACTCTTGCAACAGATGACATTGATACCTATTCGAAGGCGCTTGACAGCGCAATTATGAGATATCACAGTTTAAAGATGGAAGATATAAACCGTATAGTTGATGAACTTTGGAAACGCACCTACAGTGGGACTGATGTTGATACCATTAAAATCAAAACAGATGAGGTCTCTAACACCCGCGGGAAATCTTACAATTATAGAGTTGTAATGTATAAACAGGATGCAGAATTGGATATGAGAGGGAGGTGTTCAGCAGGACAAAAAGTTCTAGCAGCAATAATTATTAGATTGGCTTTATCGGAGACTTTTGGTGTAAATTGTGGCGTGATCACACTAGATGAACCAACTACCAATTTGGATGAAGAAAATATAGAGAGTTTGGCCAAATCTCTCTCAAACATTATTGAGGTTAGAAGACATCAGAAAAACTTTCAATTGATTGTCATCACCCATGATGAAAAGTTTTTAAATCATATGAATGCATCAAGTTATGTTGATCATTTTTATAAGGTTAAAAGAGATGATAGGCAAAAATCTCAAATAGAATGGGTTGATATTAATAGAGTAAATCCATAGTTCAAAAAAATTCAAATGCTTTTTGCTCATCTAATTATTTTAGTTTTTCGGAAGAGCACATTTCTATTGACGTGAAGCAACTCTTCCTTATTACATTGTCAGGATTCTAAACAAATGTACCTTACTTTGTTATGAACTATAACACAATACGAGCAGGGTATTTGTTGATGAGCTCCCATAAGTCGCATTTAGTTATTAGAACATGGGATAATGTAGGGATACATGTATATACATATAAAATCAAGGCGTCATTTTGCTGGAGTTATATCGCATAACTTAATTTACCTCTTTGGACCTCTTCCTCTTCTTGTCATTTCGGGTAGCTTAAATGGCACCTTCAATGTCGCAATCTTGTAAGTTGCAGCAGATGATTTAGGAATACCGAAAGCCTCAGCTTGAGCAACAGTTGCACCCTTTACGGTTGCACCCAAAATTTTGAACAAGCTGACCAGTTTCGATGGCTTCAAATTTAGTTGTTGGGCCAACGGTGCAACTTCGACGATGAAGTTGTCTAAATGCATAATGATGGCTAAGATGTAACATAACAATTTATCTTCCCTTTGAGGATCTATGAAGAATGATTTATCTTTTGATTTACCAAATTGTCCTGGCCTAGATATGGAAAACCTTGCAAGAATACCATCAAGAAGACCATCTGGAGCTGCATTGAGCCTTTCAATTAGCTTCACTTTGTTGTTTACCCGTCTATTGTCGTAAATACCAACCAATAAAGAGAGATAGTACAGTAATTGTAGTTTTTGCATTTGGTTTGCTTGAGTTAAACTTGGCAACTTTTTGGCTATGTATAAAAATTTGGTATGTGGGAAATATTCCAGTCTCTTTTCTGCATCCTGTTCTTTCATGATAGCACCCACGCGAATGAATGCCCATTCGTTCTTCGGTATTATATTATGCACAGGATAAATTTGTTCGACATCAGTGGCATTCACATTTGCAAGAGGAGTGGGCCTTTCGGAAGATACCGTCTCCTGCAACTGTTCCCTCGTAGGTAGGTCCTTCGAAGCAGTTTTAACAGAGTCCACAATATCAATTGCAGAATCAACTAATTTATCAGAGTCAATACGATTTCTTTCTAAATCGACAATCGCCTTTTTAGCTTTTTTGGTACCAAATGCCTCACCCAACGCATTTCTCATAACTGAAGCACGAGCGTTCTTTTGCTTGATCTCAGGTCCAGTTAGATGCTTCCTTGATTTGGAGATAACTTTGGATGAAATAAATGGCGCCTTGTATAATTCAACAGCCTTCTTGGAAGGGTCATAGACACCTACAACGTACTGTGAGCAATTAGCGAAATTACCTTCAGTGGAACCTTCGTATTCCAATCTTTCATTTTCACCATGCAAAACGAACTCATCTGCATTTTTCTTGTTTTTGTAGAGTTCGAAGCTTGTTTCTTTAGGAACGCTAACACCACGGAAAAAGGAACTGATTGCAACTGATGGCTGATCTTGAAAAGATTCGATATCAACTTGGGTGAAAGTCCTTTTAGAAACCATTTTGCTCTTGATCGTTTAGACGTTCAATGGCTCATCGCATAATTAATGAGTCGATGATATAGAACATTTAAAAAAGTCAATTCTGGTCAAATTAAAAAAAATTTGAAAACAAAAAAGAAACAATTTATCACGTGACCAATACGATATTTTAAACTATGCCATGAATTTATATAGATGCCAATTTAATCTTAGAAGGTGACAACATTTATCTTTTCAAACTCAAACCACTTTAAATATGTTTTTTTTTAATTATCTTTTGGTCAAGTTTTTGTCTCGATGCTTTTTCTTTGAATTCGTTGAATTTTATTGATACGACCGATGATGTATGAAATACCGGTGAGAAACAAAACTTGTGAAAAGAGCAAGCGATGGTATCGAAACATTCATACTATGAAATTCTATGCATAGGAGCAGATGCTAGCATTACTGAAATAAAAAAAGCTTATAAAATTGCGTTATTGCAATCTCATCCTGACAAAAGGGACGTTAACCGGATCGGCCCAGTTACAGTAAATGAAATTCAAGACGCTTACAAAACTTTGATAGATCCCAAACTGCGAAAATTGTATGATGAAGAACTTTCCAAAAGTTTCAAGTTACAGGGGTTTCATAATACTGGTGAAGGACTGGATGTGTACTCTTTGATGGATTTCTGCTATGAAGAGGATATACAAAAATTTACGATGAATTGTCCTAGATGCTCTGGTGTAAGTGGGTTTGAGCTGACAGAGGAATCATTAGAGGAACATGCGATTGAAAATGAAGAAGGTGGGTTTTATGTTTTGGCGCAATGCTCATGCTGCTCACTTTGGTTAAAAATTTTGTTTGATGTTGTCGAAGAGAATTAGTGATTCTATTATGGTATTTACAAGTGAGATAAATGCGTAAAGGTCATCATAGATATTAACTAATAAGAGCGGAACATATATGATTTGTAGTTTGATGATTCAGCACTTGAGTGCCTTCTCTGCATCCAGAATAGATACGAAAGCTTTGGCGAATGCTTCGAGATCAGTCATTAGGCTAACATGGGCCATATTACTAACTATTTTGGCTACCACTGGAAAACCACGTTTCTCTGGTAATAACCATTTGTGGTGAACTACCCCATCACCAGGACCGTAATAAAAGTCCTGATACAAACCCTGTTTTATATCAGTGATATTGTTCACTTTGGCGCCACGAACGGTAGGAACTTTGTCTCCATAAATCATTACTAGCGGAGGATAATCTTTTGAAGGACAATATTCCAGACTATCCATGAATGCCTTTGTCCTAATCAGTGTTTCTTTTAAGTAATCATAAGATTCTTTGAAAGAGGTTTTGTAGTCTGCGTCGTTTTCTTCTTTGAGCATAGAACTTGTTGATTTTATCATTTTTACTGGGGCGAAAAGTGAGTATTTGCTATCCTTCGTATCTTCTTCTGATGTTACTTTTTCTCTCTTTCTTTCTTCGCTAACTAGTGGCGATAGACCGTATTCAACCCACACGTCAGGATCGAAATAGTCCAAGTCATACCTTTTAAAATTATTTTTATTAACGAAACATCTCCCATCAATTGGTAGGAAGTAAAAGCTGCTTCTCATGAAGAAATTAGTTTCTGAATTGAGGATAGTTTTATTTAGGATGACTTCATCTCCAAAACGTAAGGGCCCCAAAATGTTTGGGCATTGGCTTGGTGCCCCGACATAAATTATACCGCGGACCAAATGTGTGTATTCTTGTAAAACTTTATGTGCAAGCAACCCACCCATCGAATGTGCGATGATAAATACTCCCCTCTTGTTTCTTTGAGCATCATATAACTTCTTTAGGCGCTGTTTAAGTTGGTCCGAAGTTATGTCCAAAGACAGACGCCAATCGTATCCAAAATCTTCGATATGTACCTTAGGATTTATTGCAAGTTTCTTTATCAGTTTCTTAGATACATCAATTGGTCCGAGATGCGTCAACATTCCATCTGCAGTAATGCTCTTTTGTGCATCAAGTTCATCTTGTCTTTTTGGACCTAATAGTAGATCAATCTTAGTCATGTTGAAACCTGCTTTGATTGGAATCCAAACGCGCTTCTTTGTTTGGGTATTTCTTAAGATACTACCACGATAACCGCCCAATATCACAAAATCACCGTCAAGTTCATCCCAAATGCTATCTAGCCTGCCGTTTTCAAAGCCATCTGTTGTCACTGTGTTGGTGTTGGTTGTGGATAGGTTCTTGACCGCGTTTATTAGCATATCAGGCATCAGCGCATTTTTAACTGCCTTAGCTCTTACATTTTGCATTTTCTTATTATTGGCAAATAGATATCTTTCCTCAATGGATGTTATTGACTCTTGACGTCTCAATTTCAATTTGATATCATGCCTAGTCAGATGGTCTTTGCTTTCGTCAGTACTTTCAGATTTATTATCATCAGATATTTGGTCATTGGAAAGAAAAGCTCTGAGTGAAGAGAGGGGAGATGTAGGCAACAAATTTTTACCACCAAAAGGAAGACTAAATGTGAAGATTTTATGGGAGGAGAGCGGTTCGGATATTCTGTCTTTCGGAAAATTTGTGGCAGGTATTACGAAGTCGTCATTATCTTGGTCATCTTCCGTATCTTCATACAAAGAATGCCTGCTTCCAGTTCGAGGTTTTGTGCTAGTTCTAGAAATGACTGCTGATCCTCCTATAAATGACTCGGCCTGTTCTACATAATATTCCTGGGTGGAATCGTAGCTTGATCCAAGTTCATCCATGTCATCTGGAGTGGTAGAGCCGTTGAAATTCAGCTCAGAAGACGATGTGCCTCCTGAACTCATGTTTACTTTCCTTTTCTTGGCGAAATTTTTTCTGGTTGTGGAGTTTCGAGCGTTGAATTAAATATATCCCTTTTCAGATTGTTTTCTTGATGTAAACGAGCTGGGCCATCGAAACGGGAAAATAGCAGAAAGTAACCTTCAAATTGATAAAATGACCTCAGGGTTGTGGCATAAAGTGTGCTCATTGTTATATATGCGAGGCATGAACTTTCACGTAGTTGTGATCACGTGATGAAAATTTGTAAAATTTTCTTTCAAGAATTATTTGATTTAGTCAGAGACATAAGAGGTCAAGAAATAATTATAAAAGCTTTGAAATTGAAACTCAGGAATCTTCCTGTCCTAGGTATATATTATCAGCTTTTGGTTGGTGGTGGTGCATGCTCTCTGGAAAGCAAACGTTTCTGCAAAGCGTAATACGAAAAGCCAGCTCAATGTCTAATATCAAAGTGCAGCAGCCTAAATGGCACCAGCCGCAACAATCAGAAGAGATTTCAGTGTTGAAGCTGTATAACACATTGACAAGATCGAAAGATACATTTTTGCCCAGATCAAGCAATAAAACAGTTAGTTGGTATTCTTGTGGACCTACTGTTTATGATGCGTCGCACATGGGACACGCCAGAAATTATGTGTCAATTGATATTAATAGAAGAATATTGCAAGACTACTTTGGCTACGATATTAATTTTGTCCAAAATGTAACAGATATTGATGACAAAATTATTATAAGGGCGAGACAAAATCATTTATTCGAAGAGTTCGTTGCAGAAAAGGGGGGCGAATGCAGTGCTGAGCTTGTTTCAGAAGTGAAGTCGTGGACCTTCGAATTTATCAAGAAAAATTTTGGCAAAGAATTTGACGATGTGGACGCCTACCAAGAATGGTATTCTTTATTGAATTTGGAGGAAGAAAAGGAGAAGAACCCAAAATTTCCAATGTACGCAGCTTCTGTTTCTAAAGCTTTGAAAGCTCTTGCTTCCAAGGATAATGAATTTTTCAGCTTGGTAAAAGATGTCGTCGTTCCAAAGCTAGATGAGACTTTAGGATCTACCGTTAATGATCCTGAGCTATTCCGCAAGTTACCAGCATACTGGGAACATGAATTTAATAAGGATATGGAATCATTAAATGTTCTACCGCCTACTGTGACCACACGTGTTTCAGAATATGTACCTGAAATTATCGAGTTTGTTGAAAAAATTATTGCAAATGGGTATGCTTATTCAACAACTGACGGTTCTGTTTATTTTGATACCGTGAAGTTTGACTGTAGTGACAACCATGATTATGCGAAATGTCAACCTTGGAACAAAGGGCAGCTTGACTTAATTCAAGATGGTGAAGGGTCATTGAGCAATTTCACTTCTAACAATGGTAAGAAATCTGCAAATGATTTCGCGCTTTGGAAGGCCTCTAAGCCGGGTGAACCTGAATGGAATTCTCCTTGGGGTAAAGGTAGGCCAGGTTGGCATATCGAATGCTCCGTTATGGCTAGCGACATACTTGGTGAAAACATTGATATACATTCTGGAGGTATCGACTTGGCATTCCCCCATCATGACAATGAATTGGCTCAGTCTGAAGCTTGTTTTGATAATCAACAATGGATCAATTACTTTTTGCATACCGGGCACTTGCATATAGAGGGACAAAAGATGTCCAAATCTTTGAAGAATTTCGTTACAATTGAAGAGGCTTTAAAGAAGTACTCGTCGCGTCAGCTTAGATTGGCCTTTGCTTCTGTTCAATGGAATAACCAGCTAGATTTCAAGGAATCTTTGATCAATGAAGTGAAATCTCTTGAACAATCATTCAACAATTTTTTCAAAAATGTTAGGGCTTTAAATACTGATTACTTACATGGTCTGAACTTAGGGAAGTATAAAAGTAAAAAGCTTTCAAATTTGGAAAAGGACTTATTGAATGATTTGTCAACGACACAAACCAGGGTTCATAGCTCTTTTTGTGACAACTTATCAACCCCCCAAGTATTGAAGCATTTGTCTGAACTAGTAAGTAAGTCTAATTCTTACATTGCTACAGTTGGCGCTGATATTAGGCTAGAGCCTTTGATTGCAATTACAAAATATATCACCAAAATCTTGGGTGTCCTCGGATTTCCTAGCCGTTCTGATGCTCTAGGGTGGGTTGATGATTCTTCAGCAGATTCAGTCTCCGAAAACTCAAAAGAGGACATTGTAATGCCTTACGTTAAATGCCTATCTCAATTCAGAGATGAGGTTCGTCTATTAGCCATGAACAAAACTGATGTGACTGCTTTGTTGCCAATCACTGATAGAATCAGAGATTTTGATTTGTTGAAATTGAATATTGCACTAGATGATAGACAGGGCCAAGCTTCTCTTGTAAAGTTTTTGTCTGATAAGGAAAAGGATGATATAATCAAATTCAATGAGGAAAAGAGCAAGCGCGAGGCAGAGAAACAATTGAAAAAGCTTGAACAAGCTCGTTTAAAGGAGGCCAAAGAAAATGAAAGACGTGAGAAAGCAAAAGTATCTCCATTAGATATGTTCAGAAATGAACAGTTTATAGAGTGGGATGAAGATGGAATGCCCTTGAAAGATAGCGACGGAAATGAGGTGACTAAATCTATGACAAAGAAGTTAAGAAAGCAGTGGCTAGTTCAAAAAAAATTGCACGAGGAATTCTTTAGTTAATTTTTAATTCGTTAAAATAATTTAAATTTATTGTTTAATCAGGAGGGTGATAGTTTTTACACTTTGAGTATATTGAAGTGCTATTTAATGAATTGTCTTAACCGTAGCTGTGATTTGTAGCATTTTTTAATTTAAAAAAAAAGTTGAATTCGGAAGAAAGTTAAATTAAGATGAAGAGAGTTTAACGTTTCTGGGATTTAGTCTTATGATATCAATTTTGGATAGCCGGCGATTTCGAGAGCAATTTACTTAGTCTTTTAGTTTTGATGGGTAACGAGGACGATAGAAAAGTGTATGTTTCAGTGTTACAGATTGATTGTGAAATAATTGTTACTAACAACGACTTTGTAATAGCGCTGTTGCCTTGGAGGGGTTAGCAGAATGTGAAGATGAAATGATGCTTGTTGAAAATGAAGTAGAGCGCTATAAGATTTTGAAACAGGCTCCAGTGCTGGAAAAAAGGGACCAATTGCTGGATCAAATTAGTGGATTTTGGAGTATTGTTCTATCGCAGCATTCCGATTTTGCCAATTATATAAGAGCATCAGACTTCAAATATATTGACGCTATTGAAAAAGTTATTGTACGTCCTTTGGCTTTAAGCTCGAAAAATGAGGATCCTAGGAACTTTGAGATAACTTTTAGGTTCAGAGAGATTGAAGGTGATTTAATCGCCCAAACCGTGACAAAAAAATTCACAATGGAGAAAGACGTTAGCAAGTTGAAGTATGTCAGAAATAGAAAGCTTATGGAGGATGAAATAGATTCTGAGTATGGATTTTTGACGAGCGACCCTGTAGAAGTTAAATGGCCAAAATTATACGATGATATTAACCCAGATTTAATTGAAAACAAAGCTGAAGCTGAAGGGAAGAAAAAGTATCGAACAGGTATGAAGACTTTTTTTGCATGGTTTAGGTGGACAGGTTTAAAACCTGGTAAGGAATTTCCTAATGGAGCCGAACTAGCGAATTTATTTAACGAAGAACTTTACCCATATTGTGTGAAATACTATACAGAAGCCCAGAGTGATGTTCTGGATGAATCTGTGAGCGACAGTAATTCAGAATCCGATGCTGCTCTGCAGTTGGATTTAAGTGAAGAAGAAGGAGAAGGGGAAGATCAAAATAACTCTACTGAGCCAGCTTTTAAAAAAAGAAGGAACGTATAGTGTATATGTCTATTAAGTTATTTCTCGTTAAATTTATTGGAATATCTAGAGGAATAGTTATTTTGATAGCGACTCTTATTTTGGAAGCTTGTGTTTCGTTTGTGTACTTTTGAGTCGGAACTATTATAACGAGAGTAGAAGTGTGTAGGGAGCTCGGCTGACTTAAGTTGCCTTTCTGTCTTGACACTAGAGTTGCTTCTTCTAGCATTTTGTGCCTTTCTTATTTTCGTCATTGGATCATCGTTGGAGAGATCATCATAATTTGTATTTGCGAAATCTGTAGGTTTTCGCAGGTTTTGCGACGATTCAAAAACATCAACTGCATTTTGTGTCGTGGCTTGCTTATTTGGGTGTTCTTCTTTTTTTTGTGTGGCTAGAGATTCATCGAGTTGTTTCCTTCCAAGAAGGTAATCATCTGAATCATTTGCCTTTTCAGTATCAACATACATCCATTCTAAACCAGTACTTTTCTTTGGCTTGACAGAACCGTCTCTGCTGAGATTTGTCAATTTGTTCAACTCTCTTTCTTTTGCAATTTCCTTTTGTCTTTCTTTAATCTTCCTATTTTCTTCGAGTAAGTCCTGCTGGGCCTGCCATACTTTTTTTTTATTCTTGGTTAATTTTGGGTTCCACGACTTAAGAAGGTTAAGGTCATTCATTTCTTGTATTTAGGTTGATGTTCCATGTATGGGGAAGCTCTCGAGTTGATAGCTTGTTGACCTAAAGATGGTTGTGCGATGGGCAACTCCATAGTTTTTTTATTTTTTATTTTGTTTTTTTAAAACTTTGTTCTTGGAGAAGAGGTTGGTCGTTTTCTGAGGAAAGTAGTCTGAAGACCAGTTACGCGAGAAGAGGCCCAGTACCAGGATCTCCTCAATTAAACATATTGTTGGTATGCAGTGTGATGTTAAATCTAGTTACTTATGTAATTATTTGCTTTTTAATGCTGATCGAGGATCGTAATATAAGCACAATATGTTAAGAAACGATATAACCTTGTGTTTCCAGGTGTTGGCCAGGGACTTGCGCTGACGGTTGAGATCCGTTGGTGCAGCCCAAGACCCACGTCATTGACTAGAGTATGAATTGTGTAGAAGTGGATTTGGTTGGTACTCAAAAAGGTAGGGTTATAAAAGACTTCTTAAAAACCGTGAATCTTGATGTTTTTCTTTTGCATCCCAAGTTGAGTAATCATAAATTCGCACACTTTGGATCTTTGATCACCTTGTAATTGGATGATTTCACCCATTTCATCATCTTTGACAATGTTACCGTTACAGGCAAAGTCCTTCTTAAGAACTTTCAATATTCTTTTTAAATCATATTCTTCTGGAACACCTTGAACTGTGGTTAAAGTCTTTCTACCGTTTCTTTGTTGGATACGGATATGAATGTAGTTAGCCGAAGTAGTTTCGTCGTCACCAGTATCAGCAAAGGGATCGAAGGACTTAAGGTTTTCAATTGACATATGATGGTCAAATAGGATTGTCTACCTTTTATTTTAACTACTAGTTCTTATTGGAGCGAGGATAAACATATTGATGAACATAAAATGAATAGACGATTATTTTTTCTTGTTTCTTTGTCATTGGCTTAGAATGCGGGTAATGTCTTGGAAAAGAAATATTAAAAAAAGAATTCTGTCATGTGATCATATTTAAAATGAAAACGGGTTTTTTTGGGTAATTCCTTTCTGGTAATATTGTGTCTTGTGGATTATGGGTACTGTTTCAGAAGTGCCATGTCCCAATCCTCAAAAGCATTTGAGGTAATTTTTTTGTATGTAACGTACTTGAGGTTAGTTTAAAACGAATTTGAGAAGGCAGGAGGAAATACCCGAATTGGTTTGGATCCTTTCAGCGTTGGGACGTTTTTTAAAAGAAACAGGGTAAGGTTGAAGGCGGCTAAATGAGCACGTGACTGGAAGTAAACGGTTCTTTTTCGTTTAAAGTGAGCCAGTTTAGGTACGGAAAATAGGAGCACCTTATTTTATTGTAGTACTGAATTCAGAAGTATAATTTGATTTACATGGGAGATGGTAATCCTGTTACAGTAAAGGGATTTACAATTGAGTGTCAAAAAGTTCGATAATGTCGCGTGAAGAACGTGATTTAGCTAAATCGATTAAAAAGGCTATCAGTGGTGGTGAATCTGCTCCGAAACGGAAGCATGTTCGTGCGTGCATAGTTTATACGTGGGATCATAAGTCGTCAAAAGCATTTTTCAATACGATGCATATGCAACCGTTTGCTGAAGACTCTGTGATGTTGTTTAAAGGTTTAATTACCATGCATAAGGTATTGCAGGAAGGTCATCCGTCTGCATTGGTTGAAGGCATTAGAAATTTGGATTGGATCGAGAGTTTAGGTCGAATTCATATAAACGAGTCGAACAGAGAATATAGAGGTGAGAATATGTCGTATTCTATGCAAAAGTATGGTGGGAGTGGGCCTGGGTATGGGAGATTGATATCTGAATATGTTTCTTTTTTGGTCAATAAGCTTCAGTTCCACAGGAATCATAAAGGGTTTAATGGTACATTTGAGTATGAGGAGTACGTGTCGTTGGTATCCGTATCTGATCCCAATGAAGGGTACGAGACGATCTTAGATTTAATGTCGTTGCAGGATTCGTTGGATAATTTACAGAAGCTTTTGACTGCAAGTATAGGTGGAGATGATGGTGGTTTTCGAGGTTTTGGTGGCGGAAGGTCAGAGTGTCGTACTTCTGCGTTGGTTCCGTTGGTTTCTGAGTCTTATGGAATTTATAAGTTTGTAACTTCTATGATCAGAGCTATGAAAAGGCAAATGGGTGATATGGATGCTTTGATACCGTTGTTGGAGAGGTACGAGTCGCAAGCATTAAGATTGTCCGAGTTTTATTTTGATGCATCTACGATAAAATTTTTGACATCTTTGATAACCATTCCTAAATTATCTTCTTCACCGCTTTCAGTATTTGAAGAGGATGACGATGATGATGAAAATCAGATCGTGTTCGAGAAGCGGACTCCCTCGCCTGCAGAAGAGGATGGTGGATCTAAGAGCTCTGTGGAAGAAAATAGGGAGCGTCCAGCCGTGGTTCAGTCGAGAACGGAGTTACCGTCGAACGCTGGTAATCAGCTTTTACCTGTTTTACCTGTAGCTACTGGTGTGGCTATGACCGGTGTAGGTGGAGGTGGTGTTTATGGTGTCCCGAGTAGTACTGGTGCTCCACAAGTTCAATATCAAACTGGAATGGATTGGATGAATAGTCTAGGGGCTGGCATAACTGGAAGTTATGCGATGGAGCAGCAAAAAATGTATGAGCAGCAGCAGAGGGAGGTGGCAGAGCAACAAAGGCAGCAGTTGTTGATTCAGCAGGAAGAGGAGCAGCGTAGGATGAATGAAGCTTTGGCTCAGCGGCAAACGGCTACGCTTCAAAATGATCTTGTAGTATTGAGAGGTCAATATGAGAGAGACCAGTCACTGTTGGAACAGTATGATGGCCGTGTACAAGAATTGGAATCAGAACTTGAATCGAATAGAGGTTTTAAGGAGAAATACGACTCTTTAGCTAAGTTGTATTCTCAATTGCGTCAAGAGCATTTAAATGTCTTGCAGAAAGTTAAATCTTTGAAAGGTGAAAACTCGCATTTATCTCAATCAGCTAAAGAATATGTTGATGTTAAGCGCCAATTGGATGTAAGCACGCAGAGATTACATGAGGTTAGCTCACAGTGTGAAGTTGCTAAGCAGAGATTACATGAGGTTAGCTCACAGTTGGAAGCTGCTAAGCAGAGAAGTGATTCGGAGATTGATTCCTTAAACAATGGAGTTCAAAAATTGAAAGTCTATACACAAGACAATAAAGATAAAAATAAGGAAGAAATTATAAGGATTTTAATTGGAACATGTATATCTGTATTTGAAGGCCCGCTAATTAAGAATTTTGAGGTTTTGGACGCACATGCGCTCCTAATGGTGATCGAGAAGGCATCGGATGTTGCGACAGAGCTGGCGGGCTCCTTTACCGACTACATTGTTGACGG
>PPJO02000019.1:0-144866 GCA_003707555.2 Kluyveromyces aestuarii
GTTTGGTAACAACATCACGCAGCTACGGAAATAACGTCATACTATCGAAAAAATTGAAGAAGATTCAATACCATCATCCTAAATTTGTTCCTTTAAGAAGCTATTTTGAAAAATTTGATTACAGTGTCCTCAACTACACAACTAATTCGGCAGTTGCCAAATCTTAGCCATCGGATGCGATTCTTACTTACTGCTCTTTTCTAAGAACAAATACAACAGGATTTGTATCCATCATTTTAGTAAAAACCATCTACTTTTTCTTCTTGCATGTACTCTATGCAGCCATGGAAATCCTCACAGTCAAATTTGGATTCTAAGGATTGACATTTCAGTTTTTTTGCCTGGAAATTGGGTCAGTTGGCCGATAATTCTACTTTAGTTTCTAGTCGAAGGCATTTATTAATCTCAAGTTTTTAGTAACTGGCCAAAGGTACCATGAATTTGGTTCGCATATATAAAGCATTGATCTCTTGTAAAAAAAACAAAATGCTCAGACTGTTCTGAATCTTAAATTATCACCACTTTATATTCACAAATTGGGATAACTAATTTGTTTATCAATTAATGGGGTACACTGATACACTGTATATGAAGATATACATAAAATTCCGCAGCGTCTATCAACGCAAAGTAAAGTGTTGATTGAAGTGAATCAAAGCGTGCCACAACATCAAACCTAAGACGAGTCCCCGGTCCAAGACTTCATCCTTTTGTGTGTAGCAAAATGAAGAGCGGCGTTAGATTTTTCACGAGAAGATTCATCCTCAGATGGAGCATTGAATGTGTATTCAGGGAATACCAAGACATCTCCGACTAGCTTGGGTACGTTTAAATCGTGGAAATGTTTCCACGTAATTTTTTCTAAGACACCACTTTGAACATAGTCGTTAAAGTATGTGAAAATTACATCCGTCCATGCGCCGGACCCTGTCCAGCCCATTATGGTCAAGTCATTCTTGACAACAGATTTCAATTCGCCGTTGTATTTCTTTTTCAACGTGGTCTCTGTGACTTTAGCAACCATTTCACGAATAACGGGATGGCCTGGCTTTGCTTGTATCACCCAATTACCAAACTGCAATCTTCTAACGAAAGAGTTTTTCCAATCTGCGTCCTTGGAATCATGCTCGATTCCAACAATCAAGCCTATTTCCTTTGGCGAAACATTCTCTGGAATCCAATTTGGCACCGGTTGCAAAAGATCGGTATCAATGTCTGCATACACACCACCACGGGCTAGCAGAACCAGATACTTGAAGAAATCAACTTTCAGAATTGAAGAAGGGAGTGAGTCAAATGCTTCAATGACTTCTGGAATTGAGGAGTAAAAGTAATGCACAAATGCTGACGCTGTATCGTCATTGACTATTTCATGAACAAAACCTGGGTTCCTATCGCCCCAGTTTCTCTCAAAGCTCTTCAAATCTTCATCCATTCTATCATCATCATCTGAATATGGCCAAGTCTGCCATACGAATGCTGGAAATCTCTGCGTAGTCCCGTATTCGAACACAACGGCAAGTTTCTCACGCAACGTAGCATATCCTGATGGTTGTTTTAGCTCTTTAATCTTCTTCTCCAAAACTTTCCGTTCCCTATCAAACCTTTTCATCTGCTCTTCTTGTTTCCTTAGAATATCTTGGCTTAATTTCTCAAACTTCTCCATCAACTTCTGTTCTGATGCCTGAGAGCCACCCGTGCCAATCTCATTTGGCAATATTTGCAATAATTTCTGTAAATCAGAAGATTGTGAATTTCTGAATACACCCCAGAGAATCAACAATGCAAACAACACCATTGGGATCACAATTTTCCCCATCTTCATAAAATTCGTTCTCTTAGCCTTACCCATTTTTTGATCTGATTACCTTAAACCACCCCGAAGTCTATCTAAATTTCCTGAACTCTTCTTAAACCGTTCTTTCACGAAAAACCTTACAATTGACAAAACTCAAACTTGTCTAACTGAGAAGCAGTATTAATACTTTAAAACCCTACTAAACTCCAATTAGCTCCTGTTATTTTCAATCCGTTTCTGAATATGATTCCATTGTTTCAAATAGATATGACAACAATTTTTTAGTACTTGAAAAGAAAAAAAAAAACACATACAGATTACCCGACCATTTATTGATGTAGACATTCATTTGATTATTGATTCTTACATGATAGTTACTAAAATCTTTACAACTAGACAAATAGTGTTGGATCTTCTACCTTGAAGCTACTAGTCATCGCTTCAAGCAATTCCGATGCGGTCTTAATACGACTGGGAAGAAGTTCAGGACGTTTTTGTATAACTGCGTCACTCAAAGACTGAAGCTCTGATTCTGTAGATACTGGGACAATCACGGATATAATAACATCAGTATCGTATTCGTTGAGTCTAATCAACCCAATGCACATCACTACTGTCCCTTCAAGTGATTTCTTGCCCCATTTGTACGCGATTTCTACCACCAAAGAATTTATTACACTTCCCTGCTGCTTACAGTCAAGTATTTCCCACTTCTGTGCTCCGTTAAGATCTGAAATTTCACGTAAATGCTCGTCCAACGCCTTCATGTCATCATCTTCTTTTACACGTTGTAGCAAGTCAACAATCACACTTTCGTTGAAAGCTAGACCGTCGTTTACAACCTCATTGTCCATTCTACTATTAACAAACACTTCTTGAGTGTCTGGAACTTGCCTAATCATGGAAACATCGAGAAACTTTTGTGGAATTACAGTTGTGATGGCGCCTCCATATAAATCTTGTTTCACCCACTTAGACATGATGGTCATGAGAATGAAGATGCTTAGATTCTATACGAGTGTACTTCAAGATCCTGTGATAGGTTGCTGTTAAGGTATTTGAGAGCTTGCCAGATAGATGTCAAGCGATGAGCTATCCCGTGTACAGTGATGTATATATTTTCCAAGTGTTAACGAGATGTAATACAAATGACGTTCTAACAAAAACAGCATGTCCAACAGGATGACATAGTAGGTTTAATTTGCTTTTGATATTATCTCTCTATTTTGATCATCATTGATCGATTTTAAGATGAATTATATCAAACAGTGAGTCACGTGAATTTATTACGTCTAGTCACGTTTTTTAAAATCATTCGGTGGCAACAAATTAGAAATTTGAAAGGTAATCAATTAAACCTCCTTTTAGACATCACATTTGCTGCAAAGAGAGGGTTTTCAAAGTATCAATAAGGGGTTAAACCGTAATACCGACACCTTCGCCGATATACTTTGCAGAATGTCTGACAAAGGGGAAATCGATGAGGGTTTATACTCTCGTCAATTATATGTTTTGGGTAAAGAAGCAATGTTAAAAATGCAACATTCCAACGTGTTAATTGTTGGCTTAAAAGGTTTAGGTGTTGAAATAGCTAAAAATGTGGCGCTAGCAGGTGTTAAGTCTTTGACTTTGTATGATCCAACACCAGTAAGCATTCAGGATTTATCCACACAGTTTTTCTTGAGCGAAAATGACGTAGGTCAGCCAAGAGATGCTGTTTCTCAAAGAAAATTAGCGGAATTGAATTCATATGTTCCAGTGAAAGTGCTAGAATCGCTGAAAGAGGTTTCAGAGCTAGCTCAATTCCAAGTGGTCGTCGTTACAGATACAATTTCGCTGGAAGAAAAGGTCAGATTAAACGAATACACACATGCTCATGGTATTGGGTTTATTTCTACAGAGACTAGAGGTTTGTTTGGAAATGCATTTGTTGATTTAGGTGAGGATTTTATTGTGACTGATCCTACTGGAGAAGAACCACAATCAGGAATTTGCTCAGATATTGAGCCTGATGGAACCGTGACAATGCTAGACGATAACAGACATGGTTTAGAAGACGGTGACTTTGTCAAATTTTCAGAGGTGCAAGGGTTGGAAAAGTTAAATGATGGCACACCATACAAGGTGGAGGTTTTGGGTCCATTTGCTTTCAGAATTGGGTCAGTAAAGGAGCTTGGAACCTACGTGAGGGGTGGTATTTTCACTCAGGTCAAAATGCCTACTAAGATGAGTTTCAAGTCTTTGAAAGCAGCTTTGTCTGCACCAGAATTTTTATATTCTGATTTTGCCAAGTTCGATAGACCAGCTCAATTGCATTTGGGCTTCCAGGCCCTTCATCACTTTCAAGCAAGGCATCAGGGCGAATTACCAAGGCCGCTTAATGATGAGGATTCACTAGAGGTTTTCAAATTGGCCCAAGATTTATCTGCACAAGAACCTGATGTGCTCGATCTCGACGTTGAGGTTGATTCAAATCTGATCAAAGAACTATCCTACCAGGCTAGAGGTGATATCCCAGGTATTGTTGCCTTCTTTGGAGGTTTGGTCGCCCAAGAGGTCTTAAAAGCATGTTCAGGCAAATTCACACCAATCAGACAGTTTTTGTACTTTGATGCATTGGAGTCCTTGCCAGATCCAGCAAAATTCCCAAGAAATGTTGATACCACCAAGCCAATTCAATCTCGTTACGATAATCAAATCGCGGTTTTTGGATTGGATTTCCAAAAATATATCGCAAATTTGAAGGTTTTCTTGGTTGGTTCCGGTGCTATTGGTTGTGAAATGCTTAAGAACTGGGCATTGTTAGGTTTAGGATCTGGCCCAGATGGTAAAATCATTGTGACAGATAACGATTCCATTGAGAAATCTAATTTGAACCGTCAATTTTTATTCAGACCAAAAGACGTTGGCGGAAACAAATCAGAAGTCGCTGCTGAAGCTGTTTCTGTCATGAATCCTGATTTAAGAGGTAAAATCGAACCAAAAGTTGACAAGGTTGGCCCAGAAACCGAAGACGTTTTCAACGATGACTTCTGGGCCGAATTAAGCTTTGTTACAAATGCTTTGGACAATGTTGACGCCCGTACATATGTCGATCGCCGTTGTGTGTTCTACAAGAAAGCGTTGTTAGAATCAGGTACTCTCGGTACTAAAGGTAATACACAAGTCATTGTTCCAAATTTAACAGAATCATATTCTTCTTCTAGAGACCCTCCAGAAAAATCTATTCCATTATGTACTTTGCGTTCTTTCCCTAGTAAGATTGATCATACCATTGCCTGGGCAAAGTCGCTTTTCCAAGGCTATTTCGCAGAATCACCTGAAAATGTCAATCTTTACTTAACACAAGCTAACTTCGTGGAACAAACACTAAAACAGGCAGCAGACGTCAAAGGGATTTTGGAATCTATTTCTGAATCGCTCTCTGATAGACCCTACAACTTCGAAGACTGTATCAAGTGGGCTAGAATCCAATTCGAAAAGAAATTCAACCATGATATTCAGCAACTTCTTTACAACTTCCCTAAAGATGCAGTTACATCTACTGGTGCCCCATTCTGGTCAGGTCCAAAACGTGCTCCAAGTCCATTAGCATTTGATGTCGATAACGGCGATCATTTCCATTTTATTGTCGCTGGTGCTAACTTGCGTGCCTTTAATTATGGTCTTAAAGGCGATAGCACCGTACCAGATCTTGAGTATTACAAGAGTATTCTGTCAAGCATTGAAATTCCACCTTTCTGCCCAAGATCTGATGTCAAGATTCAAGCGAATGATGATGATCCAGATCCAAATGCAAACACTCAATTGGGCGGTGATGTTATTGCTACTGTAGCTGCATCACTTCCTGATGCATCTACCTTGGCTGGTTTCCAAATGGTTCCTGTAGAATTCGAAAAGGACGATGACACTAATCATCATATTGAATTCATCACTGCAGCATCTAACAACAGAGCTCTGAATTACTCCATTGAGCCTGCTGATCGTCAAAAGACTAAGTTCATTGCTGGACGTATTATTCCTGCCATTGCCACTACTACAGCTTTGGTTGCCGGTTTGGTAAACTTAGAACTATACAAGATTGTGGATGGTAAGACCGATATTGAACAATATAAAAATGGTTTCGTGAATTTGGCCCTACCTTTCTTTGGCTTTTCGGAACCAATTGCCTCTCAGAAGGGTAAATACAACGAAAAGACTTTCGATAGAATTTGGGATAGATTTGATATTAAGGGTGACATAAAACTCAGAGAGTTGATTGATCACTTTACTCAAGAAGAGGGACTAGATATAACCATGATTTCTTATGATGTATCTTTATTATATGCATCATTCTTCCCACCAAAAAAGCTCAAAGACAGAATGGATTTACCAATTTCTCAGGTTATTAAGTTAGTTACGAAGCAAGATGTTCCAAGTCATTCGCAGACTATTATTTTAGAGATATGTTGTGAAGATAAGGAAGGTGAGGATGTAGAGGTTCCATATGTTACAATTCATTTATGATAGTTTTCCATGTGTATGTACTAGATAAGATGCAATCGAATTAGTTTATTCATCCAAGTTTTCCCATGGCTACAATGCGGAATAGCTCACCCTTCTTCGTATACAGTTCACAGAAAGCTCCTTCTTCAACCACTTTACCCTTCTTAAAGACCAACAATCGATCGCATATTTGCATCATTTGTTCGGAATGTGTTAGAACAATAATTGTAATGTCTTTAAGTTTGGTTTTAATGAGCTCTGCGATTGCAAACGTATTCATTGAATCGAGTGCAGAAGTACACTCATCCAAGATCAAAATCTTTGGATTAGATAGAAGTGATCTAGCTATGGAGAGCCTTTGTGATTGGCCTCCTGACATCAGATCCGTATTAATTCGTGTGTCCAATTGGTCAGGCAACTTTTCTACGAAGGAGTCAAGCTTCAAAAGTTCCAGTACTTCATAAAGTCTAGCTTCAGAGCACACCATTTCATTTCCATATTCAAGATTTTCTCTGATACTTCCATCAAAAAACTTTGGCTTCTGTTCAACTACAGCGATAGCTTTACGCAGAGAATTCGTATCCCACTCTCTAACATCAAGCTCTCCTACAAAAACGGTTTTGGATGGTACAGGATAGAGTTTTGTTAGTAGCATGGCCAAGGTTGATTTTCCGGATCCTGATTCCCCAACAATTCCTATTACCTCATTCCTAATCACTTTTAGAGAAAGGGAACTATAAACTATCTTCATGGGAGCAGACGGATAAGAAAAGGATAGATCTGAAATTTCTACCGCATATTCCTGATTAATAGAGCTTTTTAATCCACCGTCGTTGGTTTCTACGTAAGTCGGTTCAGATTCATCGACCAGTTTGAAGATATATGTTGCAGCCCTCTGTCCCCTACTAATTTCTGGTATTTGATTTATTAATGTAACGGAAGTCATAATTGAGAAAAGCAAAAGGGTAAATGTTTCAAACATTTGTTCAGAAGTGTATTCTTGGGTTATTACCAATTTAATTCCATAGTAGAACAATACAGCTTGGGTTACAAGAGTAAGTGCGTTAGTTAATGCAACGCCAAAACCAGTGGCAATTGCTCTTTTAACTGATAATTGCTTTGTGCTTTCTTGAAGACATAAATAATTTTTTTCAAAGTGTTCACATAAGTCCATACATTTAATTGTTTTAATATTCAGAACAATTTCGTACAATTGTGACTCAAGCGAAGCAATAGAACTTTTATAGCTGGTTTCATAAACTTGTAAAAGAGAGCCATAAGTCCCGGTCAAAATTAGAAACAATGGAAAAAGCGACAGACAAACTAAACCCAATTTCCAGCCTGTGACAAGGGCCCAGATCAAGCCAATTGATGCTACAGAGATGAGGTTAGTACTTGCACTAAGAAATTCTGAAGCCAACGCTCGCAAGTCTCTTAAATCGTTCATCAAAAGCGAAGAGAGCTCTGCACAGCTACTTTCTCTATGACTGAACCATTCAATAGATCTTATAGCAATTTCTGCCGTTGCTTTCATTCGCAACTTAGTTATCCATGCTTCACTTGAATAGCCGAGTAAAAATTCTTTCAAGAAAGTGAAAATACCATCTGCAGCCGAGACGCCAATAAGAATACCACTCCATTTCGCAAGATAAGTGCTTGAGTTTTCCCCAGAATCAGTAGGAGCAATGCCAGTCAAAAGTTTTGAGAAAACATATGAGAATAAAGGGTTAAGGGCACCGGCGATTATCGATGAAATAAGCCCTAAAATAACGAGTGGTGAATTGTTATTCGTTTTAAAGAATATCTTCAAAATAGAAAGCAATGGCAGAATATTCGAATCCTTTTGGTTTTCTAAATCATCCAGCTTCTCTAGGGTCGAATTGATTTCTTCCACTTTTACTCTGTCCTTTCCCTTTCGTGATACTAAAAAATTATTGAATTCGGTGCTTCGATTCAAATTCAAAAACGAGGCACGAAGATGGGAATCTCGAAAATAATTTGATTTCGGTACGTTTTGAGCCGAAAGATTTCTCTTATCTTCATGAAAATATATTTCAGATCCATGGTATACCTGTTCACGATGGTTTACCATCTTCTGAAGGTTATAATACTGGCCAAATTTTGATATATTTGATTTCAAAAGATCACTCATTAAACCAAATTCAACCACATGACCATCTTCCATGAAATATACCATATTTTCAGGTTCTATAGCAGTGTATTCGTGAGTCAGTATGATCGTAGTTTTATTTTTCCTCCACATTTTAATGGCCTCCATTATCAAACTTCTGGAAAGTACATCAAGTCCGGAGATAGACTCGTCTAAAATCAAGATTGGAGAATCTTTAATATATGCCCGTGCTAAAGCCACTCGTTGCTGTTGCCCACCGCTCAAACTGACTCCATCTTTGCCAATAATTGTGTCCCAACCCTGGGGTAAATCCAAAATCATCCTTCCGAGTAGTGAGAATTGACAAGCTTTTCTAATAAGATCATCATTGGCATTACTATTTCCTAATAATATGTTATTTTTCAGAGAGTCATTAAACAATGTACATTTTTGCTCAACCAAAGTAATGTTTTGTAGTAACCAGCTGACATCGAATGCTTCAATATCGTAATTGCCGATTTTTATACGGCCTTCATACTTATCATAAAACTTAAGCACCAAGTTGAATAGTGTTGATTTTCCAGATCCCGATCTTCCACAAACAAATGTAGTTTTATTGGAAGGAAAACGCATATTGATACCCTTCAAAACATAATCATCTGGCCTTGTTGGATAAGCAAAAGATACATTTTCAAGTATGATATCGCTATCTTCTAGTGAAGTGCTCAATCCAACAGATGAGGCAAAAGAAACAATGGAATGCCTTTTACTCAGATCTTTGTCATGAGATTTCTTTGCAAATATATATGAAGTTATCCTTTCCATTGCAACTTTACCCTTTTGTATCGTAACAAGTTGTTGTAACGTATTAGACAAGGAAGATCCAAGAAGCAAACATGAAGAAAAGCAAGTTATCACATCATCAGCCTTTAGATTACCTTTCTTAATCTGAGTATTTCCGTACCAAAATCCCTGAGCAAACATCGTCAACGAGAGAAACCTCAACATGGAAATATTCAAAGAGCTATAAAAGCAGCTCTTTACGAATAAGTTCATGCAGGTCCCTGAATAACGCCTAAATTTGGACAGCTCGACATTCTTCGTATTAAGCAATCTAATCATTTGAAAAGCCTCTAGAAACCATGACAAAACTTCGGATGCCCTTGAGGAAGCAACATTTTCCATCATTGAGTATTTTTCCACCATTTTAGAAAATATCACCGCCAATAAAGCCAATAAAGGCGTGGTACAAAGTATTATTAATGTCAGCGACCATGAAAAATACATGGAAATTCCTATTAGAACCAAAATCGTCACTATATTCTGTAATATAATGGCAGATGCTTCTGCTGAGCTGGACCGAACTTCTTCCACACACCGATTGATTTGAACAAAATCACCGCTTAACAATTGGTTCTGATCATACCAGGATAGTTCCCGATCAAAATATTTCCGCAATAACATCTCACGTAACCTGAATCCTTGCCGTTCACCCAATAACATCCAGTAAGTAATTGAAAGCCATGCGATAGGAATTGAACAAGCACCGACTGCGGCTAGAGCCATTGATCTCTTTGTCAGCTCCTGCAGAAATTCCGATTTCGTCATCGATGAATCCTCTACAAGCATTTGTAACAACCCAAAAATCCGACCAGTGAGAACTGAGGTTACGCCTGGAATCAAACCACTAGCCACTGTAAATGTGCAGATGACACATAGCAGATACCAATCACTTCTCAACCTAACGTTCTGGTATATTCTATAAACCATTGCTAAAATTTTGAATCACTTGGCAAGTATCTTAAGTGCTGTCACAACTTCTCAGTTCCATGAAGAAAGAAATGTCACCACACCAATGCCTTATAACTGATCTTGAAATACAATTTGGGGTCCTCAAACCTCATTTAACTAACAAGATTTCATTTTATAGTGAAGTTTGAGCATCACCTTGTAATTACCCTTTTTGGAAATCACTAAGGCTTCTCATCATCAAATGATCTCTTTCTAAACCCTTGAGAAAAGTACTAATTTGAGAACCTTACAAACAAGGCATTTCCGGAACTCACTAGACAACAAAAATGAAACCTCAAATCAACATTTAAATTGATCCATTGTTATTAATATTATTCTTTTTTAAACCATCCTTAATTTCAATCTTAGTACTTGCAAACTGCATCTGATTTTGTCATATCCTTAATAATTTTTCAAAAACTACTAATTCACATGGCTTGACATAATCCGAACATAGATGAAGACGATTAAAAAAAGTTTGATATAAAACGTTTCAAACTCATACTGAAATCTTTGTATCAAGGCACACTACAAAGCTAGTTATAATAAGTTTGGTTGAAAGAAATTTCAATTGCTCAAAGATCTGTTCAAAGTTATTGTCATTGTCACTATGAACATGGAACAATTTGTTAAGGGAACCCTTGCTGATACGCAAGAAGTCATAACTGATTTTGTCAAAAATACAAATTTTGAAGCTAAAGACTATCAATTTGCTCTTGCTTTCATTGCTTTTAATCCAACCTTTTGGAATATTGTAGCACGTTTGGAATATAAGACCCATTTCCTGACAAAGATTACAGGTTCTGCAAAGAGAGGCTGCTATTTACTGGCTGTGACCATTTTCTCGTTAGGTATTGCCAGAGATTACTTCTATGAAGCTGCATTGCGTTCGCAACCAACTAGTGCGTACTTGCTCTCTGATAGCGTCAAATACTTTGGCATGTTCTATATTGGGTTCGGGCAATTGTTAGTTGTGACCTCAATGTATGCTTTAGGTGTTACAGGCACTTATCTCGGGGACTATTTTGGAATCTTAATGGATTATCGTGTAACAGCCTTCCCTTTTAACATTTTTGACAATCCTATGTACCAAGGTTCTGCAATGTCATTTTTGGGGTATGCTTTGTACAATGGTAAGCCTGCAGGGTTGTTTGCAGCCTTATTTGTCCATGTTATGTACTCAATTGCGCTCAAATTTGAGGAACCATTCACTGCTATGATATATGCTAAGCGTGATGAAGCTAGAGCCGGAAAGAAAGACAATTAAAGAGCTGTTTCGGTATAGTTCGTTATTTTTACGGTAATTATGTGTATCAAGAGCTTTTTGTTTGTGAATCAAATTTTATAGTTGCAATAAATTATATGATACCCATATATCGACGTATTGAGGAAACAACTGATTGCATTCGTTTATTTTGTAGATAGTAAGTAAACACATGGGGTCTGTCATCAAGTTTATAATTTTTGTGAATATTGACGGATTCGATTATTCACGTCGAACCATTAGAGAAACAATTCATTCATTTACAGTTAATGAATACATAACCAACTAGGAAGAAATAGCAAAAGTAAGATAGACAGGAGACTAGGACGCCACTATTTAAGTCTGTAATTCTCAAGCGATATTTTCGTCTCAAATTTTGAAACATTCTTACCACGTGAGCTGGGTAGTGACAGGAAAAATTCAAAAAATAAATTGAGCTTATATGTCAAAAATGCCTCCTGTGGGAATTGAACCCACGATCCCCGCATTACGAGTGCGATGCCTTACCACTTGGCCAAAGAGGCTTTAACTTGTGGGATACCCGGCTTAGAATTTGTATATCTGGCTCATAAATAAAAGGAAACGTTATCTCATATATCTTCCCTCATCATCATTAGATCCCATTAAATCCTGTGTGACCGGTAGCTACTCTATCAATCTACTTAAATTGTTTCTTTGGGTTCTCCTGTTCTTTTGCCTCGCATCGTTTCTCTTATTTGGCCTTCCGATGCCTTTGCAGGAAGCAAAAAGCTTTATTAAAAGTTTATACCCATGAACAACGTGTAAATGAAGCAGTGTCTTCAACCTATTAGTCATCATTGTCTGTCTCCCATTAATTGAACATACACTTATATTTACCAGAGGTCCAATGTTTAGAGGTTCTTTAGTGCTAAGGACCAGCAATGTTATCAAGCAAAAGCCTTTACAGAGAATAACCCAGCCCAACAAACAAAAGCATTTGCCTCAGTTTGTTAAAGATTACCAGGGTAAAGACAAGGAATCATACCAGGAATTGTTGCAGAAATTTTCTTCCAAGATTGCCAAATCAAAGTATGAAGAATATTTAAATCGATACAATTGTTTTATAGTTTTTGACAGTAAAGAGAGTGATTTGTCGATTCGCACTGAGTATAGCAATGAGACTGGTAAAAAAGTGTCTAGTGCAATAATCCATAAAAATGAGTTAGATCTACAGGCTTTTAATGGCAGATTCGATAAAGATGTGGTGAACGGAAATGATGTGTCATTGATCCAATGGCTATCCGTTGAATCACCTCATCTAATAACCAATAACATATCTAAGACTCAGGAATATGGACATCAACCATTATTCTTGGGCGTTAAAATGTCTCATGAATCAGGTAAAGATGTTCTCAAGAATTTGAAGCCCTTTTTAGGGGAATTCAGGCTGAGATATGAAGCATTTACATATAATAATTTGTTGAATATCGCAAAGTTGCGAACAGATTACGATACAAACGATATCAGCTATTTACTCAGAATTCTTGGAGAGTTCGGACTTGTGAATCCTGTGGTTGTTCACACCAAGTCTTATTCAAAGAGCGGATGGTTGGTGTTTGGAAGAGGAGATATTTGTTGTTAACAGCAAAATGTGTCATCGCTTCTTTTTATAAACCTTTATAATAGCATAATTTAACAAAAAATTCCCAATTGCAGACAATAGACCGTCTGTTGAGAAGAGGGGTGTGAATAAATACATATCAAAGAGTTCTTGACTGGTGCCTGAGTTATTCATCCTGGAAACAAAAAGCTCTCAGATAACAACCATGGCTAGAAATGGATTTATTGCGCTTCGAAGATTATTCTATTTGGTCTTCCTTGCTGTAATCATTATGTCGATGCGTGAGTGGTTCTCCTCGCACAAGAAAGACCCAGTTAAGGACAACGATATACGATATAAGAATCTTGTTCAGGATTTGCATGGTTCAAAAGGTATAGGTGGCACTAATCCTGTGGCTGGATCGGCAGGCAATAGGGGTTCATTGCAAGGTAAATGTCCAGATTATATGCAGTATGCAAGCGAACCTCACTACAAAAAGAACGATGACCTTGAATCAAAGCTTCCTTACCAACGCCCAATGCAACATTGTAGAACTTTTCATTCTGATTTGATTGAATCTTTGATAAACTATTTGAAACCAAAATTTAAGGATGCTGATATTGCTAGGTTGTTTGAGAACAGTTTCCCTAACACATTAGATACTACCGTATTGTTTCATGTTACTGGTGAACAAAACAATAAAGTGAGACGTCATAAAGGAACAAGGTTTGACTATAGGAACTCGTTACCTGAGACATTTGTTGTGACTGGTGATATTCATGCGGAATGGCTACGTGATTCTGCAAGGCAGCTATCAGTTTATCAGCCATTGATTAAACATGATGATAATTTGAGAGAGATGATTCTGGGGGCTATTAACACGCAGGCCCAGTTCATCATGTCTGATCCTTATTGTAATGCGTTCCATCCTCCATTTTATAGTGGAGTGGCAAAAGGTCGTGGCTCAATCGATAATGTATTTCCACGTCCAAATTGGCATAGAGTATTCGAATGTAAGTATGAGATTGATTCTCTCGCTTCTTTCTTAACGCTCTCGCGAGAATACTATGAAAATAGTTCTCCTGAAACAAGGTTTAACTTTATAAGTCGAGATTGGCTTTATGCGATCAATCAGTTGATTACCGTTTTGATTAATGAATCACTTTCTACATTCAGTACTGCTGGAGCGGTTAACAAGAGATCATATAGCTTTAGAAAGAATACAGATATTGGATCAGAAACTTTACCCCTAGGAGGTGCTGGTAACCCTGTTAACATGGGCACAGGATTGATTAGATCTGCTTTTAGACCCAGCGATGATGCGACCATATTTCAATTTTTCATTCCTGGAAATGCACACATGGCTGCCGAACTTGAATATCTAGTCCCAATATTACAAGATTATAGTAAAACCAACAATGACGCCTATAGAGGTCTAGATAAGTTGATTGATAAATTGAAAAACTTTGCTGAAACAATTAGAAGTGGTATTGAAGAGCACGCTATAGTAGACAGGCCTACTTTCGGGAAAGTGTATGCATTTGAAACCGATGGTTATGGCAGTCATTTATTCATGGATGATGCCAATATCCCATCCTTGCTTTCTCTACCAGACATTGGCTTTATATCAAAGGAAGATGAAGTTTATCAAAATACAAGAAAAATGATTTTGTCAAAGGAAGGTAATCCATACTATTTAAAGGGACCAGATTTCGAAGGAATTGGAGGTCCTCATATCGGCATTTATAATGCTTGGCCAATGTCATTGACTATGAAAATAAGAACTTCAAATGACGACACTGAGATAATGGACGCCTTAGAAATGATTGTGAAAAATACCGCAGGGTTAGGTTTGATGCATGAATCTATAAACGTCTTCGTTGCAGGTGGTGAAAGCTACACCAGACCATGGTTTGCATGGGCAAACTCCGAATTTGCAAAGGCCATTTTTTACATCGCTGCCAAAAATCCTGCTCTACTTTTCAATGAAGATGAGTTTACAAACGGATTCAATTTAGATGAAATTTTAAAATATTTAAGTTCATCTGAATAACTTTTTAATTATTCTGTAAACAATTTCCTAAGTCTAATTGAATGTTATCAACTCTTTACTAGAACTCTTTATGACAAGCATTGTTAATTAATTATTGTATCTTTTTTTAACTTTCGAAAAGGTTCACGTTGAGCCTCACGTGACACACATAGTTTGTTAGCTCAATGAATTATATATAACATGCCGACTCTTGGAAATAATTAAAGGTGTGTTTTGTATCAACAAAGAGTTACCTCTGCTACCATACAACATAAAGATCTTGAACGATAATAAATGGCCTGGGAATATTTTCAGACCCTTCTATCGTCAGCAAGCTCCTCGGATACGAGTCCGGAGCTGTTATTGGATCCAAAACTGAAGATATGGGCTCTTTTACCAATTTCTTTGGTAATGATTCTGGTTGGTGTTGCCCGTCAATGCATTGCAGTTTTCGTTGGAAACAAAGTTAAAACGGTTCCAAGAGTCAAACTCACCGAGATCATGTATCTCACAAAAGCAAGGGCTTTGCTAGGTAACGGTGCCAATCTAAGCTCAGAATCTTTCAAAATCAGACAAGACTACTGGGCACAGATAATGGGTGAGCAAACCTACATCGCTTTGAAACCAGAAGATGGGGCGAGCAAAATGGAAAACCCATTCACAAATTCTGGTATGAATGATGCTCTTACGTCCATGGCAATGGGTAATCTTTTGAACTACATACCTCAGACCTTAATTATGTGGTGGGTAAACTATTTCTTCGCCGGCTTTGTCTTAATGAAACTTCCATTTCCTTTAACCCTCAGGTTCAAACAGATGCTGCAAAGCTCAGTCATGACGAATGACTTAGACGTTCGGTGGGTGAGCAGCATGTCCTGGTATATCATTTCGATGGGTGGTTTAACTCCGGTCTACAACATTCTTTATGGGGACACAGAACTTAGTCAAGTGGAAATATCTCCCCTACAGCAGCAGTTATCTCAACCACCAGGCGGGCCTTCTCCAGGAGACCAAATGAAGGCTATATCCAATGATATTGTAGTTTTCCACCATGAATCAGTGTTTAACGGAATCGAAGAAAGAGTACTCAACATGTATTCTTAATGACAGGGTTAGAACGGCTCGGTCTTAAGTAAATATCTATCATTATAAAAACAAACATTTTAAAATAAGAAGAAAAAAAAGTTGTTACGTGTATAGTAGTTCGACTTTTATGAGCAGCTTGGTTGGTATCGATAAAGGAACTAACATATTTCTGCTATTCGTCGTTAGTTTATTCAATTCGTCGTCGTCATTTTCTTTTTTTTTTTATTGAATAATTTTTGTCATCTCATCTCGTTTTAATAATCCAGTATTCATGATTGAAACATTATGTTCTAAACAATAAGTAGCTATCAAGCGATCAGTCCAGTTTTCAAGGACTTAAGGATCTGTTATATAATTAATAAGGATTGAAATGGCTATTAAGACGGTTATTTGTATTGGTATGGCAGGTGCAGGTAAAACTACATTTATGCAAAGATTGAATTCTCATTTGCATGCTCAAAAAGAACCACCGTATGTGATTAATTTAGACCCAGCAGTGTTAAATGTACCCTATGGTGCTAATATTGATATTCGTGATTCCATTAAGTACAAAAAGGTTATGGAAAATTATGGTTTAGGTCCAAATGGTGCGATAGTAACGTCTTTGAACTTGTTCAGCACTAAGATCGATCAAGTTATTCAATTAGTAGAGAAGAAAAACGAGAAATATGAGCATTGTATCATCGACACACCTGGTCAGATAGAATGTTTTGTGTGGAGTGCATCTGGTCAGATTATTACGGAATCATTTGCATCCACGTTTCCTACGGTGATTGCGTATATAGTGGATACTCCAAGAAACTCATCACCAACTACCTTTATGAGTAATATGTTGTATGCGTGCTCCATTTTATACAAGACTAAGTTGCCCTTAATTGTTGTTTTCAACAAGAGCGATGTGAAGAAGCCAGATTTTGCTAAGGAATGGATGACAGACTTTGAATCGTTTCAGGAGGCATTGAGAGAAGATCAAGAGTCGAACGGAGATTCAGCTATGGGGTCAGGTTATATGGGATCTTTGATTAACTCTATGTCCTTGATGTTAGAAGAGTTTTATTCTCAGTTAGACATGGTTGGTGTTTCCAGTTTTACTGGAGAAGGATTTGACGAGTTTCTAGATGCGGTAGATCACAAGGTTGAAGAATACGAACAATATTATAAGGCTGAAAGGGAAAGAATTATTAAAGAAAAAGAAGAGAAGGAAAAGAAGCGGAAAGAAAGATCGTTAGAAAGCTTGATGAATGATCTTGGTGTCAGCGATGGGAAGGAAACTTCAAAGAAAGATGAGAGCGCAGATGTTGTAAGTGATGTAGAGGGGGACGAAAATGATGGGTTAGTGGAAAGAGATGAAGATGAAGACGTAGAAAGAGAATACACTTTCGCAGGTGATGATAGGATTCAAGGTGAAATAAATTCTTCATCTGCTCCTGATTTACAAAAAAAATACGAAGAAGCCTTTGCCAAGGTTGCTAAAAGTGCAAGTAGCAAAACTGCTGAAAACATTGCACGTTACATCAGAAATTAATTTTGGGGTGCCAATTAGATAGGTAGTATATTTTATTTTATATATGTTGATGCATCACAACGTTTTGGTATCCTTCAGGTTACATTCACATGTCTATTGAATAAAACGTTCTTCTGATTTAATTTAACTGTAAATACCTTCCTCGAAACCAAGTGCAGGTGGACGTGCTCCATACACTCCATTCCACGATACAGGCGTTGTTAGTTTGTTTGGTTTTAGTGATGGAATTATTTCACCCAAATAATCACAGAGTTGTAAGGCATCCCATGAATTATCACCTTCTTGTACCAATTTGCTTACGTAGTTTATCTTCTTCAAACAGAAATTTGGTTGGTGTAATAGATGGAAAAACAATTTGTATGCTTGTTGGTATATTGAAAACGACTGTTGGAAACTCTCTGGTCCAAAGCTAAAGCATTTACTGATCATTGACGACTCCTGTTCATTCAAGTGCAAGCCACTTTCAAGCTGGGAAGTCAATTGATCGATAGATCCAATCTGACACTCTGCTAGTGTAAATGGTGTCTGATAATGTGAGGAAGAGATCGGAACTGACGAATCAAACACTCCTGCAGAATCTAAAATCAAAATTGAATCAATTTTATATTCCTCAATAATTTTAATCACTATCTTGCGGAAAAATTGGTTTTCATATCCCTCTATTATTGGCGATCTCTGCTGTAGAACATATAGCTCCCCATTACGATGACGGAACAACTCCAAGGGTGTGGTATACTTTTTATTATCTTTACAGCTCTCATAAATTGACATAGATGAACCAGACACATAATCTAAAGGTCCTAGAAACGGATGAAGCATTGTACAATCAATATCTTTCACGAATTGAAATTCATCTCCAAACGAATGAAGGATCACATCCAAGCATAGTTGAGCCACATTACCGGCAGAAACAAGCGGAACGATTAAAGAAGGCATGAGCAAATTTTAATGTAACCTGAGTTTGAATTCTAAAACTTTAAAAGAGTTTGTCAGTCACTCTAAAACTTGTCTTGACACCATCGATTTTTCTGAATCATTTGTATTTTCCACCTAATTGTGATTAATAAAACTATTAGAAAACGTTTCGAATTTGGCTCAAACAAGAGAGAAAATGAATGTCAATAAAATAAGGCTGTATAGGAGTGGTCTAAATCCTATAAGAATTTTGATTCTCATCACAGCTGAACTATGATACCATGCCAGTAGCACTCATATTCAGAATCTGTTTTCACGTGACAGATAATATTAATTTATGAAGCATGATTTAAAAACGCAGTTAAGCCTGCCAAAAAAAGGGACAGAAATGAAATTTTTATTAAATAGTTCTTAGAAGAGTTCGGGAAGCCTAAGCTACTCATGATAAGTTAGGAAACGACGGCTATTGGATCTGGTGATGTATCAAATTAAAGGTTTTTTTCTTTTTCTAACAAGGCTCATCAAAAATTAAAAAAGAAAGCAGAGATGAAATTGAAAAAAATCGATGAGCTGATTCCATGGTTCCCTAATAGAATATAAAATTCCAAAGCATTAAAGCTCTATAAAGGGATTTATAAGAGTCCCTAGACAATAAATTCTTTTGAGATACCTCTGGATATCCATTTTCTCCATCTTTTCTGATCATTCTAGGGTTAAATATGTCGACTAATTTTGAGAAGCATTTCGAAGAAGACGTTGACAACTGTTCGATGGAACAATTGAGAGACATCTTAATAAACAAGAGCGGAGAGAGTGCACTTGCAAACAGATTCAGAGCCTTATTCAACTTAAAAGGTATCGCAGAAGAGTTCGAGAAAGATCCTGTAGAAGCAGAAAAGGCTACCAAATTTATCGCAGAAGCTTTTAAAGACCACAGTGAATTGCTAAAACATGAAGTTGCGTACGTTTTAGGTCAAACCAAAAACATTGCAGGGGCACCTTTGTTGCGTGATGTCTTAGCAGATGAGAACCAACAGTGTATGGTTAGACATGAGGCAGCAGAGGCTCTGGGTGCCTTGAATGATGCCGGTTCTCTTCCTCTATTAGAAAAATACTTCAAGAATGATCCTCTGGTAGAGATTAGAGAAACTTGCGAGCTCGCTATTGAAAGGATCAAGTGGGAAACCAGCAATGTTTCAAAAAAAGAATCTTTACAACAATCATTATACTCATCCATAGACCCAGCTCCACCACTTTCCTTGGAAAAAGAATATAACATCAACGAATTGCAGAAAATGTTGAACAATCAATCGGTTACATTGTTCGAAAGATACAGGGCAATGTTCCGTCTGAGAGATATTGGTTCTGATGAAGCCTGTTTGGCTCTAGCAACTGGTTTCAATGATTCTTCAGCCCTTTTCAAGCACGAAATCGCCTATGTCTTCGGGCAAATATGCAATCCTATTGTGGTTCCACATTTGAAGGAATTGCTGGCACGTGAAGAGGAAGCACCAATGGTCAGACATGAAGCTGCCGAGGCTCTTGGTTCTATTGCTACTGATGAAGTGCTTCCAGTATTGAAGGATCATTTGAAAGACAGCGATGATGTCGTCAGAGAATCTGCCGTCGTTGCCTTAGACATGTATGAGTACGAAAACAGCAACGATCTCGAATATGCACCCGTATAATAACAACACTATAGATATTTATACATTATATAGCTCAACCTGATAATGAATCCCTGGTATTCAGTTGCCGAACTCCATCATTCAGCATATTTGGCAAAATAATCACCCTTCTTTCCTTTTCTTTCATTTCACCTTATAAAACCATTTATTTGTCGTTAATATTTAATATCCCGACAAATATTTCTCGACTCTCACTGTGTAATTCATGATCTCTCCACTGGCCCAGTCATCTCCCAACCTACGGAAGCCAACCCACCAAAATGTCCAAACCACAAATAGTATTCGTCACAGGTAATGAAAACAAGCTCAAGGAGGTCTCAATGATTCTTGGCGGTGACGATTCCCCCTTCACTCTCATTAATGAACCTCTTGATCTCGATGAACTACAAGACGTCGATCTAATCGCCATTGCCCAGGCAAAACTTAAAATGGCGGTTTCACAGCTAGGACCACGCAAACCTGTATTTGTCGAGGACACTGCTTTACGTTTCGATGAATACAATGGGTTACCTGGTGCTTACATCAAATGGTTTGTCAAAAACATGGGTCTCGACAAAGTCGTTAAAATGCTTGACGGCTTCGACAATAAATCTGCTGAAGCCGTCACTACCGTTGCATATTCTGATGCTCACGGTGAAATACACATTTTCCAAGGCATTACACGTGGTAAGATTGTTCCAACTCGTGGTCACCAAAACTTTGGCTGGGACTCAATCTTTCAACCAGATGAGTCAAATGGTTTAACTTATGCTGAAATGGAGAAACAAGACAAGAACAAGATTTCTCAACGTGGAAGAGCTTTCGCCAAATTAAAGGAATATTTATTCTCCACATATTAGATACCTAATTGACTTCAAATATTGACTAAAATACTGATATATCTTTGCTTCTTATACAATATATATGATATATACATCTGTCTTTGGTTGTGAATAATAATTCCTTACCCGCACTTTCAACTACTTGAAATTTTAAAGCTTTGAAAAATTTTGATGAGCTTTTAACCAAAAGATGGAATATTCATCATAAAATTTATATTTGGAAAGCACAGATCAAGAAGATTTTTGAGAGCTGTAGCACGGAGCAGCGGTAGTTTAGGGAAGCTTTAGGTTTATATTGTGATAGAGAAATACCTGATTGATAATCTAGTGAAAAAAAACTAACTAAAAAGGGTGTTTGACTGTGGCGCTAAGGGCGATAAAACAGAGAGAAACAATTAAATGTCACAGATTCAACAGGCGGTAGATATTGCAAATTCGGCATCAGGAGATGCTGCATTGAAAAAGCAGGCTCTTGATTTTTTGGAGCAAATGAAAAGTTCACCCGAGGCCATTGAAGTTTTTACGCAGTATTTGCGGGAAAGTAGTAGCAGTGATGTCGGGCGGTTTTTTGCATTGCAAGTTTTGATTGAACAGGTAGATTGTGTAGGAAGAGCGGATGATAAGTTGATGTATTTGAAACAGACCAGCGTAGATTATCTACGAACGAGACTAGCAAGTGGAGAGAAAACGCCAGAGTTTATTCGGAATAAGATCTCAGAGTTATTTGCACGATTGTTCTATCGTATGTACGGAAATGTTAATGGAAATCTGTGGTCTGGATTCTTTGGGGATTTAATAGAAATTTTGGGCGCGGAGAATTTGAGGAATGGAAATGGTGGTGGACTTGAATTCAGCTCTTTGGGATTAGATTATTTTTTGAGAATATGTGGATCGATCAACACAGAGATTGGAGATCAAGCATTTGTCAGGACGAAGGAGGTTCAAGTGATGAACAATGAATTAAAGGATAGCATGCGGATTGCGGATGTGGAGGTTCTGGCGAAGATATGGTTCAACTCATTGCTGAACTGTCAACAGTATCCGGAATTGGCTTCTATGGTTCTTTCGTGCATAGGGTCCTACATTTCTTGGATTGACATTAATTTGATTGTTCAGCCATCATATATTTCTACGATTTATGAATATTTAAAGTTTCCACATACAAAACTTGCATGCGCACAATGTCTATGCGAAATTATTGCCAAAAAGATGAAACCTGCAGATAAATTACAATTGTTGAGCATGCTAAATTTGACAGATCAGGTCACCAATATTGGAGTTAATGAAGACTTGGAGGTTGTTGAACAAATGGCAAAATTAACTAATTGTGTTGGACTTGAGCTTTCAATAATTATGGATCAATCCAATGACTCTCAAGAATTACAAAATGTTGCATCATCTGCAGATGACCAAATAGTTAATGTAGTGGGCCCATTGGTTTTTAAATTCATGTCACATGAATATGACTCAGTAACCCAGCAATGTTTTCCGTTTGTCACTAACTATTTAGCATTTATGAAAAAGTTATTTGCTGTTGGGGGTAAGCCAGGCAGCGCGGTGTCTATGAACTCCAAAAGGTTGAGCATTGACGTCCCTCATTTAGGTTTCTTAAGGTCTTTGGGTTCCGTTTGTGTCTTAAAAATGAGGATAGACGATGCATGTGACCCAGATGATACTGAAGAAATAGACGAATTTATTGAAAATGTAAGGTCAAGATTAAAAACGTTTCAGGATTCAATTGCTGTGATCAACCCACAATTGTATTATGAAATTATATCGGAAAATATTGAGCAATCTATATCCGAGCAACAAGATTGGAGAGTATTAGAATTAGCCTTATACCAGATGCATAACTTGGCTGAATCAATAAGAAATAATTTGTTCGGTGTTAACAAAAATGAAATCTCCTCTTCTCAACCCTCACAATTAATGGCCAAGTACATGAGTATGATTCTTAATCATCCGACTTTATTTCAAATGAATAATTCTTTAATTCAGATCTCATTTTTTGAATTAGTGGTGAGACATAATGCATTTATCCAGGTTGAAAACAAAGATATGACTCTACTAAACATCTTTTGCACGCCTTTTAGTATGTTCAGTAGTAACGAGAGAGTTAGATTAAGAACGTGGTATTTGTTTACAAGAATGATCAAAACCTCCAAACCAAAATTGACTACTGATGTGCTTTCAATGCTATTTTCAAAAATTTCTTCATTATTAGTAGTGAAAGCAGATCCCTTGACTCAAGAACTAGACACTGTTTTTGATAGTCAATTATATCTTTTCGAAGGTATTGGAGTGTTGATTGGGGCAAATGTAAATAATGAATATGAGATTTTGGACGGCGTTCTCACTCCGCTATTTTCTGATTTAGAACAATGCATTGCAGCTCAGATCAAAACTCCGGCGTTGGTATTGCAAACGCATCATATTCTAATGGCTATAGGTACAATTGCTCGCGGTGTTCACAACGGTTTGGTTCCAGATAATCAGGTAAACAACGCCAAGGTCAATGGACGCATTATTCATAGAACGCTGATTGAAAAATTCTCCAACATCGCGGAAGTAATTTTGGTTACATTTTCTTATTTCAACAAATTTGAAACAATTAGAGACGCTACAAGATTCTCTTTTGCAAGATTAACGCCGATTTTAAACAATCAAATTCTTCCATTTGCCAGTCGTCTTATTTCAATATTCTTGAATTCTGGTTTGAAAACCATTGAAATGAGTGATTTCCTTGGATATTTGGGCCAGATGGTACACCTTTTTAAAGATGATGAGAATTGCTACCAATTATTCAATAACCTATTCACGCCCATGGTGGAGAAAGTGTTCGCTTTAGAAGCCGAACTAGAACAAGAGTCTCCCATTGCAGCAGCATCTTCATCAGCAGTTGCAAGCACTAAGGGGACCAATGGCAAAAATGTGATTGTAACAGACTCTTTTAGAGATAAGGTTACTTTAAAAAAGGCTTACTACTCTTTCTTGAGTGCTTTTACCACAAACAATTGTTCTTCCATCCTTCTCACCGAAAGCAACAAGGCTATTTTGCCTAGAATTTTGATGGACCTTTTATCTTACTCTCCAGAAGAGATCAACGAAACGTCTTGCATGAAACTATCCATGAACGTACTAGTCAATTTAATTGCTTCACTTGGTACAGGTGCATGTACTGACCCCAAAGATAGAAACGCTATAAGTGTCAATAAACTAGAGGGATTGCATGAATTTTTTATCACGAAAACAATTCCAATCCTTTTTGAAATTCCTTTCAAGTCAGAATACGGTTTCAATATCAATGATGGTGGTTGTAGGGTCGTCGCATGCGATTTATCTAGGCTGCTAAAGGCTTTGTACACCATCAACAGCTCACAAGTGAATAGTTTAAACGACAATCCCTGCATTAAATATCTAACAGAGGTCTACTTCCCCCAAATTCAATTCCCACAAGATCTAGTCGTCGACTTCATAAATGCATTATCTTCTTTTGATACAAAACAATTCGAAAAGTTCTTTGTTCAATTCATCACTAATTTAAAGCAATGATCCAAAATTTTTCTTCTCTGCCAATACTGCATTTTTCACTAGTACAAAAGAAATGTAACTGAATCATCATTTTTGCTTAACTTTTCTGATAGCTTTACATTAATTATCATATCGAACTTTATTCATTATTTGTCTTGTGAATCGGTTAATTGCAACATCATTTTGACGCAGAAAAAAATTTTTGGAGAAAGAATTTCTAAACCATTAAAAGTGCATGTGCTAGAGCTATTTATTCGAGTTTTGAATCATCTTTGGAACTACTTCGCAGTATTTATATGTGTAAATAGTTATCTTCAAATACCGTTAAAAAAATACGCTTACCCTCTTTTTCATTAAGCTCAAATTTTGTAGACATTAAAATTTTGAAAAGTGGCAAAAGGAGACATCAATAAACATCGTTTAGCGACGATTCGGGAATCATTCAAAGCTTTTCAAGGCGCCATTCCAGTAAACCTAGAAGGTAGCTTGACTAAAAATTCAGGTTTTAAGATATAAAGATTAAACTTCAAAGAATTTGAAAACTCAAAGAATTTCATAACAAGTAGAACAATATGTCTGCGGAGGAACTAAACGAAATATCAGAAGAAAATGGGCTTACTAGGTTTCTTATGAAGGCTAAACAAGGCCAAGAATATCACCAAAGTAGCTATACTAGTGAGGACATGGGAGAAAGTGCCGTATTGGAAAATTTTCATTATGATTATGACTACAAACCTAATTTTGAAGGCGCACAAAAGGTAGTTTACTCGCATAACGAATTGCTTAACTTATTGAGCGAGATGAGTGAGCCACAATTGGTAGAGCTTGCAGCTGTATTACCCAATAAGAAATTTTGGAGATTACCAGTTAATGGAGCGAACCAACCTGGTAGAAGGAATGCTGCCAAGTCGCAAGAAGATAGGAACGGAAAGGGCGGCAGAAATAAGTACAATAAGAACAGACGCCAAAGTAAGAAACTTGACAAGGACCCAACTCAAGAGTTCCTTGCTTTAGAGCAACAGCTTCAGTCTACGGGAAATCCTATGGCAGATTTTGAGAATTGGAGGAAACAGATGAAAGAGCTTGAACGTAAGAAAAAGGGTTTGGAAACGACTGGTCTGAGTGAAAATGAAGGATCTACACAGGCCCAAAGTTCTAGCTCAATATCTGACTTCTTTAATCTGAAGTCTGTTGAAAATAAAGACCTTTCTTTTGATGAATTAGAGTCTGGACCTGGGTCAGAAAAGGCGCCTTCGCTTACTAAGAGTGGATCTTCCAGATTTTCGTCGTTTTTCCAGTCGGATGGTCAGGAATTCAGCAGTGATACTGCTCATAAGATAGCAGAACCACCAACTGCTCCTTCTTCTTCAGAAACGATAAAGCCTGTTGCAGCATCCAAGTTGCTTTCATTATTCAGTGAATCTAAAAACGTTCCCGAAAATACAGCAGGTAGCCCACAACTGACGAGTAACTCGTCAACCTTAATAAACGCGGGTACTTCAGTTAAAACAAATGCAACTATAAACGAAAAGACCACGACTAAGTCAGAAGCGAACGAAAGTATGTTTTTGAAAAATCTAATTTCAAAGTCAAATCAAGGCTCTATCAAACCAGAAGATCCTGCAGTTCCACCAGGGTTAACAAAGCCCTCTGTAAATTTACTCGAAAGTCAAGAAGTACGCCAACCTCAACACTCTCAGCACTCTCAACGACCTCAACAACCTCAACCTCGACAACTTCCTCAATTCCAGCAAATCCAGCCGCCACAACAACTCCAACCAACTCACCAATCTCAGCAACGCAAACAACGAGAAAAGTCCGAACAAGTAGTGAAAGGCCAAAATCAAAATCAAAGAAGGCAACAGGTGGCCTCAATCCCTGGACCTCAACATATCAATGGAATGGTTCAACCACCACCTGGTTTCCCAATGGGCATTCCGCCACATATGATGCCACCACCAATGAACATGCCCCCTCAACACTACCAGGGGAATTTTGCAATGCCACCGCCACCACCTCCGGGCATGGGACATCCTCAAGTAATGGGAAATCGCATCAATGGACGTCCTGAACAATTTATTGGTCAGCAGGGTGGTCCGCTCGGGGAGAAAGCTCCATTGCAACAACAAAGACAGCATCCTCATGCCCAGCAACCGCAACCACGTCAGCACTCGCCACAGCAATCACAACAACGACCAGGTCAAGATATTCATGGAAACCAACCTCAATACCCCTACGGGATGCCAGGTATGATGCCAATGAACTATGGTGGTCAAAATATGCCATCAGGTCCTCTTCCACCTCATCCTTCCCATGGTTTTCCACCAGGAGCATTCTCTTATGCCCCTCAATTAGTGCCATCGCAAGTTCAGAAACCTCAGCAATCAATTCCAAACGTAAAGAAGTAATTTAACAACATAGCCTTATTTGCATTTACTTAGATGACGGTTTATATAGATGAACTAAGCATACAACTGAGATATCCTCATGGTTAAATTCAACAGTTGCAAATGCTCGTTACACCCGCTAGCCAATTTTGAGTCTGTCTCAAAAATAAGCCACGACACTTTATTTTTGAAATTAGTATCTAAATCGTCCTTTTTGATGTAGTACTCATGAAGCTGATAGATTGTTGCTGCTGCACTCCACCCGCTATTGACAAAATTTTGCACTTCCTGAATGATGGTATCCAGATTTCTGCCTTCCACAGTCTTAATTAAATGTTGTAAAATGTCATCGGGAACAGTTCCGGATAACTCATTAACATGCTTCACCGTTATTGTATCTATTTCGTCATTTTGAAGCACAATCTTGGCAGTTGATTGGAGCAATGTAATCGCTCTTCTTAGATCACCTTGTGATATATCCAATATCCTCTCCAGGACACCCTCTTCCTGCTTCAGAGATTCATTTGACGCAACATATCTTAATCTATCCAATGCATTGGAACTATCTAATGGTTTGAATCTGAATTTTGAACATCTAGAAGCCAACGGATCTATAATTCTGGTCACATAATTACAAATCAAGCAAAATCTTGTCACTCCTGAATACGTTTCCATCGTCCTACGCAAAGCACTCTGTGCATCTGCAGTCATAGAATCTGCTTCATCCAATATAATGATCTTATAAGGAGGACAAGGATATTTTTCTAAATCGTCCTTAGAAGCTTTAGACACAGTTAATCTGGCAAAGTTTTTCACCTTTTCACGAACAATCGAAATACCACGCTCGTCTGACGCGTTCAATTCCAGCACTCTGGTCTTCGCCAAATGAGGGCCGTAGAGCTCTTTCGTCAACGCAAGGATAGTGGATGTTTTCCCTGTACCTGGCGGTCCGTAGAATAGCATATGTGGTAGGTTGGCGGTCTCGAGCGTCCGTTTTAACACTGTGACGGCGTGATCTTGTGCAGTAACATCATCTAGTTTCTTTGGTCTATACTTTTCAACCCAAGGTCTTGAACTTTCTCGATCATCGGTTGGATTTAGTTTCTGTTTCTTGAAGAATGTTCCCGTACTCATCACAAAGGCAGATACGGCTTCAAATGCTTAGCAATTACTTGTGTTTAATTTTTTTTATCAACTTTTCGTGTTAATAGATTGATATTTGTTCAATAATTTTTCAAAATCCTTTTTTTAGAGCCTTTTAGTAATATTATTGAGACCCTCATGCGATGAGTACAAGCAAACAGTTCGGAAAGAGAGCTCACAACGTGCATCTTAGAGTTTTTCTAACTGGAATATAATGGATTTATCTATGGATGACATATGGAACTCAGAAGAACCTAACCCGGGTGGGCAAGAATCGATGGAGGTCAAGAAACTTCGAAAAGTCCACCATTCTAGAGGGTATGTGGATGGAATCTCATCCGCAAAGGAAGAGAACTTACAGAATGGATTTGATGATGCTTTCCCGGTAGGTGCAGAACTTGGTTTTGCAATCGGGGAGATTATAGGTCGTTTGCAAGTTTTGAATTGCTTGTATGGTTCAGAAAATCCGGAATTGAGGGAAAAGTTCAAGTTGGCTAAACAGGAGCTTCGAATCAATAATCTTCTTTCAAAACGCAATTTTGACGAGAATTTTGACCACTTGCCATCACTTGAGGATATTTTAGGAAAGTGGAAGGCTATTGTGGAAAATTTTGACCTTGAATTTTCAAAGTAATGGGGTAGCGAGTGGTGAACGCGATACCGTACAGTAATTACATATATTGGGTAAAAGAATGTTACATTTGTATATTTTATCTTAGGATATCTAGTTGATAGATTAATCTTTTGATTTGCTTATCATTGGGGTTACCAGAAGGAGCACCAACCAATGTAGTGTTGGCAGAGATTTTCCACTGAGGTGGCTTGTTGTATCAACTTGTCGACTTGATCAGGGATTGAAAGTTCCTGTGAACGGGGGAAATCGTTACCAGTTAACTTATCAGCAATTCTTTTGAGAACTAATGTTGCCCTTGCATTCCGGACTTCAACCTTTTGCTGAATCTCCATCTTGGCAGCTTCTTCCACAGATATCACGCCTTTTCTTAACAACTCACTAGGGTTAACCAAAGGTAGATCAATGCCGGTTTGCTCTACGACTGCCTGGGTAGGAAGATCGAACCCCCAGTTGATTAAAGGGTCGTAAGCAAACGCTTCCAAAATGGCCATCAAAGATTCTTTGTTGTCTCTTAATACACCCATCACGTTTTCACATGTGATACGGAAACTACCCTCAATTCCACTGACCTCCATAGCATATGTTAGCATTCTAGTTAATCTGAAGGGGACCTTTTCAGGGTACTTCTCTCTTAATATGGCTGCTTCAAAACAGTCACCAAAATCAATGTGAACAACCTTACCAGTGATACGGTCCAACATTAAATTACTTGGATGACGGTCACCTAAGCCCAAGATATAGCCAACCATCGACATAACAGCTAAAGATCTTGTATAAGTTGTACGACGCTCTAACCAAGATTCAGAAGATCTACTTTTTAGCCAAAGAACCTTGTATAAATCTTGACCCTTTGTATTATCCAATGCATAGGTGAACACTTCAACCTTCTGTAAGAGAGTCAAATTATCGTAGTCTGGTGCCATCTGTAACATTATTCTATGTTCAATATTCAATGGAACTTTGCTTGCCTCACGATGTTCTCTTATTAATACGTGGAATGTATCACTGTTTGGAACCCAGCCCAATAAACCCGACTTAGGAGACAATGGTATTGCCGAATATTGCTGAATATTCAAATGTCTTTGGAAACTTTCGGGATTGTTTTGTAGTAAGGTGTTAACCAAGCCAAAGAGTTGCATGACAAGGTTATCTTGTCTGATATCCTCGTGACCTTTCAATACGTATTGATAATCTTTTCCATCACTACCCTTGACAGACAACCTACGGGGTCTTTGTTTGGAAGAAATCACAGAAAATACTGGCTCAAAGTGGGCAATTCTAACCACCGGCTTGCCAGCTTGGTACGTACCAGGTACAGCCAACTCGAGATTCTGCGCTGCCAAAAGTTTTGGCGACACGTGCTGTAGATCCAAAGTTTGTAGCTGAGGTAATTTTCTGCTGATACGACGGAAGACATTGTAGTAAATATCCCAAGCTTGATTCAGGTTATTGATATCCTTTGTGCGCTTGTAATTCAATACCCACTCATATGCATCATTCAAGTCTCTGCCGAAAGAATTCTGGAAGGTGATTTCTCTCAATGTTTCAGGGCCCTGTTTTAGCATTTCATGCAATGGTTCCAACGTAGCAAACATCTTTTCGGTATTGTGCTCACCAAAAAATTGTCTACTAGCATCTTCTAAACCTTCATACCATAGTTCATGCCATAAGACAGCCACTCTGATCAATTCGTCACTAACAAGTTCCGCTTGATCGACCAATATAGGACTATGTATCCTCATCTTTTCAATAATGGAAAGGGCAGCTCTTTGTCTCGATACAGAGTCAGATTTAATTGCAACAGTCAAAGGATACACTAAAGTCTGTGGATGCGCTTTACCTAGATCTGCCAAAAGGGAGAGCAAAGAACGACTAACAGTTTGGTTAGGTTGATGAATTCGAGAAATCAATTGAGGAATAACTTCTAGCCAGTTGTCAATTTTTATTAGGCCAAAGCCTTCGTGCATCGCCTGGGCGGCTTCAGGAATCCCACCGAAATTAAACCATAGGGTTAACAATCTTAGTGTGTCTTGCAAAGAACTTGATTGTGATAAAGCGATGGAATGAAAGAAACCCTTTATAGCTGGTACAACGTGCCTCTGGACAAGTTCAGGAGGGAGATTTTCATTGGTAGTCATTCTAGCTACAGCACCGTTCGTGAATTCAGAATCGTCGTCCTCGACTCTTGATGATTTATCATCTCTCAAACGCTGCGTTAAAGATGATGTAACTTCGAAATTTGCAAGCGCCCAATTATGCCATGCCTTATACCATGTTTTATCGAAGTGCGTTGCCAACAAATATGATCCTAAAATAGCATCAGGATTATCTAAACGCCAATTAGGCTGTAACGATACCCTCCATTCACCTTGTTTCAAGAAGCATCGAGCTAGAAGCTTGGTGTAATCTTCAATATGATGTTGAGATATGCTACTTTTCTGAGGAACACTTTGTGCTATCATATTACTTGGATCCAAACCTAAATCGTGAGCCATGCGGGATGTGAAACTTATCAAATGAGTTAATGCTTCTTTTTGAGAACCCGTTGCCCACATATACTTTAATTGCGCATAAACGACTGGTGGTGGAGCGCGAGCAGTATTTGGATGTTCTGGATCTGCATTTTCTTCTAGAAGTGTGTTCAACGTTTTTTGAGCCAATCCTAACCTGCCAGACTTCCGACACAAATTGGCAAATTTAATCCAAATACCCATTTCCTGTTTTGGTTTAATCACCAATGATCTCACCTTCAAAATTCTTTGCCAAACATCAACATTCTTTTGGCATCCCAAAAGCCTTTTGTTCCAAGTTTTACTTATCATTGTGCGTCTATCTGAGCCGTGAGGTAGCCTTTTGTACTGAATCACTTCTTCAAGCTCTGCGACCATCTGAGTGCGAACAACGACCCCATATGCTCTGTTATAACTTTCGTTAACTAACGCAGACATTTCAGTTACTAATAAGTCTCTCGCAGTGAATATATGCTCTTTAGCTGTTTCAAAATTATTTCGGTGTAAACATAGAATGGCTTCAAAGAAAGCCTTGTCTGGAGACTGGGGTTTCATCACGTTGATGTACTTTTCAATTCTTTCCCATTGGCCTAAACCCCATGCTGCACCTGCGGCAAGAGGTGCTATTGCACGCTTGATATCCACTTTTGAAGAAGACCACTTGTCTGCTGCTAATTCTGATAATTGATCCCATTCACCAAGCGCATGTAAGGACCTCATTTTACCAATTGTAACCTCAATTGAATCTTCACCGGCAGCTTCACGTTGATTATAAGCATTTAAAGCATCGTCCCACCTTTGTAACTTTTCGTACCATGTTTCTTTTAATTGCAAATCGTGGTGTTGCTGAGCATGTTTTAAAATCCCTATCGCGGCATCAGTTTGATGTAATTGATTGTTTATGCTTATCAAAGATTCTATGGTAGATGTGCTTGGTTCCTCGATAAATTCAAGCTCCTTGTAGTGTAATGCTTTTGCATAAGCATGACAACGCTGAGCGTACTCGCCTAAAGTAGAAATGGGCACGGGCAATGGTTTGTCATCATGTTCCATAAATTCAACCAAGTTCAACAAAGCTTGATGAATTTCCGGGGGATTATTTGGCGATGAGAGTGCAGCGCACAAAGATTGAACCAGATCATCTTGATATTGAGTATAAAGCTCAGTCCAACAACTTGAGAAGGAAGCATTAAAGAGTTCTCTTGCCAGTGGATAGTAAATTCCTGCTAAGCCGGAGCAAGCACGTAATGCATGGGAGGGTGATTCTTTAAGTAGTTGAATTGAGAGTCTTCTGATCCATTCCTGCCAATCTTCTTTAGTTCTTTGCTGACTACAGTCCCATGCATTCTTTAAAACCATTTGATTGACGGGCAATTTCTTTGAAGCAACCTTAATGTCGTCCACTTCCTTGTTAGGCAAGTCGAAGTCCTTATCTATTATAATCTTGGCTGGAAGAGGTTCGTTGTTTAAAAGTTTGGAAACTAGCTGATCATAAATGGTATGTTGAATATTATTTCTGACCAATGTTTTATTGATTACTGGTATGAATACTGTGAAATCTGTGTTAAGTTGCAAAAGCAACAAACTTAGGGTGTTCATTGTGACCTTTACATATTCAGGTTCCGTCGTGTTGAGCACCCTTACCAAAGCTTGCACTATTCTTGAAGATAGATCAACTAAGTTAACATTCTTAGAAAGTCTTCCGATAGTAATAATGGCAGCTTTTTTAAGGTTTCCAGTACTGAACTCTGAATGCTTTATAATGGTTGGCAACACGAGATGGGTGTATTCTTCCAAATTTGGACCAAAAACAACAAGAGACTTCAAAATTCTGACAGAAACAACTTTCTTGCTAGACTGATCTTTTTCTAAAACATCGAGGAATAAAGTCAAAACGGATGGGAGGTAAGGGTTGAACTCTCCTTCTAAAGCCCTAGATAATGATTCAATCACTGAAATCACTGTTAACTGCAATTTCACAGAAGGGAAAAATTCAGAAATTACTTCAACGATCTCAGCGACGTGAGGCCTTATATGTTGCTTCACGATAGATATCAACAAACTTAACTGTTGAAAGTAAAGCTCAAGCAATGATGGTGGACATGTATGCATGACAAGAATAAAACCAGGAATAATTTGCTTCAAGAATACGACGCATCTTAGTCCCATTGTTTGAAAAATATGCATAATAGCCTGAATCACAGTGGTATGGTGAATTGATAAAGACGGATCCTTCAATATTTTCATAAGTACCCCAATAACAACCGTTGGATAATATTCATCATTCGATGGTGACATACCTTGCATTAGTAAGGCTACATCAATAGGAGGAGCATTTTGTTCAACTGAAATATTTGTCGTCGAAGTCCTCTCAATTTCTCTGTGTTTATATGGATCCAATGCGCCTAAAATACCAATTAAACGGACTGTTTCACGCCTGATATTTTGGGAGCCCTCCGATTTAAGAATGTTTAGCAGAACACCTAGAAGCTCAGGGTAGTCTAATAAAGGATCTATAACATATCCAGAGGAAGCCGAAAGTTGTCCTAAAGTTTTGAGGGCAGCATCTCTTTTAAAAGAATTAGATTGATCTTGGAAGGTATCAATAATCAATGGCATAAGCTCATCCAAAAATGGCTTCATATCTTCCCCTCCAACTACTGATAATTCACCTAGTGCCTTTAGAGCAGTGGAAGCAACAGCAGAAGAATTATCTTGTGATTTTGGTAATAAAATTTCAATAATTGGTTCCAAATAAGGTTTGGTTACATCGCTGCTAGAACTGATTAAAGTACAAAGAAGAGATGCACATTCTTCTTTCTTTCTTGTCATTTTTGAATGTCTTAACTCAGTTAACAGTTGAATCAAAGTCTTTCGAAGGGATGGAATGACATACGCGGGATTCACCATAGCTAATCTGCCACAGATTTTCATCGCTTCTAACTGAATAGGAAATACTTCATCATTAAGAGCCATAAATAACAGTTTTGAATTATCAGGCTGTGATAGTTGTGGATCAAAGCATGTATCCAAATGCTTAAGTATTTCGAACCTAATTTCTGCGAATGGATCTGTAATCGCTACAGTGAGCAATTTACTTAATACCTCAGATACTGCATTCAGAGCATACAGAGAAGTCTGTGTACAGATAGAATCTCTGACAAAAAGATCACAGGATGTTAATGCAGCAAGTTTCCTCACTTGTCGATTATCATGTTCCATATATGATATGGTAACTTTTCTCACAAATTCTGTTAGGGAATATTTTGGTTTAATATTTGACAGCATTTTCAAAGCTTTAGCGAGAATTGCTGAATCGAGTGCATCATTGTTAAGCTCACCAGTGATTTTAAAACAAGATTTGTCTCTATAACTTCTCGCTGCTTCGGAAGATAAAGTCTTCATCGGTACTGGAGAACCCGGAAGTCTGAATTTTTCCCCAGATAAAACCAAGCAAAGAATATCTAACAATTTTTCGTTCACAGTTGTTTCCAAAGATGGTATTTTTTCACAGATAATGGCTAGAGTCTCTTGCATATGATCACTTAATGGGCATGCAAACATAGAATTTAACAAATCCCTATTCAAATGTTTCGCTAGCAATGGAGGAATAGCGCAAGCAAGCTTGCCAATGCAATAGAAAATTTCGAGTTCATACTCTTTTCTTAATTTGTATTTTGTGTTCAAGCCATCACGCAAATTCTCAACTATGGCATCAGTATAAGGACCAATTTCCGCCCCTACATGATATGCGATGTCTCCTATTGAAATTAGAATTGGGCCTTTATCTGAATTTGATGGTTGATGTGAGGTTATATTCCTCAAAAGGGCTAGGTAATGTATCATAATTGAATCTAGATATTTTTCTGCGAAAAATTGTGGGTTAAATGCAGCGAGAACAGGAACTATTGCATAAATTTCCTTTCTTATTACTAAACTTTTATTGTCTTTATACTTCATGGTAGTTTCATATATTTCTGAAAATTTGTCCTTCAAATAGCCACCTTCCAGGGACACCAACTGTCTATAGACGAGAAGAGTTCCATGTACGGAGACTGTAGTGTTCATTTGTAAACCGTAAATGCATCCATTAAATAATCTTAAGACCCATTTTTTTGTCAGCGCTGAATCACGATCATTAATTATAGCTAAACATTTCCCAAGAGTAACGGAAGCATCAGACCTAATAACTAATTTAGAGTCACGCAGCGCTCGCCATATATTGTCAAGGATAGAATTCACAAATGGATACAATAGATATGGTGAATTATCAGCAATGGCACTGATTATTAATAAAGATGCATGCTTTCTAAATTCTTGTTTAGAATTTGATGACGAATTTTCTGGAGATGTCGTCAACCACTCGATACATGTTTTTACCTCGAAATCAACGAACTCTGAAGTTAAGGTACCTCCTGGTACTGCTAGCTTTCCTAGGCTCGTAGCAGCAGCACGCATAACATTGATATCATTGGAAGGGATTAAAACTCGTAAGTAATTCGCCAAACGTGACGTTTGGTTGGGCAATTCATCTGTATGCGAATAAAAGCTTATCAATGTGTCAACCGCAAGAACACCACCTAGCTTTTCATTGGAATCATTACCATGAATCAACTCAAAAACCTTGTTATTAATATCATTGCTAAAACGTTGAAAGTTCTCAGTCGAAACTTCTCTAGCTAGCGATATTAAGCTAGTCCTCAACTCTAATGAGGCAGTATTCCTTTCAAGAGGATTACTACTTTTCAACTTTGTAAAGATTAAATTGAACGCCTTAAAACTGTTTTCAATACTCGAATCACCTAATGCACCACTCATATCTCCAGAAATTCCCGTCTCTGTAACATCTGATCCTCCATTTGTGGCTGCTGTGGGTATTGTACCCGAATTCGATTCTAAAGAAAGATTTTGCAAAGAAGCTGCTGTTCCAGACACCAATCTACTCTTCACAAGCTCTCCTTTTTTCTTGAACATATTTTATCAAATATTTTTGAAACTTTTCAAGCTATGTATGGTCCCTTAGATGACCTTTACCTCATGCAATTGCTCTCTTGATTCGTCCTGTGTGCCTTTCATAACGGGTCGTCTCATAAGAATTGTATATTTCTTAAGAAAAACGATAACGCAAATAATCCGGGTAACTATATGGCAGTCACATGGAAAGATGTAACAATTCATTTAAGACAACCAATGTCCAGCAACGAATGGCATGGATTACTCAAAAATATATGTAGTCTTGGCTTTTTTAGTATATATCGTTTATCTGTGTTTTAATATATATCATTTAATAAGTGTTCTAATTTGATTACTGATCCCAAAATTTAGATTCTAATATGCAAACATCTTCGAAGATTTTGATCAAAGTATCAGCATCATCAGATTTGCTCAAAATTTCATTGAAACATTCAATAGAATTGATTGCAGCATCATAAAAATCTTGACGCAGGTACTCTTGCAACCAGAGATAGAACTCTGGATGAGATTCCTCTGTAACAGTGATATGTGGCTCAATTTTTCTTACGGCAAACACGTAACCGAGATTACATGGCATTGTGGAAGCAAATAGCTGATCCCACGTACCAAAACGAGCTACTTCGAGTAAATAATTGGTGTACTCTAACATTTGAGCACTTTTAGTCGTGGTATGGATGTCCTTACCCAAGATTTGTTCTTGTTTTCCCATCTCGTGCATCACATTTTCCAGGATTGTCGTTGCTCTTTTGTACATATTGTCCGTAGTACTTTCAGCAGCTAGTTTAGCATGGACCTGACCGAAAACTCTGAGATAGTTGTAATCCTGTCTCAAATATTTACGGAAGCGAGTCAAGTCCATTGTTCCATTGGAAACCTTTTTCACAAAATCATGATTAATGTAATTGTCCCACGCCTTAGACACGCTGGGGATCGAGATCACACCTTCGAAATCAATGTTTTCAATACCAGATACATTACGAGAAATGCCGCGTGAAAATGAATGAACATGGTTAACAGGTCCATTTTCTTCGAAATTGGTGACCTTTAGCATCTCTCCACTAACAATCGAATGATGAATGTATTGAATGCTCTCTGCTACAGCCTCCACTAATGATTTTCCCTGCGCCAATTTCGACGCTATACAACTCGACAGCGTACACCCAGTACCATGCAGATTAACCGAATTCAGCAGAGTGCTTTTATACACATACATATTACCTTTGTAACTCAAAACGTCCACCACTTCGTCATCCAATGGACTATGACCACCTTTCAACAAAACCGAACATCCCGTCTTCGAAGCCACTTTTCCACACAATTCCACCAAATCCTCAATAGATCTCACTTCAATATCCTCTCCAATTAACTTCTGAGCCTCAGGAATATTTGGAGTTACCAAGCTCACCCGACCGTATAGGCTCTTCATCTCTTTTGAACTCCATAGCCTTTCTGCGCTCAAACTCGACCCTGATGTTGCAGCCATCACAGGATCCAACACTACTGGCATTTCCAGCTTTTCCAAATGTCTCGATAATGCTTTAACAGCTTTTTCTGTCAACATCCCAATCTTCACAGCATCGCATCTCATGCTCTCTAGATTATTCAGAAGAACCTGCTCCACTTGCCATTCATCAATCTCTACCACACTATGCACCTTCTCGGGTGTCTGACACGTCAAAGCAGTAATACATGTCATACCATAACACCCTTGTGCTGTAATAGTTTTCAAATCTGCTTCAATACCTGCACCTCCGCTGCTATCGCTGCCTGCTATAGTCAACACCGTTCCCAAAGTTCTATCTGTCCATTTTCGGCCAAGATATAGAGGAGTTTTCACTCTATACTCTTCAAACTTCATATTCAAAAACCTGCCCAGATTTGTTATATGCTTATTCTTAAAGTGATAATCCTTTTAAAAGGTGTCTTATGCGCATCCGATCTCTGTATATATAGATTCAATGGCAGGTTCTAAGAGTTTCCTATACTCAAGTGTCTGTGAGAGAGTCGCAAAAATTTTAAAAAAAAAAGTCTTCGAAAGGTATATGCATCAACTGATCTCATAGTTTTATTCGAATACTTTCCCATTCAAAATACATAAATATGTAACTCAAGTTTTTTATAGAATAAAGGTTCAACTGTGGTTCTTTAGCATCATCAAACAAAATTCTTTTGTATTACAGGTTTCTTTGAGTTTATCTTTCTTGTAATTCTGTCGCTGGCGCACGTCAGAAAGAGAAAATATTTAAAATTTACCAAAATTTATAGTGATCTGTATATGGACTAACATATGTTTCAAGGTTAGAAATTAGTGGCTCATAGAAGAATGAATATTTTCTCGGTCACTTCATAAATATCAAATGATCATTCTTTGGAGAGAATTATATATTGAATATCATTACCCTACTTTGGTGATAGCGCCCCTATTCAATAAGAACATGAAAAAAGTATACATTAACACAGTTTAACAAGAGATTGATCAGGTTTGCAAAAGCGTAGAGAGCTTATTTTCGGCAATTGAAGGATAATATTAGGTTATAACACAAGCTAGGAAATGTCATATTTGAATAATCCAGCAGTTGTGATGGATAATGGTACCGGTTTAACGAAACTTGGGTTCGCCGGTAACGATTCTCCTTCATGGGTATTTCCAACAGCAATTGCAACGGCGCAACGGTCTGCAGGGTCTAATTCTAGCAAATCATCATCAGCTATGAGTAGTAGTGCTCAAGGTACATACACGTCAGGAGGAAATTCTACCAGTGCAACTTCATTCAATACTCTAGCAGCATCTAGTTTAATCTCTAACAATTTAGCAGGGAAAAGAGGGACAGAAGATTTGGATTTTTACATCGGAAACGAGGCATTACTTGCAGCCCAAGGTCCTTCTTACTCCCTTCATTATCCGATCAGACATGGGCAAGTTGAGAACTGGGACCATATGGAGAGATTTTGGGAAAATTCTATCTTCAAATATTTGAGGACAGAGCCAGAGGATCATTTCTTCTTGTTAACAGAACCACCTTTGAATCCACCAGAAAACAGACAGCAAGTTGCAGAAATTTTCTTTGAGAGTTTTAATTGTGCAGGATTGTACATAGCAGTTCAGGCTGTTTTGGCTCTTGCGGCGTCGTGGACTTCCTCTAAGGTTACAGATAGATCCCTGACCGGTACAGTCATTGATTCTGGTGATGGTGTAACACACGTGATTCCAGTGGCAGAAGGTTATGTTATTGGATCCGCTATCAAGAATATTCCTATTGCAGGTAGAGATATTACGTTGTTTATTCAGTCGTTATTGCGTGAACGTGGAGAAGTGGATGCATCTTTGAGGACAGCTGAAAGAATCAAACAGGAATATTGTTATGTGTGTCCAGATATCGTTAAGGAATTTAACAAGTTTGATAGAGATGCTGAGAAGTTTGCTCAATTCGTTGTGGAAAATAAGGAAAGGACGTCTAAAAAGGTTGTGGATATTGGTTACGAAAGATTTTTGGCACCTGAAATTTTCTTTAATCCAGAAATTGCATCTTCAGATTTCTTAACACCTTTGCCAACGGTTGTTGATGAAACTATTCAGGCATGCCCCATCGATGTTCGTAAGGGACTATATAATAACATTGTTCTATCAGGTGGATCCACGATGTTCAAGGACTTTGGTAGAAGACTACAGAGAGATTTGAAGGGCATAGTTAACTATAGGATCGCAGAGTCAGAGAGAATAAGCGGGACAAAATCAACAGGTGTTGATGTTTCTGTCATTTCGCATAAGAGGCAAAGAAATGCCGTTTGGTTCGGTGGTTCTTTGTTAGCACAGACAGCTGAATTTAAAGGCTACTGTCATACAAAACAGGATTATGAAGAATATGGTCCTGACCTTGTCAGGAACTTTAGCTTGTTTAATATGGTCTAATGGTACTAAATTCATTCGAAATTATAAATAAACACTTCTGATCGTCGTTATCTTCATCATGATGTTCGTTGCACCTTTGATTAACGATAATGATAATTGAATTTGTCAGATATGCGTATATAGGTATACAACTATTAGATTGAATAAAAGAGAAAAACAGACGGATAATAATTGAATAAGATTTCTCTGAAATGAACAAAGCCTTTTAGTATGAACCTTAATTTAGCGTTGTTATTTGCAGTGATTAAATGGATATCGTTTACTGATAATATATGATTTGATTACAATTATTTTATCTTAGTATTCATCTTTGCCGCTAATGATAACGTTATCGATCTTCAAGATCATTCTACAAAGTTGAGTAGCTAACATAATCTGTTGCTTCTTTCCAATGAATGGATCAACCACAAAGGTTTCTTTCATATCGTTTGAACCCTTACCAAGGGCATCAACACCAATGTTAGCAGATCCTTCTTTGATTTGCTTGCTCTTGATGGATGAAAGTGTTTCAATTGGATCTAGACCTGAATTTTCAGCTAAAGTCATTGGAATTTGGTCCAAAGCTTGAGAAAATGCACGGAATGCATATTGCTCAATACCCCTCTGCCTATCAGCTTCTTCTGCAACAGCAATGGACATAGCAACTTCTGCAGCGCCACCACCATAAACAACTCTGGAATCACGAATTAAATTACGTACAACACAAAGGGAATCATGAAGGGCACGCTTAGCTTCATCAACAATCATTTTATTAGAACCACGCAAGAAACACGTCACCGTCTTAGAGTTGGAACATTCTTCTATAACTAGCATGCGATCTCTTGTGGTACCAAATTCTATTTCGTACATCTTACCACATGTACCTAGTTTATCTTGGGACAAATCTTGGAATCTTGGCACAATACGACCATTAGTGGCGATTGCTATCAATTCAAGCTCTTGACCACCAACCCACCTGACGGCAGGAAGTTCGTTTTGCAATAGTAGATGGTTTGCTTCATCATCAAATCCCCATTGACAAATTACAACGTTTGCACCCGATTGTTTAACGTAGTCGATCATCTCTCTAAACTTTTCTTGTTCATAATTCTGCAATTTCTCATAATCTTCCACCGTGGAAATATCCAACTTATGCTTAGTCTTTGGCTTTGGAGGCTCGAACGGACACGTTAGAATAGCTAATTTTATCTCACCATCCAAAGACTTGGGCATCTGTGGATGCGAAAAATCTTTGTCTATAACAACACCCTTAATCAATTTAGAATCTTCTAAAGAACCACCGACACGTCCTTCTAGTTTGATTAACTCGAAATCAACATCTTTTCTATTGGAATCCATCACTGTGGTCACCGCATCAACTGCCATCTGTGCAAACTTATCATGATTTTTAGAAACAATTTTGGAGCCAAGAGAAGTCTTGGCTGCTTTGAAAAGATAAGAATTGAACTCTTCTTCACTTAACGTTGCAATATCATCTGTTTGCGATTCCAAATGCCCAATTGCTAACTTGGCCGCCTCATCAAACCCATTTGCCACCTTGATTGGATGAATACCTTTCTCAATCAGATCCAAAGCTTGGTCCAACAATGCACCAGCAAGAACAACAACACCTGTAGTACCATCACCAATTTCATCATCCTGAGATCTTGACAACTGGACCAACAACTTAGCAATCTCATTGTCTAACTCCATCTGCGACAAAATCGTGGCCCCATCATTAGTGATTGTTATCTCCCCGTCTGGCGAAATTAAGATCTTATCCAGACCACGAGGACCCAAAGAAGTACGTATGATCGATGAAACTGATCTTGCTGCAAGAATATGTGACTTTTTAGCCTCTAAACCATGCTGCCTCTTCTTAGTTCCTTGATCTCTCACAATGATAAATGGTCTTCCCATCTCATCTTGAGCTACAATCGCATTAGATAAGTCTGGTACCGCACCATTCATTCCACTAGCCATCTTGATATGTTGATATCCTTTGAAAAGCGCTCAATCCCTGTTTAAATGCCAATACTTCCTATATTCTTGCCATCGTTATGCTTTCACCTAGTTCATTTCGATGTTTGGAAAAGAAAACTTGTTTGATTTATGTCCGGGTAATGACACGTGATCCCCATTGAAATTATATTCTATATTATACTGTTACCTATACATATTTGTATGTACATGAATGAGAAGCCTAGAAGGCATTCAATTATTGGTTCTAAATCTGTATCCGCATGCCGTGCACGTATAGAAGACAGTGGCACCTTCGTCCGCTGATCTGAGCTGAAGAGTATGGTAGTGCATTTCATCATTACCACATTGTGGACACTTTTCATTGATAATAGCACCTTCTTTTAAGTCGTTTTTCTTCAAACTAGTCTTCACTAAGGATTTTTTTGATCTTAACAGCGATGGAAATGCGTCCTCAGCAGTAGATGTGATCACTTCTAGTTTAGAAAAGGCGCTTGAAGGATATGAAGCATTGCACTGGTCACAATGTATGTGGCTGCCAGATTGATTGGTACTATCGAGAAGATTACCACATTCAACACAAAAAATTAGGGAGCCCACCACTGACATAATTAAATTTCGCACTTCTTGGTAACTTTAAGATTTGCAAATTGTCTCTTCGTAGTTTAATAAACCGTTAATCGGAAAGTTAATTATATGTCTAAGAGGGCATCGAGATGTGATCGTTATAACTCGAAAAGAAAAGAGATGAGCATATGGTAGGGTAATTATTTTTGTTAAAATTTTTCACTCTTCACGTGACATTTCTGTTGCCCACTTAAATTAGAGTCATGTGATAGGAAAGGGTTGCTACCGGTGAGATACTGAGTAATGGGAAATCTTCAGTTTGTAGCCTTTCGCGATAATAGAAGGAGCTCCACATTATATGGATTTGAATATTAAATTTGGGTTTACTTTCAGTATGGCGCTATGAAACAATTTGACGGATGTGGAAGGCCATCCGGAATTTTATGTTCCGGGTAATGCTGGTGCTGTATAACCAGTCATGTGAGTACCGTAATTGCCAGAATACTGTTGCCTATATAATCTGGGGTGGTAAATTTAAAACAGTAAAAGCTATGAAATATAAGATCTAGTTTTGGTTACCACTTTTGTTTCAACTGCCTTGAGCAGGACTCAGGTGTGCAATTTCATTTTTTCCTTTTCGTTAACCTTTTAAAGACTTTCGTTGATTAACCTGTTCGCTTAATTGGTAGTAAGTCTACAACTCAGTTCTGGAATGGATCATATCGCCATGGCAGGGTCGATACAACCCAATCATAACCAATGGAACTTCAAAAGCAAAAATAACTGTGAAACTATTTTTACGAAAACAGGCAAATTTGTTCAGTTGCCTGTATAATGTATGGAATGTGTGACGATGGCAATGACCTTGATTCCGACAGTCCGACCATGTGACGCTAATTTGCAAATATCAAACAAGATACTGGATTATGTCAGCAGTTTGACGATTGTTGTGTTCTAGGGTTAAGTGAGGTTAATGAGATGAAGAGTTCTTCTTATCATGTTAGACATCGATGTGCAAAGAAAAGCGTTCGTAGAAAAAGGCTTATAAAGAGTTAGATAAAGAGGTTGCGGCCGCAGAGAATGGCGTTATCATAGCCCTCATCAACAGCATTTATTTCCATGTTTAAAGGTGCGAAGAAGTACTCGATGACAGGTTTTCTCAAAAGATAGAGGCATTTAGACAAGAATTGTCGACTAGCTTTTTTCGCTAAAATTCTATCAATGTTGATTATTTGTGTAACAGGTTGGTTTGCTGGGATGTTGTAGTTGGCGTAGAAGTGGGTCAATAAGTTGTGAACAAGATGATGATCTTTCTTGGTGGATTCCATAAAGCCCATTCTTATCATACAGCAATAAAAACCCTGTTCTTTGAGAGGTTGGATTAGAAAACGATCTTCTGGTTCAATAAATGGAACGTCACAAACCCTGATAGCAACAAAAAGGAATGAGTTGGGAATACATGGGAATCTGGTAACAATTTCTTTGAAGATTTTCGGGACTTTGTATGGATCTTTGAGCATTGAGTCAAGCTCTGTATAAAGAATGGCAGTACCATGGTATCTTTTGAGCGTAATGGAACGTTCTGATGGATCGTTGCATAACACTTTGTATTCTATTTCATTGCGTTCTGTACTTGAAATGGGGTCTAGATTCTGTGAGTTGTCCTCAAGAATAATAGAATTCAGCCGAATACGATCCTTTTTATCCTGTTTACTCTTAAGATAATTGCACCAAGTCCATAGCGAAGTGAATAATAAAACAATTGCACTTGACATTAAGGTAAACCAGGCACCATGAGGTACTTTGCTCATATTGGATATAATTAGGCAGCATTCGAGCGAGGCAAATGGCAAGAAGAATGCTAAACAGACAAGCAAGTGAACCCTTTTAACACAGAGCAAAACAAGTGTAATAAGTATTGTGGTTAAAAAGATATCCAATGAAACGCCTAGTCCATATGCAGCTGTGACATTGGCAGAGGAACGAAAACCAATGCAGCATGCAATCACACAGAACATTAACATTATATTCAATGAAGGTATAAAAATTCTACCACGATGCTCTGCTGACTTGTGAATTACTTTGAATTGAGGTAAGAAGCCAATTGATATCATTTGTTTGCAAATGGAAAAGACTCCCAAAATCAATGCTTGAGAAGCTATTATTGTTGCCATGATAGAAATAGTGAAGACAAACCAGTAAAAGCCCTCTCCACTGGGCCCAGGAATGCTATCGTAAAAAACATTTGTAATAGAGTCAGGATTTTTCAATAGAAAGGCGCCCTGTCCTAAGTAGCAAATCATTAGACTGGGATACACAAACGAAAATAGAGTAACCTGAACGGATAACGGCGTGAAGTGTCCAACGTCGGCAAACATTGCTTCGACTCCTGTTATTGCTAACATCACAGCACCTAGAAAACGAACATCGCCCTGTTTTTTCAATAGTTGTATAGCGTGAACTGGACTTAAGCACTTAAATATTCTTGGAGCTGAACTAATGTTGATACCTCCAACTATCAATAAAGTCAAAAACCATACAACAATCAAAGGTGAGAAAAAATATGAGATACTCTTAGATCCAAATGGCTGAATTGCGAAGAGAAAAACCAGAATGACGATTGATAGTGGAACAACTTTGGTGGATAGTGCAGGTGAAGCGTTTGAAAGACCCTCCACTGCACTTAGAACAGATGTAGTAGGTGTTAACAAACCATCACTAATTACTAGTGCAAACCCGAGAAAACACATGGACATTGTCAGATATCCCATGGTCCTTTTGAAGGTCGCGGTATCAAGCCATGAACTTTTGTTACGCAAGAATGAAGTGCATCTGCTATCAACTGTTTCACTCCTGCTCAACAAAATTAAATTTCCATCATTTTTCTGCCCACTGGGCAAGACCGTTCCGTATTTATGAATTCTTAATGTTCTCGCTAACTTACAATAAATGGCCACCTGCCCTCCTTCTCCATTATTTGGACCCAATGTCAACACAAAAAGGCAATACTTAACAATAACCACTATTGTAAAAAGCCAAAAAATGCACGAAACAGCACCAAAGACGTTTGACTCTGTCACCTCTATCTTATTTTCATTGAAGATAGTCGTCATTACATACAATGGCGAGGTCCCAATATCACCGTATATTGAACCTAAACTAAAAAACCCTAGAAGCAGCAGATCGTTCGTCTTCTGAACTGTAGATTTCCGAACATTTGTTGGCTGCTCCTCTATTGTCATTGTGTTTAGCTGCAATTGTGATGTGCCATCGTTGAAAAGAGGCTTGTTTTGCAGTTTAGAAGCCCATGCCCCAAAGCTTTTTTCCATATGATAGGAAGCCCGTTGTCTTTTTTTCTCCTAAGTTGTATTGCCTTGATTAAAATCTATCCTTATACAATGATATTGAAAATATATCTCAAGCGTTGGATATCTAACGCTCGTAAGACCTCTTTTATAACCCATTTTCTTTTAGAAATCTTGAAGGTTCATGGAGAAATGACAAAATTCTTCTCCACCCACAAAATCAATGCGGTAAGCCTAGAATATTAGTGCTACGCTTGATTATTTTAATTGTATCATCATTTCAGTAACACCTAGAAAATTGTTTAAAACGCGCATTTTCAAGGGAATACAACATATCGCTTGCCATCACGTATTGACCTTCTTCCCCTCTTCAGTTCAGTTCAGTTCAAATCTCTCGGCGCTAGCCACATGTACTCTATAGGTACACAGCCACACGCTCATCACAAGCTATGGAAACTGTGCCTGGAGGGAAATAAAATCCCTCTTGCGAAAAAAACGTCATCTTGATTAGTTAAGCCCCTTTGTCATGTCTCGAGAGAAAAATATTTCCCTCATATAGACTTTGTGTGTGTCTATACAAGGCAATATCAAAATATTCCCTCGCTCCCCTACAGTATAGGATCTAAGTTTACACCATCCCCTTATTAGCAGGGAATTCATTTTTGGTCACTTAATGTTTTGATATTTAAAAGAATATGGTAGGTACGGATTCAGCCAGGGCTATGTTTGAGGCATTATTGCGCATTCTTCGACGAATAAATATTTGCAGCAACAGCACAGGGAATTTTCAGGTGTACAGATTCTTTGACCGTCTTAATCCATCATTCTTTATCGCATTACTTCGCCAGATGGCATTTTTGTAGTACGTAAGTAGTCTCTTAAATGAATCCATTCCAACTGAGAAAAATTTGCCAGCAAACAAAACTACAATACCTATATTTGGCATTCTTTAATACATTGGACAGAGTAAGACGATTATTGCTTCTTTAGTGTGGAGTTGATATGAGAGTAAATGTAAAACTAAGAATCTGTGTGGTTCAATTGAATGGGCAAATAGGTAGATTCGCAGAAACAAAGCAAAGAGCATGGCAGATTTTGGAACAATACAAAGGTAGGAAACCAGATCTGATAGTATTCCCAGAGTTTGCATTAACTGGCTATAGCTTTCACAATCGGGCACATATCCTGCCGTATACAAGTAAAGTCGGTACGGGGCCAAGTTTTGAATTTGCTCAAGAGGTTTCTAAACGGTTTAGTTGCTACACCGTAATGGGATATCCGGAAAGAAGTGAGGAGAAATCTGGTTTTACAAATTTGTATAATAGCGCAGTAATGACTAATCCGGAAGGGAAAGTGGTGATGAATTACAGAAAGAGCTTTAATTATTTTACTGATGATGACTGGGGTTGCAAAGAGAATCCGGAAGGTTTTTCGGGATTTGAGCTTCCTGTGAAGGGTACAGATATTGACACTGGAAAGGAAACGATAGTCCATTTACGTACATCAATGGGAATTTGCATGGATCTAAGTAATTATAAATTTGAAGCCCCTTTTACGGACTATGAATTCTCTAGCTTCAACCTAGACCGTGGGTCAGAATTGGTTATCTGTCCCATGGCATGGCTACATTCGAAGTCTATAACCAGAGATTCTAAGGATCCTAAAGCTGAATGGGCTGATATAAAAAAGACTCTAGATGAACAAGGATTGCCTGAACATGGATCTCAAGGCAAATTTGAGATTAACGTTGATCTGGGTCGTAATGTGCCAAAAGTTCCGTACGAAGAAGCCATGACAGAGGGAACATATAGTAAAGGAAATGAACCCGATATTTCAAATATAACTTTTTGGTTGTTGAGATTTACCCCATATGTGGCTTTGAAAACCAGATATGAATGGTTTAAGAGAGCGCTATTGGTACCAAAACTGCTGACATTAAAAGAAGGTTCATCATATGTAGGATGTTCCTTGACTAAACCTTGGGTTCAAGAGGGCAAAGAAACAATTTTGGTCCTTGCCAATCGATGTGGAATTGAAGATAAAACGACCGTGTACGCAGGATCGTCCGGTATATATAAATTTAACGGACGTTATTCTGGAGAAGATTCTGTTGACACCACTAATTCGAGTATCGAACTATACGGTAACTTAAGCAAAGCTTATGAGGGTATTTTAGTTAGAGATGTAGACTTTGAGGTTGACAGAACCTAAAAATTTTTGTATATGTAACGATGATAATCAAAAAACTTTGGTATATGTTCCCTCGATATAAAATATTATAAGTGCTTGATATAAGTTCTTAAAACAAACATTTAACATATATGTATTAAACTTTTTTAAGAGTCCTCTCTAAATTGTTTATTACGAATTAATTACTGGAATACACTCAATCCTCTAAATGTAGCTCAAGATCTTTCTCAAAAACTACATTATTATTATCAGATCCAAACAATGTAAATGGATCACCAACATTGTTGAAATCCAAATCAGCTTCCGGAGCTTTATCGTTACCGTTCCCATTAACTTGGAAAAGATCTAATTCTTTCTGTGCTAATTTATAGGTGTATTCAACCATTTCAGCAGCTATTTGTTCATCAACGGCTTGGATGGCCCTCTCAAATTCTTCCTTCTTATCTTTTTTCTCTGCATTCCATAACGTTTTCTCTTCTAAATAAGCATATGGATCTTTAGAAGGCGAACCTAATCTGGGGCCAACTGTTTCTTCCAATTTTTCAATCCAGGATAATTTTTCCTTATCATTAAATGATTTACTATTCATGATCTCTAATTCCTTCAATCTATAAGTGCGAATATCAAAAGATCTGTACAACGATGCCAATGGAATAGATAAATGCTTAGATGCCATTTCTTCATAAAATTTGACCATATCAGATAGTTCTAATTTGGATCCCTTTGTTTTCGCCTCACTAGCTTCTTTATCTGATGACTCTGGTGTCAAAACAGATTTCAGAAGATCACGTTTGATCCAAGCCTGTAATTGAGGCAAAAAGACATTATCCTTATAAGAAATGAATTGATATCCCTTGGGGACAGCATATTCGTTCTTAAGCATTGATACGTGTTTTAAGGGAACTAAAGTATCCACACCATGGAATTTTGATCTCACCAAAGGTGTTAACATATCAAGTGTCAAAAAGTGATTGTTTCTACAGTTGTAAAGTTGTAAATCATAATTCGTACTATACCTTTGTTCGGTACTTAAATCCTTCTCTGGAGAATTTTCCTTTTTCAAATTATCATTCCATGATTTGAGAAGTTTACCGACATTTTCTATGTCCTTGGAAGAGTAATTATCGGAATTAGCCTTCATCTCTTCATAAAGTTTTTCTAAAGATAAATCAGTTTTACCTTCAATCAAATTAGGGTCTTTATGATCTACGTTAAATTTAGTTTCATCTGAAACTTTACTCTTATAATATGAATCCAATTTTTTCACAAATCCACTTGATACAGATAAACCAGTAATATCGATGAATAATCCTGAATCCATATCTATAAATCTTGCATCAATATTGTTCAATCCATTACCTTTAATTCTAGTAGTAATTGAACTACTTATATCAAGGAAAAATCTACCATTACCCTCACTAGGATCTTCTAAGATTACCGATTGATTGAAATATTGTGCCATTAAATTTAAATGTCTTATAGGCATTTGAACATCAAAATCATCATCCCATGGGAAAGAACGCCCATCATACATATAACCATATAAAGAACCATGAGCTGCCCATGCAACAAGCCCATTTGCCTTTGTAAATTTGAAAAAATTTCTTGCCAAAGAATTCAATCTAACTGTCATTTCATCTGGATCGATCGCTGAAGGTTTATTAAAGAACCTCCATTCAAAATGATGACCATGTCCATAGAAACCATCAATGTGGTTTCCTTCATTCAAGTACTTGGTAACTAGTGCATAATGCGTGTTCACAGAATATTTCAAAGATTCCAAATAATTTTTTTCATGACCAGAAAGTTTTTCAGAACGTCCTTCCAATTCCTCAATCTTACCTCTAGCATCAAATTCAAAATCTGAATGTGATAAATTAATCAAAATCTCATCATACTTATTATCCGGTAGTTCTTCAATGGTAACTGTCTTGCTTTCAAATTTTTTCTTTGAAAATACTCTCTTAAACATTTCAATATGATCAAACTCAACCGAATCATCAGTATAATCATATTTATCCAAATATTGCTTATACATTCCATTTGCAATCATATGCTTACCACTTTCCTCTCTCTTCTTTACACCAAATTGGAAACTACGTTTGTCTCCATCCATTATCGTCACAGATATTGGATTTGGGTTTGAATACAAAATATAAGATCTTGCTTGTAAATGATAAACTTCAGGTCTCACCCTATCGTATAATCCCAATACTTTAACGTCGTCCCCATCAACTTTACAATATTCGGGTTTCCATTGATTTTCAGGTGTATCCTTCTTAGCCTTTTCCACCATATTATTACACCAATTTTCATCTTCATATAGATTACGCTCCCATTCAAACAATTTTTCACCAATTTCTTCCTCTACAGTAAATAATTGCTCACGAGGGAATGCTTTACTACAAAGGAATTTACAATCCAACTTAGTCTTTTCAAGCGACAAAAGCTTATTATATTCTTCGAAATCTAGCCAATCGTACCATGAGAACCGCACGTCGCCAGCAACTCCATTTTTTTCAAATTCTTCCAAGTATAGCGACCAAGAAATGCTAGGCTTGAAGCTGAAATAATCAACTGATTCAACTTTGTCCCAAAATTCACCACGACCACTCCCATACTTTTTCCTCAGCATATGTTCTTTAAAATTGAATTTTTTAATAGGATCAAATTCAGAAGAATACAACATCCTACGGTAAAATGCTTGTGGATCTGAAACTCCAACCTCTGCTAAACTCGATTCCAATGCAGAATTTGTCTCCATAAGTGTTGATGTCTGGACTTGTGTCCATGTCGATGTCGATGTCGAAGTTAATGTTAATGTCCCTGACTTGTCTGTGTCCACTTTCATGTCCATGTCCGCACTCATGTCTGTGGACTCATTCTCATTTGTCTCCGAATTCTCATCTTTATTCCCAAAAGCGTCCCCGATGATATCATATGTCGCTTGACCATATGTATGGTGCAATCCAAGCAAAATCACTGCCACCAGTACCGACACCAAAGTTATCACCACTGGTCGCTTCCTGCGAAACACGTGAGGCATATGAACCACTAGCATGATGTAGTTGTTCTAGTCCTAACAGTATTTATTTTTTTATTTTTCTTGGTTCACCGATCCTCTTGCTACAAGGAATGGATTTTCGGTTCGCCTTATGAATGTTAACGATTGGGCAGAACGCCGTTAAAATTGGGGCTTATCTGCCTTTGCCGTTTTATAAAATCCAATCCGCTTGGCAAAGAAAAAAGACAGAGCAACTGAACAACTGAGCGAGGCTCAGTGCTCCCAGATAACTTTTTGCGAATCATTCATCGATCACCAAACGATTCATTATGCTACCCTGCTACCCTGCATCTGTGACAGGCGTGGTATTCTAGGCGGCTTTAAACATGTAGGACTAGCAGAAGTATGTGGCTTTCTACGCAGGTACAGTCGAGGCCACACACCGCCCGCGAAAACAGCCAGAGAAAAATACCCGGAGAATGGACCTCAAAACTGGTTACAACGAACCGTAGGACTTATATGATAATTTTATTCCCCTATTTGTGCGCACGCGAGTCCCAAAGAGAATTGCTGCAGTTATCGCTGAGTCCATTGAGCTGCGATAAACTTTGGGCCTAGTAGGCGTGGTAGGTGTAGTAGTACATGATTACAAGACGTAGTAGATACGATAAATGCCTTGGTAGACTAGACCGATATATACCGAAAACAGAAAACGGAATGCCGAAAAAGGAAGGCAGACAGGAAAAAAAAAATAGAGGAGAAAAAAAAAAACATACGGAAAGTGTGAGAGAAGAGGAGTGAGACACACGCATGGAAGAAAAAAAAATTTGTTTTTTTTTTTAAAAAAATTTTGGAATAGCTAGTAATGGTGTAAGAGAGGGTAATTAGTCTGTTTCTATACCAGCGTCCTTTAATTTCTTCTTAAGGTCTTCAATAGATTTATAAGCTTTAGATAACTCTTGTTCAAGCTTTTCATTAGCATTCGATAGTGAAGAAACTTGTTGTTCACCTAGTAGTTTTTGTAGAGTCCATTTTTCAATATTTGCAGTTTCAGTCTCTTTCATTTTCTGTATATACTCAGCAGCACGTGAGAGGATAGCAGCTTTGCTGGTTTCCTTGACAGGTAAGAGATCACTTAATTTGTCAATGGCGGTATTAATGTTTTGACGACGTCTACGCTCAACTTCTTTGTGAGAATCTTTACGTTGTCTACGCCACTCCATAGAACCAGTTTCTGGAGCAGGTTTTCTTCCTCTGCGACGGGCGCTGCCTGCGGCAGCGGAGGCATCACCTTCGTTAATAATGTGTAATGCAGAGCCTGCGCGTACACGTTCTTCGTCTTCTTCCTCGTCTTCTTCGTCGATCACGGCGTCAGGGTCCTTTGAGACATCGTCGATGTCGACTTGGTCCTCTTCTTCATCTTCTTCCTCCTCTTCCTCTTCGTCTTGTTGTTGTTGTTGTTGCTGTTGTTGCTGTTGTTGCTGTTGTTGGGTGTGATCACGTGGAAGCTGGCCAAGTGGGTGATCCTTTTCGTGTTGGTCGTTATGTTGCAGGGATGATGTGGGTGTTGAAGTTGTTGGTTGAACGGTTGATGTAGTGGATTCATTTATATGAGGCTGTTCATTGTGTTCTGAAGGTTTGTTTTCCTCTTCATCTTCGGGTTCTTGAATCATTTCACGATAAGCAGCAGCGGCAGCAGCAGCAGCAGCGACTGAGGATGCACCATGGTCGTTTTCATCCTTGTCATGCTGTTCTAGTAGGTCATCGACGATATGTTGTCTCTTGGACGCGATGTCGTGCTCTTGGTAAGTTCTCTTTTCAGACATTGGTAGATGATAAAACGCGTGTTGTAAACAAACTAATTCAATAAACCACTTTTCAGGGAATCTTGCAGTTATTATAATGATTGCTAGTGATTGTAGATACAATACAAGGGCAACTGTTGTGATCTTTACAAGTTGTTGTTGTTATTCTTGTAGTAAATTGCGTACAGGGATGTTGTTATTGTTCCAACGTGATAAACATGTGGTTTACACGTGCTCGTGCAACGTGACTATGCGGTAGGGTAACTATATGTCATGTGATTCCATAAAGTTGGGACCAATATATGAACGATCATGCCTACCAACAATTTGATAAGAAAGGGAAGTACGAAATGTGTTTATTTTTTCTCCTCTATGTATTCTTTTCCTTTCTCTGGTACTTTCATTGAGCTATCAAGTTCTACGGAGAATCCAACAACACAGTTTTAATTTAAATGACGTCCATGCCATTAGGACGGTCTTTTAAATTAAGCACGGACTGAATATTGTTTCCTCTATTGCTTCATATAAGCTTGTTATTTTTATTCTTTGTAGCAGCCGGCACATATGACTCGTAGTTGTTTAAAATAGTAATTACCATGGCCGCCAGATATTAAATCGTTCTTTGCATTAGTTTCTACCACCGGTCTTATATATAACAGGCCATATTCTTCATCCCAGTCTAATCATGATACATGTACACAGTAATCTGTTTACATCTCAGCATATTCAACAAATCACACGAACTTTAGAATATTATTCACGTCTCTTTCGTCCTCATTACCGTTGAGAAACGGCATTTTAACGATTTATCCAAATGTGTCACGTGCAGTGTGTATCGATGTAGCCAAACAATTACTATACATAAAAGGTACAAACTTAAACCTAGATAGCAATTTATGACGACCAAGACTATATATATCTTCCAGTTAAGAACTTAAAAAACTGGATTCATTCATGTTGATGTCAAGTTGAGCTCTATTGCCAGTAAGTGTTCAGTTTGTAGACGCATGTAGTTCCACTTGGTTCCATAGGGCAAATAGAATAAAAGTTGAAACAATCAGGTCCCGTGACTGACGCGTGACTTTTTTTTTTTTCAGGAAGAAAACCATTTTTGGCGTTTGGACTTCACCAATCAATCAATCAATCAATGGGTCAGCTTATATGGTTCATTCTTTATAATACCCACACTTGTTGTTGTGCCACTAAAAGCCAAAATTATCTATGGTTGTTCCGGTTTTCAGTGCTGGTACAAATGATTCGTTGCTATTTCGGTCCCCAGGTGATTCTAATAGAACAACAGCACCAGGGCTGGCAGGATTACGCAAACGATCTTTACCACAGCTTGACACCAAATGGACATTGGATGAATCTTACGGTGTCAACGTCAATGCTCTGCTCCAGAAATTGAGCAATGAGGAGGAACGTAAAGTGGTCTCGAATAGTTATAAGTCTACACGTTTATGGACTGAAAAATGGAGACCACGTTCTTTTGTAGATCTGGTAGGCAATGAACGTTGCAATAGAAGAATTTTATTCTGGCTGAGACAATGGTCACCAGTGGTTTTTCAAGAAGAACTTCCAGATACCGGATATCAATCGCACGAAAAATTCGAACAGGATCCATTAAGACGACCTTCAAAACGGATTCTGCTGGTCCATGGACCTCCTGGTATCGGTAAGACAAGTGTGGCACATGTCGTCGCAAGACAGGCTGGCTACTCAGTTATGGAGATCAATGCAAGTGATGAGAGAGCAGGAGAAAGAGTTAGGCAAAAGGTTCACAATTCTTTATTCAATAACACTTTTCATGAGAAGCCAGTACTTTTAATTGCCGATGAAATCGATGGAAGCGTTGAAAATGGGTTCATTAAAGTCCTCATAGATATGCTCAGATCTGATTCTAAGGCTACCCATGATTTAATCTTAGGTAAGGGGAAAACTGGTATGCGAGGTCATCAAAGTAAGAAGACAAGCAGTAAGCTTTTAAAACGACCAATCGTTTGTATCTGTAATAATGTCTATGCATCATCGCTGGAGAGGTTGAAACCATATTGTGAAATCGTAAGTTTTCAAAAGCCATCTGATGATGCGCTTATGGAAAGATTGGCGTATGTTTGCGGTAAAGAGGGCGTTCAACTATCAAAAGCCACCCTAAAAGAAATCGCAGAATTGTCACAAGGTGACTTGAGGAATGGTCTTAACAATCTTCAGTTCATGGCACGAAATGGAGACCTTTCAAATGTTTCTGACGACCAACGCAAAGATATAGGCGTTTCCTGGTTTAGAATTTGTAACGCATTATTCAAGAAAAATTTACACAGCGACCTTAGATCCGAATGCGCAGCTATGCTTCGAAGCATAGAACTTAGTGCAAATCTTGAGAGAATTGTTGAAGGCTGTTTCACTTTGTACCCACAGATGAGATATAGTGATTCAGGAATAACGAAACCATCCAAGATATCAGATTGGCTTTTTTTTAACGATTGCATGTTCAAGTCTATGTTCGAGCATAATGGTGAGCTGCTTCGATACTGCTCATTTACCCCTCTAGAATTTCATATCCTATTTGGTGATGCAGCAAATAAACAGGATCAGAAGATTAAAACTCAAAATTTTGAGCTACGAGAGTCTGCCAAGCACGTGCTAGCACAGACACAACAATTGATGTCCAACCGACCGGTTTCCTCTCAGGTCTATTTCAGTAAGACTTCTTTACTACTTGAAGTTTTGCCCTTTGTTGATGAGTTCTTATCTCTGGATGTCAGCAAGATTAGAAACGCAAGCGTGAGAAAACAGATTATCGATTATATTCTGCCACTTTTCAACGAATTTGGAGTGAGTATCCAGCAAACTTCAAATCTTGAAAACCTTAATGCCTTGATTCTAGAACCTGCTATCAATGAGCTCGTATTGCTAGACGAAAAGAAATTGAAAGCTGTACTCACCAAGAGACCATTTGTTCTCAAGTTCACTTTGTCCAAATTAGAGGAAAACAAAATTAGGAAGCGAGCCCTAGATAAGCTTCAACTTCAGGCAGAAACAGATCAGATGAATAAAATATCAAGGCTCAACGATGGTGCGCGTAAACCTGTTGAATTTTTCAAGAGTCAATACACTTCACTGAATAAGAATATACAAACCACTACTGCTCAAAATTCACCTTCGATATTAAATTTTCGTAACAATGATGTTAAGAAGCAGTCTACACCAGATCTGGAAGAGGTTCCTCCAGCGGAACCTAGAATATGGGTAAAATATAAAGAAGGTTTCTCAAATGCGGTTAGAAAAAATATTACATGGTCCCAATTATGGGATTGAGTAGAATTTCATAAATAATTAATTTCACATAGATACGCCGAGCAGACTGTGTATAGTTAAGCAAAGGCATCGATTTCGTGTACAACTCGTGCTTTTCACCGTTGATTGGACAAGTTTATTGCGATTAAAAGTGGTCATTGACATTTGACCTTCAAATTTTGTTAATTAATGGCCAAGTTATAAAATATTTGGATGGACGAATTTTGGCAGACAAAAACTACATATTCTTGATTTTATATCACAATTTAGTCATTAAATCGGTGATAGTTAGTATCTTTTCAATTGGATGTACATAGCTTCATCGTTTCCCTGTCTACATCTCTGTGACATCTGAGGTAAAGAATTATAGCATGTTTTTGCGGAAATCAAAAGACACGTATATAAAACTATTCCTTTCACCAACTCTAAGAGAATAACTGGAACCTAAGATCCAGATATGCCATCTGCAGTAAATCTGAACTTTGGCTGAATTTAAAGAAGTCAGAATAATATGAAGAACCTCATGACAGTGTCAAGAAATTAATATTACTTGAGTGAGATAATCTTGATAATCAGCAGGTACCCTTGGTATGTGTTAGTTAGGTCGCAAGTTATTATTCAAGACACATTTTAACTCCAAACCGCTAGGAACACGTATAAAAACTTATTTAGAAACGTCCTTCATACATCTACAAGATCACCTTTATCAACCCTTTCTATGACTACACACGTGACTAAATATAATTAAGACCACAGTCCTATGGGTGGATAAAGCAGGTTCTTCGAGTGTTATTTTATTAATTTATACAATTACTCACAAGGCAAGTTTAACTAATTAGCATTTGAAAACAGGGATGATACAACCATTTGCTCCACGGCTCTTTAGCTCTCTTTATTTTATGTAGTCATCCTCTAAGACATGTTAATTGTATTCAGACGTTTTGGTGAGTGCACGTGTAAGATCAAGAGGTCAATACCCGGCTAGAGTGCTAAGTTTTCAACAAGTTGGTTTCGTGGTCTAGTCGGTTATGGCATCTGCTTAACACGCAGAACGTCCCCAGTTCGATCCTGGGCGAAATCATTTGTTTTTTTATTTCCCTCCTTATTCTTAATACTATTAATAACCCTTTTCAACAATACCTGGAACTTTCTCTGAATCTCACTGGCAGGGTGTCCACGCTCTTAATAACTAAATTCAACTTTGAACATCCCTGACCTGAACATTAACCCGCCCATAAGTTCATTCTTATTTCTCTGTTTAAAAGGAATATCAGTACACGTGATTTTTTAGTTTTCAGTCAGCTTAAAAAGAAATCATTATTAACATTTTAGCATATCAAAAGGATTGGAAGTCGAAGATGTCAAAATAATCAAGAAGTAAAGGCGTAGAAAGACTACAAATAAAGTATTAGAGTACTGTAAAGCCCTTTTACTACTAAAAATCCAACTCAGAGCAATTTGTTAGATAGGAGAAGTTTTAATTTTTTATCCTATCTTGTGTTCTTTTTAGTTTCTCTAATTGAATCGTGGAATAAAAATAAGCAAAAGGAGAAATGAGCTTTGCTACTGGTCACGCTGCACAGTCACAAGGCCAAAGCTTTGATGATCAAGCTTTTAGAGGTCAAGAAAACTATTTTATGTCTCCATTTTTTGGAGGAGTGGATAATGGACTCGATTACCTAAGAAATGGCCCAGAAAGCATTCAGGTGAAGGCAGAAAATGGCGATGGTAACCTCTCTGGAGAGGCTAATGTTGGTGTTCCATTCCCAGAAGCGGGTTATACAACGCCATTATCGAGTGTTTCACCGGTGGAAGGCTCATCACAGCAGCTGCAGAATGAAGAACTTAATTATGCGGAACATATTGGGCAGGAGGGAATTACTGCGAATGGCACATCTGAGGGATCGCTGGAGAAATCAGGACAATCAGAATCTAAGGATACTGATGATGAAAAACACAGAAAGAGAGCGTTAAACCGTGCTGCACAGAAGGCATTCCGTGAAAGAAAAGAGGCCAGGATGAGAGAATTGGAAGAGAAATTAAAACAGAGTGAACAGGGCAGACAGGAACTGTTAAGAGAAGTTGAGAACCTTAGAAAACACAATATCGAGATACATGCCGAAAATAGAATATTACTTCAAACCCAGGGATCTAAGACACCCAGTGTTGCTGATCCTTCTGTAGCGAAATTTGTCTTTCCAACTAAAAGAGATTTTGTGGGTGAAATGGTTCCAATGCATCCTGACTTTTTATCCGAGTTGCCAGCAAGCGAACAGTATTTAATCGATGGGAAACAAATGCTCACAGTTTCTGCTGCATGGGAATATTTACATAGATTATCAGAGAGTTTTGATTTTGATGTTTCTATGGTAATGGCTAATTTGAAGGGAAAAGAGATGTGTCATGGTAAGGGTCCGTCCTACATGAGAAGTGATATTGACAGATTCCTTTCAGAAGCGAAAAGATTTTCTTAACTTGAACTCATAATCCACAATATAAGTACAGAGATTCACCCTATAAGACACTTACATGGTTTTCAATCTTGCTTTGTTTTGTCTTTTACTATCAAAAAATTTTTTTTAATTAATTAATGTACGGCTTTTTTGTATTGGTATCAATCTTATTTAGTTGCAATTTCATGGGCAATATATGATCTGAAATTCAACATCAACAGGCAATTATCAGCAAAGCTTTACATTGTTATGGGGAAAAAGCAATCTAAGTCATCGACAAGTAATGTCAAACAGCATCAAACTTTTATTTTTCCAGATGAATTAATGAAATTAAATGACGATAACAGATCTTACCAATATATACCATATCCTGACATACAGCAGGATGACAAAGTCATCACTATTGGTAAGTTCTTTGATAAGAATATCTGTGACTCCCTCATAAAAACTGTAACAGACTGGAAAGTGCTTGAATGTTTTGAACAAAAGGGTACGAAAGATTATGCTGCAAGATACAATGATCGTTTTTCCATCACCAATGAGCAAATCACAGATGTCATTTGGTCAAAGTTGAAATCTTGTTTAAATCAGGATCAATATATTTTAAAGCAATTAAAATTCGAGAACGCGAAGGGTCTGAATCCTCAATTGCGTATATACCGTTACGAAAAGGGTCATTACTTCGATAAGCACTACGATGAATCTGTTCACGTGACAGGACTAGGGACAACTCAATGGACCCTTTTAATATACCTATCTGGTGGTGAGGACCTGGTAGGAGGAGATACAATATTTTATTCTGCATATGAGAAAGTGGCAACAAATGTCCACCCTATGGCAGGTCTGGCATTGCTGCATAAGCATGGAGATGACTGTCTTTTACATGAGGCTCAAATGGTCGAGAGGGGAATCAAATGGATTCTAAGAAGTGACGTAGTTTTCTGATAGGCAAAGGCTCTCTAGGGAAGCATTTAAGGCGACTTCGTTGGCTTGAAATGGTTCCTAAGGATGTGTTTCAAAGTAACTTTCAAACAACAACTACCATTATTCCTCATTTCCCACGGGCCATCGCATATAATATATAAACACATATTAAATAATGAGCTACATCATCACTGACCATTCGGTCAATTGTCTTCAGTTAACCCAAATAACTAAACTTTGGGATGAGCAAGGTAATATGGAGAATGAATTGAATAGTTTAAAATCGTTATTTCCGGATTTAAGTGAGGAGAGGTTGTGTAATGCTCTGGAAAGCTCCAGTTATGATTTGAACGTTGCATGTTCAATCCTGTTGAGCGAGATGGAACCACCTTCCCATAACGAGGAAGGGCAATTGCTTGAATTGATGCATATGTTCCCGGCTCTTAGTAAAGATGAGATCCGGAACACGCTACGATTTAAGGATAATAACGTCGAAGATACGATTCATGAGTTATTGTGTATCAACTCTCTTTCTATGGAAGAGCGAAGCGCACAAACAGAAGCATTGTATGATAAGGCATCAAGTGAGACAAAAACTAATTCAAATTGGGGTGGTTTGAATGATAAACTTTCAATAATTATGAATTATGGTGGGGTTCCCCGAAACGTTGCTGAAAGACTTTATTATGAGGAACATTTTGATGCGATTCGGGCTTTGATTAAATTGATGTTTTCTTATGAGGAAATAATCAAGGAGCATAAACAGTCATTGCAACCATCCAATAACAAAAAATTTTATTCAAATGGAAATAATATGACTGGCGTAGGTCGAGTACAAACCACACATGGTTTCGCACATTTGAAACCTTCAAAAGAAACGGCAGCTCAAACTGTAACAAAACCTTTACAGTTTTCGAATGAATGGCTCCAGTTTTTGTCACCTAGAGAATATAAATACGAGCCTTGGGATCATGCTGCTGAAGAGCTGGATACATACATACAGCAAAATGTGAAATTTAAATCGATCAACAAGAGATTTTTAGAAAAATGCCTCGAATTCTACAATGGTGATGTGAAGAGAACAATACTTTTACTAGTTCTAATTATTGACAAAGGATATTCGAAATTCACAGGAAAATATGCTACGAATAGCGATGTCTCACTCGAATTCCGAGATACGAGAACCAAGAAACGTTCTCAAAAGAATGACAGCCCTATCACTATCAAAACTTCCACCGCTACCCTCTCACCTTCTAGTTTTCGTGACCCTTCTATTTATAATAAGGCACTACAAATGATCAATAATATTTTAATCAGTAATACACTAGATTTTCACCTTTTCCTGCCTGAAGATGCAGAACTAATTACCTCTAGGTGTCTAGATATATGGTGGAAAGAAGAGATCAATCAACGTGAATTAAATGCAAAGAGACTCACCATTTCTAAAGTAGTGCAATTACAACCGATCAAAATTATAACTGGGAGAGGTCTTCACAGTGTTGGTGGTATCCCAAAGGTGAGGCAGAGGATTAAGAGGTTTCTTACCAACAAAAATTTTGTCTTCGAAGAAGAGTCCTCTTATTTTGTTGTGATGGGAAAGCGATAAGGCTATGTATGACAAGAAATCGAAGAAAAAAATAACAAAAAATACAGCACGTTCTTACAGATCACAACGTTTCAGTCGTTCTTAAGGGTACCATAATATAGATTAATCGCCTTATAAAATGTATTGCGATGGTACCCTACACATTTAAAAGCGTTTATTTCATAAATCTTTATTTGTTGATAAATAGTTATACGTACTTTAAATGTTTCGTGATACACGAAACATTTTCAATTTTGATATTAATGTTAACATGTATGTATATCTTAAAAAGAAAACAAAAGTATAACGGGCTGAAACATATTTTATCGTTCATCGGACATTCAAGTAACCATGGATTATATGAACTTAGGGATAACCTCTCGTAAGAAAGGTCTAAAAGTAAAACAAAACTTACAAAAAGATGAATATTCCATGGAAAACCTGGATGAATTCTTTCAAGACGAAGAGGAAAGCTTCATAAGTTCGAGACGCAGGAGCAGCAAGTCATCAATTCTACCATATCCTAAAGAAGAATTTCATAAAAGAACAACTGGGTATAACGTTGGGCCAGCCGGGGTTTCTGCCCTTTATAGCTCATTTGACAAAGATGGGTTTAAGATACCATCCACGGTACCGGAAGCAGGAACTTCCCAGGTGCCAAGGGAAAAAACACCTGAAAGAAATTCTAATTTGTTACCTGATTACGCTGGATATCCTGATGTTCAAGATGACATGGATCCGGGGCTTTACGAGGAGAATATCCCCAACCATTCGGATGAATCTTTTGTGACACCACCAAAGTTACCACGGGAGCAGAGAAGATTTGTGAGGAGGGCCAGGGTAGAAGATGAAGATTCTGAAGATAGCTACTCAATAAATTTAACACCTGACGGGAAAGAAGGTGGAGACTACAGAGATGTACCAGAATTAGTAAACGATGCGGATACAACGAAAGATGAGTCCTTCCACACTTCTGATAATGCATTACTAGAAGATGAGTTGGACGATGATTTCCAGGTCGACTTGGAAGATGAAGAGGAGGATCGAGAGTATATTGAAGGAGAGTCAGCGTTGCATGGCTCGAGTTCTTCCGATAGTGAGGAGAGCAGCTCAGATACAGATTCTGGGGAGGATGAAGCAGCTTTGAGTGAAGGACGAAGAGCTCGTGCTCGAGCTGACAATATTTCAGTATCTGAAGTATATGATTCTGATGAAGATTATATACAAAGTCAAGCAAAAGATCTATTGACGGAGAACAACTTGGATAGTAGAAGAGGAGGGCGCCGTCGTTCCAATCGGGTACGAGTGGCACCATTAGAATACTGGAGAAATGAGAAGATTGTGTATAAACGGAAATCTGATAAGCCGATTCTGGAAATCGACAAAATTGTAACATATGAGCATGAAGATGATGAAGAGGAGGAGGAATTAATGAAAAAGAAAAAAAAAAAACCGGCAGAAAAGACCAAGACCAGATCGTATAATTATATTCCCACTGGTAAGCCAAGAGGGCGACCAAGAAAACAAAATCTTTTGGTTGAAAAGGACATTAATCTGGATCCAAATGTTTCTATTTTGGAAGAAATCAAGGAAGGTACTTATCCAAACTCAACTTGGTTAAAGTACGGAATCCTCCGGGGGAAAGTAAATGTATCCGAGGATAATACTCAGATGGAGGAGATCATAGCCTTTGGTCCAGGGCTTTCACAAACTGAGCAAAAGACGGAAACTCCTCAAGATAAATACACTCTGTCGATTTTATTTGATAAACATAGGGAACGATTTGCAAGTGGTACGCTTCGTATCCCGATAGATGGTGAAAAGGATAGAGCCAATTCTAACAACGCTTTCATAACTTTTTATTTGATTGAGGGGATTGTAGACGTGAGTATTAACGGTCATAACTTTGTTTGTACTAGCGGTTCCTCGTTCCAAATTCCTGCATTTAATACGTATTCGTTTTCCAATAAAGGGAAGGGGGAAGTTAAGCTTTTCTTTGTTCAAATAACAGTCCCTGAAGATTTCAACGGAGCAGCGGATAGTGTTAGCGAGGTTACTGAGGATCCAGAGGAAGAACAAGATGAAGAACAAACTCAACCTACCCAAGAGAATGCCTTATTTTTAACAAAGTCATCTAGCGATATGAGTTTAACTTCAACCTAAAAACTGTACCGATATAATACAAGCATATATAACAATTATAATAGTAATCATAGTGTTATCTCCGGTAGTAGCTCCCTACTGTCCCTCATCCAAAGCATCATCGTCATTTTCCATGCTTTCTGATAATTTTTTCATTCTGGCCAACTTCACCAACGGAGCAAGCGATATGTTAGCTTCTGCAACTTCTCCTATAAATTTATCATTCAACAATTCAGAGGCTGTTCCTCTTTCTTCAGGGTCCACAGTTAAGCACCAGTTTAAAAAGTGTGTCATTGTTTCACTGAGATTTTCAGGTTCCTTCAACTTTGGAGTTCCGTTAGTCGCGATCAAGTATAGTGCTCTTAGAGGTGTTTCATTCAGATACGGAGGCTCACCCTCAATCATTTCTATAACCATAATACCAAGGGACCAAATATCGACTTTCGGTCCATATTCTTTCCTGGAGACAACTTCCGGGGCCATCCAGTATGGTGTACCGACCATTGTAGTTCTTTTTAGGTTTATTTCATTGATTTGCGCACAGAAGCCGAAGTCAGTCAGTTTAATATCACCTGCCATCGACAGTAGAATATTATCAGACTTAATATCTCTATGAATAACACCTTTTGAGTGCAGGAATTCTAAGCCCTTCAGAGTTTCTCGACTTACAGCTCCAATCTGACCTTCAGTTAAAATACAGTGCGTTACGACATCAGTTAGGGACCCACCTTCCATATATTCCATGACTACCCAAAGATCGCCCTTAAACAAGAAAGAATCTATGAAGTTCACGATATTATCATGCTTGCTTCCCTTCATTACCAAAATTTCATTGATGATCAGTTCCTTCTTCGGTTGCTTTTCCAGGTTCATTTGCTTGATGGCAACCGATGCATTTGTTCCTAACTCGTACGCAGTATATACCCCCCCAGAGGCACCTTGACCGATCTTGATTAAATTCTTATAAAATTTGTTTGGATCACCCGTTGAGCAAATCTCTGAAAGTTTTGCGTGTAGTTGTTGGTTTTTCCTTTTCCTTTCTTCTCTCTTTTTATCCTGTGTAGCTCTGGCCTGCGAACTAGCATTTTCGTTATCTTCTGCGCCTTCATGGTTTGAAGGCTGGGCAGGGATTGGTGGTGGCTGCCTTACAGACTGTTGTAATTGGGGAAGTTGCGATTGGGGGACAGCTGGAACTGGGGGAGCCGGTGCTTCTCTAGTTGGAGCCAAGGTGGAGGGCTTCCCAGTAGCTTTTGGAATTGGCGGCAAAGGTTGTTCACCTTTAATGCTACCAAATTTCTTAGCAAGCGAGGTAGCGTTTGATGATTGGCTCGCAGTTCTTTGAACAGGTGGGGTTCCATTGAACGCTGGAAGAGGTGAAGGTACATCCACGCGGCCATATGAAGGTGAATCCTGTGGTTTCGGAGCTGGCCTAGTAGGTATAAATTTGTCATTGTTCATGGTCTCCTGCAGCTCTTTTGCCAATAGAGGCGATTCTAGGTAGCTAAAATTCGGCGGTGGATTACCCGATTCATTGAATATATAGCTTGATTGCAATTGTGGAGTTTCAAATCTTTGAGCAGGTACAGAAGAAGGTGTCTTGAAAGAAGGCATGGAGCCGATATTCCCTCCAGAGCCGCTTACTTTAAAGGTCTTGAACACTTTATCCTCACCGCTAGTTTCCGTTACATCCTGGTAAAACTTAACGATATCCATGACCGCTTGAGGATTTTGTTGTTGTTCTTTCTTTGAGATACCACTAGAAGTCAGCAGTTTTTCCCATTCATTTGGCAGACCTGTATATTCGCCCGTTTTGGTATTGACACCGACATGATAAACATGCTTGGCATTGTACGGTGAGGAAATTTTTATAGAATGGCTGGAAACCCTTTTCTCTGATTGTGAATTTCTCTTCATATTCTGGACAAAGGAGGAAAATACGCCTTTGATTTTTGCACCGCTCTTTCTTTTAGAATTTTCATTAGAAGATGAAGAGGAGGCATTAGAATTCCTTTGAGAAGCATCCGGGGTTCCGTGTTGACTTTTCACTATTTTCCTGGTTGAAGAAAAAGGCGAGGGAATGGTTTTAAACGGCGAACGAGGTCCAGAAGTTTGCGCAGAGTTTTCGAAAAATTTACCGCTACTTACCGTTACTGGCGTAGTAATAGCAGGAGCTGGAACTGCATTATCAGCTGTGCACGTTCTTGAGTCCTCTTCTGCCTCCGGTATGGCTTCATGGGTGCTGACGTGTTTAGATTGATTTAGGGTGCCAAGTGATTTATTGGCAGCATCGTAGAGTGAATTTATTTCACTTGAACCAGAGTCGTTTATATCTTGAGAATGAACGTCAGCTCTAGGGGTAAGTGTCTTGCTTAGAGTTTCCGAGTTCTGTCTGGTCGAAGTAATCTCAGAAGTCTCCAATTGGCAGTTAGCTGAAAAATCTGAGATTGTTCTGCCGTTAGAAATCCTGCTAAAATGATTTGAACCCCCGAGGATGGTGGAGTTAGTCTTATCTCCGAGAGTTGAATCTACAGCATCTGGGGTATCGTGTTCTCTCGATTTTGCCTCATCTCCAGCATCACGAGAAATCAAATCAGCATCTACTTCAGATGTGCTTCCACTCAACGCAGATGAAGACGACACTCTGGTGAACTGGATAGGACCGTCTAATGTCGCTTGATTATTCAAAAATTCCTGAACACTATTTGTCAAACTAGGCTTGCCAGGATCCATAGACTTGTAGTCGGATAAATCAATGATACACTTGTCATCATCAACCTCCTGAAGGCCTTTAACATCAAGGCTTCCTGGTGCCCTAGGCAGGTCAAAAACATCACTTTCTGATGTTTTTGGTAGATTTTCAGAGCTTGCCTGGTCGTCAACAGATAATTCGCTGAAAGTTCCAGGAAGCGGCTCTTTTGGATATACGTGTTCCTCTGAAAATTTAGTAGCCATTTCAAAAAGAGCCAAGGGTCACAAATATCAACAAAAACCTTGTATGTTCGTCTTCTTCAAACTGTTTCAATTGACCCAAAAGTAAGCAGAAATCAGCTCTGCTCCTCTGAGTTCTCAGATATTCCAATAATCAGCCTTCAACAAAGAACTGAAATAAAATTATGTCTAAGATGAACAATGATGAGATAAGTTAAGACACTGAAGAACTCAATCCCTATTGGAAATAATGAACAGAATATATCGGGTACTTTAGGCCAAAAAATGAATCAAAAAACTAAAACAAAAATTTAAAATGAGTGACTTTCCTGTGAAACCTTTTTCGAAACCTGACAATAGATTCGAGATATGTGTGAAGTAGTTTTGATTTTCAAATATTGAACAATATTTTGCTCTCTTGTGTCGACTTCTAGAAGAGATAGATTTTGTTAGAAACTAGCAACGTAGATTCCCATAAAAGAATTTAGTAAGAATGTAACTTACTACGAAATTATGGTAATTAATATGAAGCAACTACGTGGAAAGAAGTAAACGATATAAATGCATGTTTATATGGATGAGATTGGGGATGTATGTACGAAAATCAAGATAACAGAAAGGCACCAGCACCTTCTGTCATAGCATGAAGTAGCCTTTGATGCATAATTGACTTGTGCGAATATTTAGGTAACTTCAAGTAGTTCGCACAAGTCATCACGCTAGGAAGATACTGGTCAGCTTGCATTCCCTCTTCAGGGTGCTTCAGAACGACAGTGAATTTTGGTTTTAAATTCTTGAAACCTCCTATAGGTAATTTGGGGGATCCAGTTATGAATTGCAAGAAAATGCGTCTTTCTTGTTTTGAGAATTCGGAAAGAATGCTGATGAGATCATGAATCGCTGGAGAGTCCATCGAATAGCCATGATCGGCACTAATACACGAATATAATGTCTGGACTGACCAGTCCTCTTCAATACCTCCGCAGAGGTCTGCAAGTTCTTCAGGGGACAAGACTAAGAGAGAAGAATAAGGAAAAGACTTCGAGAAACCGCGTATAAATGCATCCAATTGCCTATTGATCCCTTTATCTAGCAGATATTCCATGGTACGGATGAGATATTCTTCAACATTTTGTGAAGTAACAAAAATTTCAGCACCTCCGGTGAGCAATTCCACTTCATCACCAGGCAAGGTAAAGTTCAAATGTAGTTCTTCAATTGATTTGTCCATCCTATGTTCGTACAAGTAAAGTAAAGATTTTCCAAGTTGGGGATCAATTGAATGAACTAATTCGATAGGATAATCCAGGTTTTCAAAATCAAGGCGCTCTCCTTTGGAACGCTTGTGTAGGAGTTCAAAAAATATGGGGCTGAATCTAAAGTCCAATATCCGATTATCCAACATTGAACGTGCGACGAACGTACCCAAGTTTTCGAACAATTTTAATAACTTTTCGTTACTCGAAGATGTCATAGGTCTTGGAAAAAGAGAATTGGAAACATATTCAGAACTTTTTTCTCCTGAAGAGGCGGTTTCTACCCTCCACATATCTAATGATTTTTTTACAAATTCTCCTGACATCAAAGTATAAAATTCAAGAGTTGGACCTAAACCAGTCCCTTCCTCATCTTTGTACTCAATTTCTAGAATATCTGGGGATGAGCCATATTTTTCCAAAATTTTGATACCTGATAAAAACAAGGAGTCCCTCGTAACTCTCAGTTTATGCCTCGTGAGACGTCCTAACTGCTGCAAGGAATTCTCGATAAGGGAGATTTTGTCGTTAGCCACTTTATCGCGCCAGAATTGGATTAGTCTTCCATATCCGTATGAAGTATTACGTAAAAAATTCATTCTTGTCTCAAAAGGAAATAGGAACCAATAATTTTTAGTGATATCCAACACCCATGCCGGTAGAACACCACATGCAACAATCAATGACTCTTCCATTTGTCTTGAAAGCTTAGCACTAATCCTAGGATTAACAAGAGAGGAAGCAGTGACATTACCTAATCTTGCAGTATCTAGCAGAGTCAAAATACTTTTGATTGGTTTCAAATCCTTTCCATCAAAACCATGATTTGGATATATCAAACTTATTCTAGGATGCTCTGAGGTTTTGGCGACCCTTTTGTATTTAAGTACAGGAACTTCTGACCAAATGGTATCCGATGGTTTTCCTTCCCTTAGCGCTTGTCTGAAAATTACGGCATATATCGTTGCCGACCTATCAACTTGATGATTGCCAATTGAAAATTCGAATTCAGTTCCCTCTAATTCTTTGGTAACCTCAGCTGGGCCAATCCCTAAGGAAGGGCTTTCAAAGTTTGGAATGATTGAATGAAGGAATTCGGATTGAAGAATTTTGTGTCTTAGAAAATCATCAAGAGTTTTTAACGATGCGACACAATGAATAGAAACTACTACATCCTTCAAATTGTCTGGTATGATATCCTTTCTTTCGGAAAGATTTCCCAAATCATCAGATGAGTTTTCGTCGTAAAGCAATCTTATTTTAATTTGCTTCACAAGGGAGGAGCCTTGTGAGATGTTCCCAGATAGGCCTGTATCAACAATCGAAAATGATTCTGATCTTGTTAGCGCACTTTGCAAATGTCCAACAAACTCTTCCAATTTATCATCAAAGGCTTTGATGAACATTCTTCTACAGGCAGATTGTCTGGAGGGAAGAGATTCTAAAACGTACGAAATTGTGTCAATCAAACCTGTATTAATAAGTTCGAACCCAGAAAGAGCAACGTGTTGTTTAAAAAGCGATTCTTTTACATCAGACCAAACATCAAACCAATACTCACAGGATTTATTTTCGAAGTTGAACTCCTTAATTTTTGAAACGATCTCTCCAATATATGATAGCTCAGAAGCTATGTTATCATCATCACATAATAGAAGTTCCAGCAAAGTGTTGATGAACAAAAACATATTCTTTAGGATGTAATATGGGGTTAAGTGCGAATAAATATCAATTTTAATTTTACGAGGTTTCACAAATTCCGGAATACTCATATCATCATATTCCATTTCAAAGTTTTCTTCTTCCTCACTTTCATCTCTTCGTTCACCAAAAACTGGGGCATCGAAAGAGGTTTCATGTTCCACATCATCTTCACTATAAATGGAAGCAACTTTTTGAGAAAGTACGGTCAAACATTGGAAAACACCTTCCTTCTTAAATCTCCTCAAATTTTCTTCAGGTTTCTTAGACAGAAGAACGGACATCAACGAGAGAATCGCTAGAAGTATAGAACCATTATCTGATTTTAATTCTTCTGCCGAGATGCGGGTATAAGATGTCAATCCAGTAGAAAGCAAATTGAGAATCGAAGGGTCAAGTGGAGTCGACATTCCAATCTTCGACATTGAGGAATAAATTCTAGTCAGAGCAACTAATACTGTGTACCTCACCCTAATATCGACAGAATTTGAATAGATCTCAACCAAATAAGGCATCAGCTCGTTTGTGAGTCGTGAATAAGCATCCGTACCCTCGTCAAACTTGAATAATCTGGGATGATCAGCTGTTAAAATTTGATCATCTTCCGTAGGTAGAAGCAGAGAAATGAAGATAGTTAAGGCAAGAAGCAATGGTTTCGGAACGTAAATTAGAATTTCACTTAAAGATGACTCCTTCGATTTTCTGTATGGCTGGAATACATCATTCATCAAAGAAGTGATATCACATTCCAAAAGCATTTGCTTTGAAAGCTCCACATCAGCAGATACTAGCAATGAGAGCATATCTAAAATTTTCAGTATGGACTCCATCTCAAAATCCGCGGACGAGATTGATACTAGAAGCTTTTTGACAATTTGCAAATCAAATAAAGCAGGCAAACACTTTGATTCTATTGAACCACACACGCTGTAGAAAGTAACCAAGATTCGCTTCAAAATAACGGCATCTGAATTATTAGAAAAAACCGATTTCAAAGTGGGAAAAATTTCATTTATCATATCATAATCTGAATCTTCACATCTAGCACAAGAGTTAGCAACTATTGAAATTGCTTTCCGTTGAGCATGGATTGTGAAAAAGTCCAAATACTGCAAGCATGATGGCAAAGCACCATTTCTGAGAATATCTACACCATGGACCCTGGAAATAAATTCCAACGTCTCTAATACTTGCTCTGCTAAATCAATATAGCTGATTTCTGCCAACTTCCTCTTCAAAACAAAGACAATATCGTTTTCCACAGCAGTGCCAATAATCTCTGGATTCATTTCAAAGAAATTATAAAGACATCTGCATGCTATTAATTGTAGCTCCAATTCCTGTTCCAATAGAGTACTTGACAGGACATTGACAATAGCATCTAGCAACTTACCTGATGGAAACATGCGCTCTGCAATCAAAGGATTTATCATCAATAGTTGTTCGGATAACTCCCTTAGTGACTCCATTGCTACGTACGGATCATTCTCCGCCTGCATTACATTCTCTATAAGTTTCATATATCTCGAATTACCTCTGTTTCCACCAAAAAAATCTTCTGAGCGACTTAGCTCATGCAAAAGTTCCGGCAAAGATCCATTAAATCCTCTTCCGCCACCATGACTCCTATCACCTTCAACATCGTCCGTTCCTTCCCTTCCTTCTGCCAATCTCGACACAAAATCCTGCAGAAATGAAATTCGATTTGCCCTGTTGCGTCCACTTCCTCTCTGAAAGCTTTCGTTATTTGAAATATCAGCTTCGATCTCATTATCATTATCACCCAAACTCCCAAATTCTGAGGTCCCTCCAGTGGCGCCTCTATCTTGTTCAGATCCATAATCCGCGAATTCATCTTCGTCATCTTCACCGTCGTCGTCGTCTTCTCTTCTAACAAAATCTAAATCATTCTCATCCTCTGGATACGAATATTCTCCGGAATCACCATTATCGCTACCGTCGTTTCCTCCATCTTCATAGATCATGTAATCTTCGTCATCGTCGTAATAACTCATTATTTCACAAGTAAAAGTTCCTCGGAACACTTAAACTTTAGCCTTTCTATTCGCTCTATTAAAAAATTGAAGTTGCTGTTCAAAAAAAACGATTATAAATCACCTTTCTCCCTAAAGTTATATCGGTTATATCCTTGATTCTGTTCCTGGTCGAAAGGTTGCGCAGGCTAAAGTACGTGCTTATATATATATATAAGTAACAAATTTAAGGTACAAGAGTAAGCTGCCAGAAATTGCACGTTCGTAGCATGTGATACAACTAGCCATTGAACTATCCATTCTATTTTATGCATGGCCTTCTTGCAAGATATATCTATTGGTTAATCTTGAAAAACTAAGGAAAATCGGACATTTATTCAATAGAGTACGGAATTTTCCATTTAGAAGCCTTGAAACCTTGTTTTTTATTGATAAGTTTAGCAGTCTCTTAATTGATATATCTTCCGTTTACCATAAGAAAGCTTTAAACGATTACTGTTTTGTTAATTATCTTGGATAATATTGATTCCTCCGAGGACAACAGTTCAAACTCAGCAATTTGAAACATTGTTGTGCGTCATTGGTCTTTACGCATAACCCGTACAAAAGTGCCAGATCAATGTGTGTCACGCGACACAAATAAATTACCCGGAATGATCACGTGGATATTATTTAACAAAAAAGAAATCTGCAAAATTTTCCAAAAGCTGTAAGCTCATCGCATCAGATTACATAGAGAAATATATATCAACCGGGTCATAGCATAGTCTTGCTATTGTTCAATAAGCTTTATCCAGACTTACAAAAAAATTTGTAAAGTTTGATAATAACTTCATCTGTTTGATTGAACGAATATTAGCTAAAGATGCCAAGATCCAAGCGTTCAAAGTTGGTGACATTAGCTCAAACGGACAAAAAAGGCAGAGAAAACAAAGAAAAACTCTTTGAAGATGTCAGAGAAGCGTTAGACACCTATAGATTTGTATGGATCTTACATTTAGATGATGTGAGAACTCCAGTTTTGCAAGAAATCCGTACTTCTTGGGCAGGATCTAAATTGATAATGGGTAAGAGAAAGGTTCTCGAAAAAGCATTAGGAGAAAAGGTTGAGGAAGAGTACAAGGAAAACCTGCACCGCCTGTGCAAGTATTGCAGTGGTGTTACCGGGTTATTGTTCACAAATGAAGCTGTGGAAACTGTCGAGGAGTACTTTAAAGCGTACGTGAGAGCGGATTACTCTAGACCTAAGTCAAAGGCTCCTTTGACTTTTGAGATTCCTGAAGGAATTGTTTACTCTCGTGGTGGTCAAATTGCCGAAGAAGAAGATGTTCCTATGGTACATTCATTGGAGCCAACTTTGAGAAACAAGTTTAAGCTTCCTACTAAGATCAAGCATGGTAAGATTACCATGGAGAAACCTTATCTAGTTTGTGAAAAGGGTAAGACTTTAGATGTAACACAAGCTTTAATCTTGAAACAGTTTGGTATTGCAGCTGCGGAGTTCAGGGTTAGCTTGGCCGCTTACTATGACAATGAAACCTGTTCTGTGGAAAAGTCTGATATCAACATGGAAGAAAAATAATAGTTCTTTATGTTCACGGCATTCCTCATTCATCTTAAATACAATATTTCTCTATAAAGGATGAGTCTCCCGTTCATATCGTATATATTACTAGTGTACATTATTTAAGGCATTTGAGCAAAAACACTTTCAAATCGACTAGAACGTTCGTTGGCTATTCTGAATATACATATTGCCAATACCTAATTGAAGTTCCGAGGCCACGACACGTCTTTCCAGTTTCATCTGCCCAAACATAACGAACATTGATTTTGTATTTCTTCTGCAGTCGAAAACTTGCTGTGCATATTAATGTTAGCTTTCGAATCTGATCCGGGGTTAACTCAATATCTGCCTTTTTGATCTCTAGTAAGAATTCGATACCAAAAATCACGACTTCATCGTACTGTGGAGATTGGACCAAGTCATCCTGGAGGAAAAGTTCTAGCTCTATATTTGTCAAATACATAAACAAATACTGCAACTTGTCAAGAAACAAAACTTTAATATTTTCCTTGGCCCTCACGAGTGAATTAATTGAATTAAACTCTTCATCAGATTTTCCCAAGTCTTCTTCGAAGAAGGTTCTCGCCTTACTACCAAGGGCAAACACCAATGTTCTCTTATCATCTTGTAACAACTCCCTCAATACATCTTCCATCTGACATTTAGGAATGATTCGTTGGACTTTTGTTATAATGGGAACCGATTAAGTCAAATCGGAGGGGAGATGTATGGGGTCAAGAACTGCATACGATTTAAAACATCAACAAACCACGTGATTATTTTATTCGTACTTAATGCTCTTGAAAATTTTTGTATCGCTGAAATATTGTGCAGTATTCGATCTTCATAAGTATGTAAACGAAGAAGAAAAACCGCGTAACACTAGGGTAAAGGGACTTTATAGAGCCTGGAGCTTGGTTGAGGTTAATTTAAATACAAATGTCCTTGAAAATTAGCAACAGAATTGTCGTTCATGGGCGTTCTCTTTGGAGAAGTGGTGCCCTGAGACATCAGAGCACGACCGGATTAAACAATACCAATGGTGAAGAAAATGTGGCAGAAACTCCATCAAATGAAGAAGTTCAATTGAATCGTCAGTCGGAGTTTAATAGAAGTGTTGCAAGCTTAATGAAACAAGCTTTGAAGAAACCTGTAGAAGAAATTGGTAACTTGGAAGAAGCATTGAATGCACCATTGTCAGAGAAAGAACAACAATTGGATGAGAAATTGACCGACTTTTTAAGAAAATATGCTAAGAGTAATAAAGTGCTAGATCTTCCAGAGGACACTAACAAGTTTGATTTCGAATCGAAACCAGTTTCTTATTCGTTAAATGCAAGGGAATTTCCTTACGTCTCACGCACATCTCAGAACGAACCATACACCGAGCAGGAATTGTTTGTACGTCAGATGAGACATGCTGGACATTCTGCTAAGCTAGGTGGTAATGTTGAAGATGTTTATTATCCACACACCGATATTTTTAATCCACCAACTTTACAACAGGTTTCGATCGAGAAGCTGATGGCGGCAGGTGTTCATTTGGGGCAGTCAACAGCCCTATGGAGAGCATCCACTCAACCTTATATTTATGGTGAGTACAAGGGCATTCATATCATTGATTTGAATCAAACTTTATCGCATTTGAAGAGAGCAGCAAAGGTTGTTGAAGGTGTTGCCGAAAATGGTGGTATTATTTTATTCTTAGGGACAAGAGATGGCCAGAAGAGAGCTTTAATTAAGGCCGCAGAAAGAGTCAGAGGCTACTATGTTGCTTCTAAATGGGTTCCTGGCACTTTGACCAACCCTACTGAAATTTCTAGTGGTTGGGAAAGACAAGAAGTTGACAACTTAGGAAACCCAACTGGTAGAGAATTGAATCTAAATGAATCGATGAGTATTATCAAACCAGATTTGTTAGTGATCTTAAATCCAACGGAAAATAGAAATGCCCTCAGAGAGGCAATGAAAGCTAGAGTTCCAACCATTGGTATTATTGATACGGATTCTGAGCCCTCTTTGGTTACATACCCAATTCCAGGTAATGATGATTCCTTGCGTTCAGTAAACCTTCTTCTAAGTGTTCTAGCGAAGGCAGGTGAAAGAGGTGTCCAAACTCGTTTGGGAAAAGCTTCTACTGAATAAATAAAGAAGGTAAACTACGTCTATAAAGCTTTAAACTTGTACATAAAACAATAAATTCCATTCACGTACGCATTTTTGTAGTTACGGCTAAAAGTTAAGCACAACTGAAATTTCTGAGACTCTATCGTGTGCATCCAGAAACTCAAGTTTTTACATCTCTGTTTGATTTGTCAAACTATATAAAAAGTATCTAAAATTGAAGGTAGTAGTAATTTGAATGAGCAAGATTTCAGTGAATTCATTGATGATGATGATGCTTTTGTCAGTAAAACCGTTTCCGCGCTCAACAAAAGATCAAATTATTTCTCTTTCTTGCTCTGTTCTTCATCAGTCTCATCTTCACTATCACTTCTATCATCCTTTTGAACACCATGGCTGACATAACGGTAAAGAATTCTGAGGATAAGGAAAAGCCAGTAAAGATTGACCAATTTGAGGGCCAACAATAAGCAGAACACAATGGGTTGAGAAATCCAACATTTATACTGTTGTGTTGCAAAATTCAATATGAAAGAACCCTCCGTTTTAAATTCTGTCAAGATCGACCATAAAATCTTGAAGTTGATGTAATGACGCAAATATATCCAAGACGCCACAAATACAAGGTAAAAGGGAATTGTCAACACCGAATCCAAGTAGTTCAATGTCTTTGACAACGACAAGAAGAAATCTGAAACATCCATACTAATGTAAACAGCAAGGCCCATTTTGGTAAAGTGGAAAACGTACGACAACCAAATTAAGGCTAAAGTAACGATGTGGTGGAAAACTAATTCTTTGAAATCTTTCCTAGGCTTTTCCAATTGTAATACAAGGACACAAGCTTGTTGAGTCCAGAATGCAGCTTGGAGTAAGTAAAACAACTTGTACAAATACTCGTTTTCCAAATCAGGATAGGTTCTATACATTGTGTCAGTTCTGAAAAACCATAGATCTGTATGGTACATAATGTAAAGACCTGAAGGACCTGAGAAACCATAGTACACGATGGCATATAGCTGTTCCATCATTCTCTTTACCTTGCCCTCCTTCTTGACACCTAATCTCAATGAAAACGGACGTAGAACCATCTGCATCAAAAATTCCCTTAAGAACGTGAAGAAGATCATGTAAAACAAAACAAAGTAAAGATCCTTCACACCCTTGCCATACATATTCGTCTCTTCATTCTTATACGAAATTGCCACAAACACATGCAATGGATTAGATGCTGTTCTGTTTCCTGACGCGAAGTACGCTAAGTAAACCGCTAAAAGTATAACAAGCGGTGTTAACCAAGTATGACGGTAGCTCAACTCTCTGTACGACAACCAAAATTTTCTCATAACATCAGTATCATTTGTTGATTTTCCCATCAAAACTTTTAACCTAGCTTCTGCGGCACTTTTAGATTCTTTACTGATGGACATAGTCGAGAGGCCCGGTACTGAACTGTCGCCTAAATTTATTTTGCCCACTGAAGACGTCCGTCTTCTTTGCAGTTGTTCATGAACCATGTTGACACCTAAAATCTATTTTTTAACGCAACCGATTGAAATTGTGCTAATTAATGTCGTAAGGATATTTTGAGTGCCTTAAAGCTGCATAAAACCGATTCAGAGCTATGTTTATCGTTTGTATAACTATGCCCTTCGAAAAGTAGCCTTTCAAATTTGAAGTTTCAATTTTTTCAACAATAAATACACGTGACTCCTGTCTCGATTTCACGTGATACCTATTAAAGTTTAATTGAAAAAAGGGCTAATGATTATGGATGCAATCAGTCGTTTCAATCATAAGTTAAATTTACAAGACCTATTGCTGGCAACTATACCGAAGTACAGTAGAAAATATATATCACTGAAAGACGAATTTGAAATGAGTAATAATTCGAAACTTCTGCAAGCGATTCAAAAGGCAACAAACCCCGGGTTACGCGGTGATAACTGGGGTTTTATCATAGATGTGTGTGATCTGGTGAAAGTAGACCCTGAAGAAAGTGGTGAATATACGATGAAGAAGATAGAGGAAGAGTTGCAAGGACGCGATGCAAATGTTATTCTACGAAGCTTATCACTTCTTGTTGCGTTAGCTGAAAACTGTGGTTCCAGGTTACAGCAGGCGATCAGCAGTAAACATTTTACAGGAGTTTTACTCAAATTGGTTGAAGATAGAAAGGTTCATGTGGACGTGAAACGACAGGTTTTGAAAATAGTTACTCAACTATCAGATTCCTTTAAAGATGATCCTTCGTTAAAGTATATGCACGATTTGCAGTTGAAGATTGAAAGCAAACATCCGTCGTTGACAGCTCAGCCATTTGTACCTAAGAAAACAGAACTTAACATGGGATCTAAGGCAAGCGAAGATCACGAGCTACAAGAAGCAATGAAGCTATCGCTTTTAGAATATGAAAAAAAAACTTACGATGTGAGATCACAACAAGATAAACAACGTAAGGAGGAGCCTCTTGAGACGTCTCAACAACAACAAAAGGAACAGGAAGAGCAGCAAAGAAATGAACAGGCGGTCACCATTATTAGAAAAGTGAGGGCAATGTATGATCTAACAGCATCCGAATCGGATGAGCTTTCCTTCAGAAAGGGTGACGTTATTACGGTTGTAGAACAAGTGTACAGAGATTGGTGGAAAGGAACGCTGAGAGGCAAGGTAGGAATATTTCCACTTAATTATGTGACTCCAATTTCGGATCCCACGAAGCAGGAACGAGAGGCTGAAAAGTTGAAAGAGGAAGAGATTTTATCTCAGAAGGGTAATGTTGTAAGGTTGCATCAAAAACTCAGGGAAAATCCCAGCACAGCCATGATACAGGACCAAGAGATAAATGAGTTGTATGGTAAAGTCACACCTTTACGTCCTGATATATCTAAGATGTTGGCCAAATATGCTCAGAAAAAGGAGGATTTGGTTTCCTTGCGTCAAATTATGGTGAATGCAGAAGCAACTTACAACCAGTTGCTAAGCAGAGCTGCCAATGTGTACACTTCTCCCGTAGCCTCTCCTATGGCTCCTCCAATTCGTGCATCTCCAAGTGGTGGAATGGCGCAAAATTATCCTACTAACCCTCATCCATTCAACTCGTTCCCCAACACAGTGTCCAGATATAATCAGAACGTCGGCTCGTACTCAACAAACCCGCCCGCAGGTGGTTCCTCAGGTCCTTCTCCTCCGCTTCAACAACAACAGCCACAACAACAATTCCAGTCTGTACGACAAAATGGTAGCAACTATCAGCCACAGGATTATAGATTTGCTCAGTCATCGTCGAGCCCGTATCCTATGAGCACCCAAAATACGGGCTTATGACCTATATAGCATTTATACTACTGTATATTTAACATTTCTACTCCCTGAAAAAGCTCTGCATCTCGATTTCATGATCAATGCAGTTTGACAATAGTTTTTCTTCTGGTTCTAGTATTTACTTACTTCTTAACTCTATCAGTTTTCCTCTCTCCCTTTTTGGACCTTCGAATGATGAAGAAAATATAGATTCAACACATACAATAAGTATAGGAATAAAAACCATTCGATAGGGAGTACTTCGTCAGACCCGAAAGGTCAGGTTAATTTGAGGAATTCTTGAGCATTGATTAGATCATAAAATGTCTGACTTTGAAAAGATTGTTAGAGAAATCATTTTCGATTCCCCCCCTGAGGAAATCCCATTAGTATATGACAACTTACTAGTCTTGACGGAAGGTCAAAGTAAACAGAAAATTAAGAGCATTATACAAGAATTAAATGAAAAGAAACGCGCATCGGCAATCAATCAAAATGATCGCTTTGTTATCTCTGAACTCAACAAGGCTGGCAGTAAGTATTTTGATCCATTGAAGAAGGTGTTATTTTCAGTCGATCCCATTACCCTTGAAGCCTCTGATTTAGAGGAATATACTGATGTAAACCCAACTGATATCCAACTGTCTATTGCAAATGAATTAGATTTATACACTGAGAAATTTTTCCCCCAAAAGACTGCAAATGCTGTGTTCCAGCTCAAAGACTCCTCTAAGTTTGCAATAATCATTGTTGCCAAGAAGAAAAGTTTATCTGACTTTTGGTCTGGATTCTGGGTTTCAGAGTATGTATATGACGCTGAGGCCAAAGAACTTACTGGTAGCATTTCTTTAGATGCTCATTACTTCGAGGATGGTAATGTCCGTTTCAAATCAGAATCTAAATTAGAAACCACCAAAACGCAAAGTCCAATCATTTCTCTTAAGGAGTTTGAATGCAACTTCGAGAAGGCCTTAATTAAAAAGTTTCAATACATGAACGAAACACAATTCAAATCACTCAGAAGAAGGTTACCTGTTACTAGATCTAAGATCAACTGGACCCAGGGTGTAGGAAACTATAGATTGGGAAGAGACGCGGCTCAAGGTATTTAACCCCTCTCCTACTGTCGCCATGACCCACGAATCAACTCAAAAAAAACAAATGCACCAAACACGTACCATTAACTGTATCAAAATACTTTATATAAAGTGTACAATATGAAAAATACTAGCAAAGCTATGCCTACCATTCGCCATATTCCATTCCCTGCATTCATGGACCGTTGTAATCTGCTTGACGAGTTCTTGATGTTTAAGAACAACTGGCTGAAAGAGTTTTGTATGTCATCAATCAGGGAACTATCTGCCAATGCTTGGCTTCCAATCTCTTGGTTGACATTTCTAAATGTAGACAATTTATTAGCGAGTTCATCTAGTCTTTTATTATTCTAAGTGTATTACATTTTTAAGGGTTAGTAAAATTAACATACAGCCCATAGATTGTCTATAAAAGAGCAAAAACCATTGATGCATACATTGTTTTCGATTTGAGAGTATTTAGAATCTGACATCTTTTCTTCTAACCGTTTCTGTTCGGCTTCTATTTCTCTTTCAGACTCTCATATCATCAAAACCATCGCATTTTAAATCGAATATCGCATATTACTTCATCATTTTGGTTTACAAGAAAAAAAACCCTATAAAATGGGTTTCACGTCCATGATGACCTGCTTGAGGCAAGCTAACATAATTGATACACGATAAATTCTACAATTTAATTATCTAGTGAGTTTGTTACAGCAACAAACAGCCAGTATACGAGCTTCTACAGTGTTTGTCTTCACTACATAGCAAAAAAATATGTATGACAATCATTTCAGCGTAGATCTTGGTGTAAATAGTTTTGTAATTTTCATCCATAGTCAATTATAGGCGAACCTTTTTCATCACAATGATTGTCATATCCTTTTCTTGCCATTCACAAAGAATACAAATTTGATGATCAGTACTCATTGTGTAACCGCGACCTCTTCTGAGGTGGACATGCTAAGATTTTTTGCAGATGTTTCCAAACGTCAGAATATACTTTTTTCGCATTCCGCATCCGGCCTAATATGGAACTAGGCATGTCCCAGGCTCGGCTGCCCTAGATCGCAAATTATAACATCATCTAGTTATCCACATCTGCATTTAAGCATAATGCTTATCAAACCCGAAGAAACATGCACGACCTCGCACACAAATTCTTCCGAGGTTCTTGCATTGAAAGATTTATTCTAATGCAGATAGGACATATTACAAGTTCCTCGTGAATGGAATGAGGAACTGAACTGATTATTTTGATATATCTTAAAGTATTAGAAAAGGAAGAAGCGTGCCAATGAGTAGGAGAGAGTAAGCCTGCCTTTATAGTCGAAATAATTTTTCTTCCCATTCAACTCGATCTAATGTCCGAGACTGTGACCAATTGTAACAATCCATACATCCTTCCATTCTGCAATGGAATTTCACCTTTTAATCCGTGCACCGCACGTTTTACTTTTCTGAAGAATTTTTCGGACTGTGTTTGTGTGACCCTGCATACCACAAATGGAAAATATCAGTCTTGCTTTAGATGTTACATCCGTGCATCTCTGTGTGTTGTACTATCGGCACCATCGACGGACGCAACGCAAACTATTGGACGCAAGCTACTGGATTGAATTTTGAATGAAATATTACTAGTATTGAATTGTGCATACATTATTATAGCCTGAGTTCAACAATACAGAGGAAGAACCAAGGTAAAGATGTCCACTGAAACTGTTGTTAAGGCTTCCAACTGGAGATTGGTCGAAGTTGGCCGTGTCGTTATGGTCAAGAAGGGTCCATCCGCCGGCAAATTGGCTGCTGTCGTTGAAATCATTAACCACAAGAGAGTATGTTTTAACATTTAATTTAAAAGTGTGCAAGATGTGAAATTGATCGTGTTCGTGATGAATGGATACCAGGAGTAATCAACTAGACATGATACTAGTGCGATGATATATTGAGGAAATCGGATATGGTGGGCAAAGAGACCCTACAAAAAGAACGAATAGGAATGGTTTCAACACGATAATTAGTGCACATTGGCATGTGGAATTCAAGAACTCAAGAATTCATTACTAACGTAAAATTTTTCCAGGCTTTGATTGACGGTCCAGAATGTGGTGTTCCACGTCAAGCTGTTAACTTGGGTCAAGTTGTCTTGACTCCATTGACCTTTGCTCTACCAAGAGGTGCTAAGTCTGCTACTGTTTCCAAGAAGTGGACTGCTGCTGGTGTCTCTGAAAAGTGGGGTGCTTCCGCTTGGGCTAAGAAGATTGCTCAAAAGGAAAGACGTGCTGCTTTGTCTGACTTCGAAAGATTCCAAGTTATGGTTTTGAAGAAGCAAAGAAGATACTCTGTTAAGAAGGCTGTTGCTAAGGCTTAAATTCTGAATCCTTAATTAAAATGGAACAGAATTTTATCCTTTTTTATTCAGACGCATATCGTTTCGCAATAACGAGGCATCGGCCTACTATTCAACGTCTTTTTTCAAACTATCTTAAACTTCAAGCTTTACTTCCTACATGTTAGGGACCCATGACCTTTCTTTCTTGACCGAGAGGTGGTCCAAATCGTATATATTATAATCATAATATAATGTACATCTAAATTTACTCGTGTTTACAACGTGATCTAATTTGCTTACGTTCCGTTTTTGTGCGTTTACATTTACCAACCGACGTTTCGCCTGGCAAAAAGGAACGTTGAGTCTCGACGATGTACTACTAGTTGTTTTGTCAACAATGATTGGAAGATAGATTAACATTTATGTATCAAGGATGATTTTTCAGGTACATTTGAGGGCGTTTAAGGGATTTGCTCTGATTAAAGGCACTAGTGATTTATTGTCTGACCTGTTTATTATCTAAGTGGCCTTTTCCAGTTGGAAAATCCGTTTCTTGTTAACCAAAAAAAAAAAAATTATGGAAAAAAAGAAGAAGGGACCGTTTGTTTTGAAAACATGAAAACACCATCGCTCAACGAAAGGTTTGTTGGTTAAAAGTCTGGTCTGCAGTTCTGATCTCTTTTGACTCTCTAAGGCACTAAGAGAATAAGCGGTGTGTGTTTTCTAAAAAAATAGAGGGTTTTGTTGTTTTCAACTTCTGTATCAAGAAGGGTGGGTTCATAATCTTTTAGATTTAGTATTGTCAATCTTGTTGTTTCGTTATTTTCCCTCAGGTTTGGAAATTACTTATTATTTGAACCAATAAAAGGAGTTCTATTCCAAAATAAAATGACCAACTGGTTTGAGAGGACATTTCTTGCAGACAGACCAGCAGGTTCTCGTTTGGCCAATCTACAAAAAAGTTTTGATCCTAAGTTGACGCTTTTGAAATTAAAAAACTACCGGTTTACAATAAGTGATATCTGCCATTATGGTTTTTTAGGATCTATTATGTTATTCACTTTTATCGTTAACCCTGCTCCTTGGGTTTTCAAAATTCTTTTCTATTCTTTTTTGAGTCTGTTATTTATTATGCCAGCAACAGGTCAATTTTTCTTCAATGCATTGCCTATATTAACATGGTTAGCACTTTATTTCACTTCTTCATCATTCGATGCCACTTATAGACCACCCATTACTGTTAAAGTGCTGCCAGCAATCGAAACTATCCTGTATGGCGATAATTTAAGTGATATTTTAGCGGCATCAACCAATAAGACGTTGGATATTCTTGCCTGGTTACCTTATGGTTTATTTCATTTCGGTGCTCCATTTGTTGTTGCTGCGATTCTATTTGTTTTCGGTCCACCAACAATTTTAAGAAGTTATGCTTTTGCATTTGGCTACATGAACTTGTTTGGTGTCATCACTCAAAATCTGTTTCCTGCTGCACCACCATGGTACAAAATTCTATATGGTTTGAGCCCAGCTAATTATGGTATGCATGGATCTCCAGGTGGATTAGGAAGAATCGACAAATACCTTGGAATAGATCTTTATACTTCTGGGTTTTCGAATTCCGCTGTCATCTTCGGTGCATTCCCATCCCTACACTCTGGTTGTGCAACTATGGAAGCCCTTTTCTTTTCGCATGTTTTTCCCCGTCTGACGCCTTTGTTTGTATTTTACGTCTGCTGGTTGTGGTGGTCCACAATGTATTTAACCCATCATTACTTCGTTGATTTGATGGCTGGATCCGTTCTTTCTTACACAATTTTTCAATACACCAAGTACACCCATCTGCCTGCGGTACAAAAGGGGATGTTTTCAAGGTGGTCTTACGCGGAAATTACTAAGTTCAATATATTGCAAAGTGATCCTTTGTATGGTGCTCTGGAGGATGTTGAAAACGTGCCTTTGTCTATGCTACAAACTGATTTTGAGTTGAACGCGATGGAAAATTCTGGTCCTATTTCAAGCTCACCTTCTATCTTTGAAGAAGCCACTCGCGGTTCTGTATCACGCTCATCAATGACCTCTACAGATAATTTGGACCTAGATGTTCCCTTGAGAACATCTACTGCCAAACCTACAAAGCAAAGACTAGCATAGTTAACTGAGGGTCACTCTTTTTAGACTGATCAATCTCAGCAATTTTACAATAGCATATCCTACTTGGATCCAATCCCATTGATTTTTCTTTCATTACTACTTTATATGCCTCGATCCCTAAACAGATCTCGTACATCACATAGTATGTACCTTACATCCTTTAAATAGTTCCAACCTTCTAGATGCAAAATACTTATAAAATAATAGCAGATTTTCCATCTAGAAGATAAATATGCTCAAGGCCCTTTCCTCTCAATGAATAAAATTTAAGAATGGCAAACTTTGACTTCTCACTAAATGATGCGTATTTCAAACTTTGATATGCATTATGAATTGTTATACTTATTTACATGAAGAAGAGCGAATTTTGCAACCATAATTATATAGACGGTAATATCATTTTCTGTTAGCCTTACCAAACTACCAGGGTGATAATTTAAAATGGACTGGTTTTAGGCTTACTTAAAGAGGAGTAATTACCAGCTGCTCTTTCAAATGAAGTAGGCACATCTAGTTGTTTCTTGGTATGCACTTTCACGATGTTCGACCTGATTACTCTTGGATCTTTCTTCAAAGTCCTCAAAATTTCAGACTGTACTGGACCTGAGGCATCAAAAAGCATTAAAAAGTGATAGCCTTGGAAGTGTTGTTCTTGATCTTTTTTAATGATTTTTGGCAGGGCCTTGTTGCCCATTGGAACTATCTTCCTAACAACACCTCTATTTTGGATAATCAATTTACCAATAGTAGTAGCCAACTCTTTGGCCTCACTATTGGCTACAAGAGGGTTATTCACACGTACAATACTTAGTAGCTCGTATAACATTTTTTGCCTCAAATGCGGTCAGTGGGTCTTGCTGGCCATCTGAATCAAGTCTATCCTACGATTGAATGCTCTCAAACTGTCAAATTTTCGTTCTTTTTTTTTCTTGGATAGCTTCACCAAACACGGGTAACAACACGAATTATCTTGTAGTAAAAATAATTATGCTTAAGGATAGGAGAATATATCAATCAACTCCTGTGGTATCTATTGAGCATTCAAGGGGCTTTAGATAACCACTCTAAAAATATGAGTGTTTTCCAGTGGATTTTTGGAAGTAGTATGACTCCACAAGAGAGAATGAGGAAAGTATGTATCCTACGTTTTTCACGTTTTTCTGTCAGAATACGAGGCTAATTGTAAAGTGTCCAATTTAGAGTATTATTTTGTCTCTGATACTAACTTATGGGGGCTTTTTTGTTCCTAACCTTTAGAATCAACGAGCTCTGGAAAGAGCGCAAAGAGAACTCGAAAGGGAGAAAAGAAAACTGGAGGTCCAAGAGAAGAAACTCATTCAAGAGATCAAAAAGTCAGCAAAGAATGGACAAGTTAGTGCGGCCAGGATACAAGCTAAGGATTTAGTAAGAACTAGAAAACATGTTGAAAAGTTTGGAAATATGAAGACGCAATTACAAGCAATTTCTCTTCGAGTTCAAGCAGTTAGAAGCAGTGACCAGATGGCTTCATCTATGAGGGAAGCCACTGTACTTTTGGCAGGAATGAATCGAACTATGAATTTACCCCAGTTGCAGCGCATTTCTATGGAATTTGAGAAGCAAAGCGATTTAATGGAACAGAGACAAGAATTCATGGATGAATCTATCGATGACGTGATGGGAGATGAATTAGAGGATGATGAAGAAGCAGATGAAATTGTCAACCGTGTCTTAGATGAAATTGGTGTTGATCTAAACGTTCAATTACAAAACGCACCTCAAGATACTGTTCAGGAACAACCTGCTTCCAACGAGCCAGTGAAGGCATTAGCTGAGCCTATGAATTCTTCCTCTGGTACTGGACCAGCAGGATCTGGGACAGACGACGATCTTCAGGCTAGGTTAAATAGCTTAAAGCGTTGAATTTTTTAATAAAGCTTCTTTTCGAAAATGATAAACTGACTGTATACGATCTTAGTGCTCATAATCTACAGAAATTAACGGTACTATGTAATTAGATCAATTTTTCTTTTTTCAAATATTCGTAAATTTGTAGGGCACACTCCTCGACTGTTTGTTGGTCAGTTCTCAAATGCAGCTCTGGTGATACAGGGGCTTCATATGGAGCTGAAATACCAGTAAAGTCCTTGATAATCCCCTCTCTCGCTTTTTTGTATAAGCCCTTTGGATCTCTCTGTTCTGCCACCTCAATTGGAACATCTACAAAAACTTCAATAAATTTGAGACCAGCCTCTTTGTGCAACTCTCTAGCTTTGTCCCTATCAATCCTGTAAGGGGAAATGAAAGATGTAATTGATACGGTACAGCTATCTGCAAAAAGTTTGGACACTTCAGAGATCCTACGAATATTTTCATTTCTATCGCTTTCGGAGAACCCCAAATCCTTGTTCAGACCAAATCTTATATTGTCACCATCTAACCTATATGCAGCTAGACCTTCTTTCAACAATAATTGTTCAAGTGCACAGGCAATTGTACTCTTCCCAGAAGCGCTTAGGCCCGTCAACCAAACTGTACAGCCCGATTGCTTTCTCAAAGTTTTACGCTCATCGAACGTCAAATTATGATGCCAGGTAATATTAGTAGCCATTTTGCAACGAGCTCAGTTATCTCAGGAACTACTGTCTGTCGCTACTGCGAAACATAGCGAAAAAAGATCTTCACGAACTTTAGAGAATTTCTACTATTTATATTATTGAATACCATGGCTTCACATCCACAACATCATTCTAGGTGATTGGCCTAATTATTGTTACTCGAATTATTTTGAAGCCACTTTCAAAACCACCACAGTTACGTGTTTGTCACGTGATATGATTATTTTGTACGATCATGTCGTTCTCGTAATTATCTATTGAAATTCCTCATCGGAAGAACAGAAGTAATGAAAAGATGGCGCGGTCACTGAGGACTTCTTGAGTTTCACCCTAACTTAATTGAAGGGACTTCAAGATTTTGAAGCTGGCGTAAATTTTAAATAACGAATATCGATTGTTTTTTTAATCTAGTAATACATTACGCAACCAAGTATGCATTCAAAACCAAATTTTATAGTGAACGTAAGGATGTCAATTATACACAGGCTCCAGCGTAATTAAAATTTTGACATTTGCAGTAGTACCCAACACTTTGTTCTCCGGATTTTAAAACTTATGTATATATATATATATTTATGGATGGATATCTTTACGCAAACTTCCAATTTCCTTAAAGGAAAAAAAGAATTGGCAGAAATTTCCCCTTACCATTGAAAAACACTTAGTACTACTTGAAATTGAACGACTTACAATGATCTAGCACTGGTTTCTTTCGTCAATTTTTATGATCAAAAGTGTCTTATTACTATTTTAATTAATTGTGTATAGAAATAACTTTCACTTCACGATCTTCTTCCTGTGTTCTTTGTACTTACTTAGGATGGTATATCTATTAATTTTAAAAGCATTTTTATTTTCGGATGACTAACATTTTTAATTTGGTAATACTTATTTTTTGATTTATTAAGAGTATGATTTTTAACAAACAGATTTTAAATAAAATTAAATTAAAAATTAAAAAAGCTAAATTATAGTTAGATATTTTAAAATATTTTAAAAAAAAATATTTTAAACAATTAAATAATATTATATATCAGGTGACTAAAATTCCGCTATATCAAATCTTATTTCTCAGAACCTTTTTATGATAACTGTATCATAATCTCTATAATTATATTAACTCATAGCGCTTAATTCCTGCAAAAATTCTAGCTTTGACTTGATAAAGTGAAAATTCTTTTGAAATAAAGATGAGCATTAGCTGACAGCTCTTGCCGAAGCCAACGAAAAAGCCATTTTTTTCTTTCCTTTTAATTTTCTATTTAGTGTAGCGAATTTCGTGAATATTTACGTGCTAGTGCGTATTTGGATTGAGGAGTAAAGTATTGTCGACGAAAGTAGTCAACCAGTGGTCTTAGTCTTTTAAACGTTGAAAACTTCTTTTTGGAACATAATTGTAAAATTTATTTAAGTGACACAGAATAATCCCCAAAAACGAGGAAGAAAGAAAAAATTGGCACCAGATGAAATTCTAAGTACGAACTTAAGAATTGTTCGGGGAATTGTGATATTTTGAATAAAAAAACCCAGTATTCGGATTTTAATGTTTCGCACCAGGCTTTCCTTTTTATTATTTTTATTTTTTAATCTATATTTTAATTATGTTTCAAATTGATTTTTATTTGTTGTCATTAATGCATAAAAAAAGTTCAGAGATGGAAGAGTTGAATATCCCAGCTTCTTTCCCTGCGATAATAGAAAACCATAAAAACACAAATTAAAAAGTCGTACAAGGAGGTAGTAAAACATATATCAAATTATATTCTATATTCTTGGGAAAAATTCATATCATATATATCGATTAGATCTAAACAGAAGAGACAATCTCGCTTGCGTGCATCAAAATGTCAACCATCTTTTTACATTCTTTTCTTCTTTGAGTTGTCAAATCACTTTCCTTCGTCAATTCGTCCACGTTCTCCCCGCTGTATAATTTTTCTAAAAGAATCTTTTGAATGTCATTTTTACTTTTGACAATCAACTTCAACATAACAGCCTTTGGAATCAAGTCTGCAACAGATCTCTTAACGATATTGAAGTAACTATCAATTAACAATTTGATGACTTCTGTTTCTAATTTTTCCCTTTCTGTCATTTGCCCTGTTGCTTCCAAAACATTGGGAGGATTCTCAAGAATTGCAGCCCTGCTTTTACTTTTTGAAGAGAAAAATCCGCCAAAAAATCCTGAAGATTTATTTTCCTCTGGTTTTGTTTGGGCTATAACAGTTTTACCTGTTTTTGGATCAACTTGACGAGGGTGCAGTCTTTCTTCAACCATAGACATAGCTTGAGAGCCTTTTAAAAGGTCAGGGTGGGCAGTGTTGATGTAAGTCTGCTCGGATTTGATTATATCAACAACGAAATCATTTGTTGGAATAACGGCCTCCTTCAGGAATTGAACAAAGTTATTGGAAATAGCATCTCTCAAACTAGGATACCTACTGTACTTGGGTTGATTTATGATTTGTTTTAAAATACGGACCAATTCATCGAATACTAAGGTAACCAAACGTAAAGAAGGCTGTTCAAATCTGCCAATTTGCTTTTTCACTAAAACTTCAAATGCCTCAGTTCCAACAAATAAAGAGGGAGCAGAGCCTGAGCAATTGTACATAATGGTCCTGATATCCGAATCTTTAATTTGGTCAAATGGATCTAGCGCATACACACCATTCTTAAAAATTTCATGGAAAACGAAAGACACTCTTGCACCTCCCGATAATTCCTTGCTAGTCAACTCTCTTGCTTCACCATCTAATATTCCCGTATATTCCTTTGAGAAATCGGTGATCATACTCAAGACAATCGAGCTGGCCGAAGACAAGGATTCGGGTCCCAAGGTCAGCAACTCAGTTTGGTATTTTTTCAAGGTAACTTCGATCTTATGTTTGATATCCGGTAAAGTTTGTCTTATATGATGCAAAAGAATAGAATTTAATTTCTTAGTCAAATATGGCGTTCCGCAATAAACCGCTCTTGCGCTATAGGCGGGATGGCTCTCAAAAAATTTCCTTTCATCAGCAAGGGCAGCACGAATGGTTTTGCTCTGCTCGATATCCTTTTGACCTCTGTTTATGACAGGAATATACCCGAATTTTAGTGGAATCACCCTTCCTGCCAAAATATCAATAACATCTGTACCCTCATCCATTAAATCCACCTTGGTTAGCACACCAATTGTCCTTGATCCATCTGGATCCACTTCCCTAGCCAATTTTAAACCATCACTATTAGCTAAATCGGCATTTGCTGGGTTCACAGCCAAAATAATAGCATTTGGCTTCTTGATGTAAGTCAATATCATATCTTTAATCTGTCTTTCGATATCTGCTGGTTGATCACCAACTGGGACCTTGGTCAAACCAGGCAAATCTACCAATGTCAACGTTAAAACATGAGGCGAATATACTCTTAGCATGATAGGAACAGAGGAAATACCAGCATTCTTACCGGTACTCTTTTCTGTTTCACTAACAATTTCATTTCTTATCTCATTGAAATTGAAAAATTTTTTGCTTGGCAAATGACCAAATTCACCCCATTCTTCAGCATTATCTTCAGATTGTCCTCCATTGGCCTCACTATTGGTCAGATCCAAGAGTTCTTCAGTAGCTGCTTTAGAATCTTTTTTGGTTCTTCTATTAATCAATTGTAAGATCAACGGTCTTCTTGTAACAATACCAGTACCACGAGGCAAAAAGTCTCTGCCAACAATATTTTCCAATACAGAAGATTTACCAGAAGATTGCGAGCCAACCACTGTAATTTGTGGCAAATCAATAGGTGTTTGGGATCCACCGCCCAAAGGAGCTAGCGCATCTTGTAACTTATTTATAGTAGCGATTAACCGTTCATCCATCCTGAAATTACCGTAAAAAAGACCACAATTCTATTCGCCACGTTACAAAAGACAGATCTAGTTTTTTCCAACTGATTTTAGTGGTGCGGAAAATGAGATAGATGTTTGAATACCTGTGTAGAAATAATAACAACTAATTTCGTTTTATCGATCTTGAGCTTTTTCCCCTTTTTGCCACCAATATCAATTTTTCATTACCCGGATATATCATACCACAAGAATGAGAACGAAATTTCAGTATCAGATTTGAAGAAGGTATAAAGTGCGCAGCGAGAAGTATAATAAACAACGGTTCAAGTATCCGCAAAGGAGATCCATAGTAGCGGCAGTAAGAGTTTTAATTAGATAGAGCAGCAATTCTGGAGCACCAAGGATTTCATAGGTAGTCGAAGCAAAATTAAGGGGATAGAGAAAAAGTGAGGCAGCATAAGGTCGCCTTATAAAGAAGAAGACATTGTACGGTGTTCAATTGAATTCGATAAGCTCTGACCTCGCACAGCTCAGTGTATCCAGTTGTCATAAATCTGGAGACAAAACAAGTCACTCATTAGAAGGACTAGAGCAAAAAAGACGTTGGGGACAATACAGCTTTAGCACACACCATACGAGCAACGGTTTTAACAACAGACAAAAAAACTTCAAACGGGAGGACTACTTGGATAAAGCAAGAACAAAAAGCATACCAGACTATAAAAGGAAATATTACTCAAACTCAATGTCTCAGAAAAAAATTTTTGGTGTAACTGGTCCAATATCAACGGAGGGCCCAACTGCTGCGGAAAATGCGTTAAACGATTCCTTAATCCAGGAACTAAAGAAAGAAGGATCTTTTGAAACCGAAGAAGAAACTGCAAAGAGGGTCAAAGTTCTAGAAATTTTTCAGGAACTAGCACAAACTTTTGTTTACAAGGTTTCTAAAAGTAAAAACATGTCAGATGGAATGGCGCGTGATGCAGGCGGTAAGATATTTACCTTTGGTTCATATAGGTTAGGTGTCCATGGTCCAGGTTCAGATATTGATACATTAATTGTTGTTCCTAAACATGTTGCCAGAGAAGATTTTTTCACAGTTTTTGATGAGTTATTAAGGCAAAGACCTGAATTAGAGGAGATAGCATCTGTCCCTGATGCTTTTGTCCCTATCATAAAAATTAAATTTAGTGGCATCTCCATTGACTTAATTTGTGCAAAATTGGACTTACCGCAGGTACCAATATCTTTAACTCTAAGTGACAAAAATCTTCTTAGAAACGTTGATGAAAAGGATCTTAGAGCTTTGAACGGTACAAGAGTTACAGATGAAATTTTGGATTTGGTTCCAAATAGAACATCTTTCAAGATTGCTTTGAGAGCGATTAAGATATGGGCTCAAAGAAGGGCAGTATATGCCAATGTCTTTGGATTCCCAGGTGGTGTTGCATGGGCGATGTTGGTGGCCAGAATTTGCCAACTATACCCAAACGCGTGCAGTGCAGTCATTTTGTCCAAATTTTTCCAAATCCTTTCACGCTGGAAGTGGCCTCAACCGGTTTTATTGAAACCCATTGAAGATGGTCCATTACAGGTTCGTGTCTGGAATCCTAAAATCTATGCCCAGGATAGATCTCATAAGATGCCTGTCATCACTCCTGCTTATCCTTCAATGTGCGCTACTCACAATATCAGCGAATCAACCAAGAAAGTTATATTATCCGAATTACAAAGGGGGGCCGAAATAACACAAAAAATATTCTCGAATGAATTAACCTGGGCTGATTTGTTTAGTAAACACAATTTCTTTTTCAAGTACAAGTTTTACCTAACCGTGATGGTTTCCACAAAAGGCTCAGATGAAGAGCATCTAAAATGGAGCGGTTTTGTGGAAAGTAAGCTGAGATTATTGGTCCAAAAACTTGAAGTTCTTCCCGGGATAAATTTGGCCCATCCTTTCATAAAGCCATATGAAGCCAGCTACGTTTATGAAACAGAAGATCAGTTCAAAGAAATCATGAATAATTACGGAACTCATAAGACGGAAGGTGCTGTTTCAAAGTACATCAGAATAACTGACGAAAACAAAGACGATGAAGCGAACAAAACTGCGAAGAGGGTCCATATCACGACTATGTTCATTGGGTTAGACATTAATACCGATGAAAGCAAAAAGATTGACATACACATTCCTTGCCAGGAGTTTTTCAATCTGTGTCGTTCCTTGCCAGAGTATGAGGATCCTGATGTATTCTCATTAATTATCAAATATGTGAAAGTCCATGACTTGCCTAACGAGGTTTACGACGAGGGGGAGACCAGACCTGAGAAGTCCAGTAAAAAGAGGAAGACTGAAAAGGCTGTTAAAAAAGTGAAGAGGCCAAAATCGGGCCCTTCTCCGACATCTCAAAACGGTGAAAATACATCTACACAAGAGATCAACTCTACAAAAAAGACCGAAAATGATCCCTCATCATCGAACGTTCAAAAACCAAGCACTCAGCTACCAAAACCAGCATCTGCCTCAACATCTTGATATGTACCACATTAGATGATGAACTTTTCTATATAGGGACTATTAATGCACGTTGTCATAAATCCAATCATGATGTTTTAAAATCAATATAAATTAATAAACTTTGTTAAAGATGACTTTTCGATCCATTGAGATCACCTGGAAGAATTTCCGAAGCAGTGAATTCTGCATCAACATCTCCTCACTGGTATTTCTTTTTTTGGAGTTTTTGGAACGAATATTCCTCAATTGAGCCCACCAATGGCAATGCCAGCCATCCACCATCAACCAATTTTTTTTTTTTAGAAAGTTTTTTGACACAAAACATGCCTTTACGCTTATATAATCCATAGAAAGTATTTACAATAGGCGAGAAGTAAACTGTTCATATCCCATAGCAGACGAAATAATTGACTGCGCTAAACCTACTTGCGTTGCCACACCTTCAGTAAAAAGGAAAAATTTGTTTTTGAGATGTATGTAGATAGATTTTGAAAGGACAATGATTTTTTTCTTTTTCCAACAGTTCTTTTTGGAGATTGCCTATAATAAGTGCTTGTTCATTTGAACGGCACCAAATATTTACTAGTATACGTTGATGTAAAGCAATTCGTTGTACCAGTCGACTGAGAAATTTGACTCATAGGCATTTTTTACAGCCCAAAATGCGGCTTAATATATGTTCGTGCGAATTCAATTATATTTATGGCTACGGACATTAATGGTAGGTGACTTTTTTTTGTGAAGAATGCGTGGCTTGAAAGGAAGTGTGTAAATATACGAGAAAAGGTACCAGTTCTAGGTATCAGGATTCAAAGATCTGACGCCACGGTTCAAACATTATAGACGAAGGGGCACTCTAGTTCCTTGGTAGACATGTGTGAGTTATGCTAGCTTCGCGGAAAATGAGGTAAGAATTTAATGCTTAGCAGTATATAAGAGTCCCTCCCCATTTACCTCAGTCTTAAAGATGGGACCTGCCCATATTGAATAGGGAAAATTGTAAGTATAATAAGTGAGTAAGGCGCAAAGAACTTGGCAAACATAAGAAATGCCCAAACAACAACGGTTCTTATCACAGCTCAACATCTTCAACAAGGAGAATTACCTTTTCACCAATGAAGATAAGACAGGAGAAGCCGAAAGTGAAGAAAGATCCGAATCAATTCAGGACGGCGAACATTTTGCCATGGAAATTGACCAAGGTTCGAAAAAACTAGGATTGTTCTCCTGTATCGGCCTAATCTGTAACAGGATGCTAGGTACTGGTGTATTTTCCGTTTCCAGTACGATTTATAGCTTAAGTGGATCCATTGGATTGTCACTAATTCTTTGGGCGGTTGGTGCTTTGATCGCGTTAGCTGGCTTATACGTGTACATGGAATTCGGGACAGAGATTCCACGTAATGGAGGAGAGAAGAATTACCTGGAATTCGTCTATAAGAAGCCAAAATTCTTTGTTACCTCAATGTATGGGGCGTATGTGTTTTTCTTGGGCTGGGCTGCAGGAAACTCTGTAAATACCGCTGTACAGTTTCTGACTGCTGCTAATGTCGAGTTGACAACTTGGAATGTGAAAGGTCTGGGTGTCGCAGTTGTAGCCTTTGCATTTTTGATCAATTCCCTCAATGTTAGATTAGGCCTCTACATCCAAAATGTGTTGGGCATATTTAAGATTTTTATCGTCTTATTCATTTCTGTCACTGGATGGGTTGCTTTGGGCGGTGGCTTAAAAAACGGATACAAGACTAATAATTTCCATAATGCTTTTGAGGGTACTGGTAATGCCACAGCATATGGTGTAGTGAATGCGTTATACAATGTCATCTGGTCATTTGTTGGTTATTCGAATGCAAATTATGCTCTAGGTGAAGTGAAAAACCCGGTAAAAACGTTGAGAATCGCCGGGCCAACTTCACTGGTATTTTTGGCCATTATATACATTTTTGTCAATATTGCGTACTTCGCAGTGGTGCCGAAAGAGACCATGAAAAGTTCTAATTTGATACTTGTTTCAGATTTCTTCCAATTAGCTTTCAATGAAAATGCGAAGAGGGCTGCATCGGTATTTGTCGGATTAAGTGCGCTAGGTAATGTCATGTCTGTTATCTTTTCACAAGGTAGAATCATCCAACAATTGGGGCGTGAAGGCGTGTTGCCTTTTTCTAATTTTTTTGCTAGTTCAAGACCTTTCAACACTCCTTCCATAGGGTTATTCCAACACTTCATTGTTTGCGTAGTCACAATCGTTGCCCCACCAGCTGGTGATGCTTATAACTTTATTATGAATTTGATATCTTACCCAATGAACATCGTAAACCTAGCATTAAGTATAGCACTTCTTTGGATCTACTGGGAGCGCAGACAAGGAAGAATCGAATGGGACCCACCAATCAAGGCCGGTGTCTTTGTTACTACTTTTTTCATGCTTTCTAATCTATATTTGGTGGTAGCACCGTACATTCCACCAAGCAACGGCGAAACCGTCTACAACAGCCTACCGTACTGGATTCAATGTGTTGTTGCATGGGGTGTCTTCGGAATTGGTGCTATTTACTGGGTATTTTGGTCTATCCTCTTACCAAAATGGGGTCGCTATCAATTAGTCACCGAAGAGTTCCTTGGTGAAGACGGCTTCTGGAGACAACGAATTAGCAAGAGACCCCTTCATGAAGACATGAATCAACAACTCACCGAAGACCTCACTGAGGTAAGCATCGTTGAAATTAATCCTGAAAAGAGCGATTCGACAGAAGATACCTATGAAAAAACTCACCTTAAGTTTTAGAAAATTGTTTCCAGGTCAAAACCTAACCGCAGTTTCATGATTTGACAAAAAAAAAATATCACAGTTGGAAATCAACACATTCTTATCTTGAAAACAATAATTAATATCATTTCTTAGCATATACATAGTCTGGTGCATGTTTATGGTTATCGGTAAATGCTCCTATGTTAGTTATCCTTTATATCTTAATTCAAATAACGTATAAAGTTACCTCTAATTTTCGTAAATTTAAAAAAAAAACATATGAGCAACGAAAGATCTTACTCACAACACGAATTTAAGGTTGAGAGGTATCTTACTGAACGCCAGAGATAGGTACTGAAAGGAGAAAATGTCCGCAAACATACCGCTAAAAGATGTCATAAAACCATTGATCAACGATATTTATGAGTTGAAAGAGGAAAATGGCCTTGAAATCTATCCAATTTTCCATCTATTGCCACCAAGAAGAGATTATCCAGATTATTATAAGATTATCGAGTATCCTTTGAGTTTGAGCACCATTAAAAAGAGATTGACTCAGTATAGAAGTGCACAGGAATTCATCAACGACTTGGCAAGAGTTACCTGGAATGCACGCGTATATAACACAAAAGAATCGGATGTTTACCACTACGCTTTAATCCTCGATAGGTATGTCAGAGAGTCGATAGTACCCTCCTTACAGAAAACATTTCCCGAAGTACAGTATCCATATTTAGGCCCACTACCAGATGAAGTGCCTTTGGAAGGTGTGGAAATAGTTGAACCAGAAAAAGAGCAGAAATATGCAAAACTGAGAATACAAGAGCAAGAAGCAGAACAAGAAACAGCAAAGAAGCAGTTCAGGGAGCGGGTTAATAGTAGGGTGCTGAATCCAGAATACACTTTAGAACACTCTCCTAGATCTGTTCGCACAGCATCTGCTGATTTTATGTCTACAAGTATGAACGATGCGGACTATGTAGAGGAACCAAAGAGGCAGCTTCCACTCACTAAGAGCCGAGTTCCTCAAATGTCTCCACCTTTGATCAATCCTTCAAAATCAGCCACACCTCAGCCCATGATACCAAAGGTGAACCCAGAGAGGAGGACGCATATGAAGCGTGGTAGACCACCTGTAATTGATTTGCCGTTTGAGCAAAGAATAAAAAATGTGATAAAATCTTTGAAGAAAGAACCAATGAGTGATGGAAGAGATTTTCTTGCGGCAAAATTTGAGAGGCTACCAGATGAAGATCGCGAACCTCAATACTATACTGTTATTTCTGACCCGATTTCTCTGGATGACATCAGGAAGAAAGTCAAACAACGTAAATATAAAAACTTCCAAAAATTTCAGGAAGATGTAATGTTGATGCTCAGCAACTACAGGATGTATCATAGGACACAGCCAAATGAGCTTAGACGTGCTGGTGAATTTGAAGCCAAGTTTAATGATTTCTGTCAGTATGAACTGTCGAGACCAGACGAAGATTTTATGACGGATGGTGAATTGAAATACCCTCTAGAAACAGTAGAGTGGAATGGAAAAGTGTACAAGATAGGTGATTGGGTTTTGCTACATAATCCAAACGATGAGACAAAACCTACTGTCGGACAAATTTTCAGACTTTGGTATACTTCAGACGGTACACGGTGGTTGAACTGTTGTTGGTACCTAAGACCAGAACAAACTGTTCATCGCGTTGACAGGCTATTTTATAAAAATGAGGTAGTTAAGTCCGGCCAATATAGGGACCACTTGGTTGAGGAAGTCGTTGGAAAATGTTATGTATGCCATTTCACAAGATTCCAGCGAGGTGATCCTGATCTTCCAGTAGAAGGTCCTTTATTTGTATGTGAATATCGTTACAATGAATCAGAAAAGGTTTTCAACAAAATTAGGACATGGAAGGGTTGTTTGCCAGAGGAAGTTCGTGACATTGAAGATCCAACCATTCCTGTGGTTGGAAGAAAATTCTACAAATATGAATCTCCGATCAAACATTTACTACCACCTAATGCAAGCATTAACGATCCTCTTCCTCAACCAACGGAGGGGATGCCAAATGCTCCTCCTTTAGTAGGCGCTGTCTACTTGGGTCCTAAGTTGAGAAAAGACGATTTAGGTGAGTATTCCACATCTGATGACTGTCCAAGATATATTATCAGACCCGGAGACGTACCGGAGCCAGGTAAATACGATGACGAAACTGGTACTGTCGTCACTAATCAACAAACCACCAGTTCACTCCCTCGCGTAGGGCATCCGGGAACACGTTTAACCTCCTTAACCAGAAATAATTCTCAACCGTCTTTGAATAATTCTCAACCAAAGTATAATCAATATTTCCCTCCAACTCAAGCGAGTAGGGCATCTCCTGGGAACCTACCTCTACAGTTGCCTTTACAACAACAAGTACCACAACAAAATATGATCAACCAGCCTCCGCACCAATTGCCCTCTCAACAAATCCTAAATCATCAACCACAACTTCAACCACAACCTGCTCAGCAACTTCAGGGCAAACCACCTGTTTCAAACGCAGTTTCAGACTCTGTAAGATCAATACCATACAAGTCTACTGCAGTTTTTTCAAACCTGCTACAACAGACAAAACCCCCTAATGCTTCTCCAGGTACCGTCGTAGTTGACGCTTCTGCTGCTTATACATTACCTATACCTGTTACTAAACACATAGAACTATTACAGAGAGCTGATTATGCCAGCCAGGTTAGAAGACTGGGAAAAGACAATGTTCCAAGAAAGCGTAAGGCGAAAGGTGAAATAATTTGGTTCAGAGGTCCTAGTGTTTCTATCTCAGAACGTCTTATCAATTCAGGCGATGAGGTTCCATTGAACAGATGGCACAAGAGATCGAAAACTTCTGAAGTCTCTGATTCCGGTGACGAAACTATACAATATCCTTCTTCCTTTCCTACTAGTCTTCGCCCTAGCGCTAGTTACATAGCTTACAAGCTACGGGAACAATCCATGGATTGATAAGCGACACTTTTCTGTTGCTTGTCATACTAATTCTCTGCCAAGTCAAAATTATAGGTCGTTTCTAACGATTCTTTCCTTCAGTATTCGGAATTCCCACGATTTTTTCATCAAGTACCTAAAATTTCTACAATTAATATAAAAAAAAAAAAAAATCGTGCAATGTAATATAAGAAATATATTAAATGAGTCGCAATTAGTAGTTTCATTTTAGTGTATGCATTTAATTGTTTTGTAAACTAAGACTATTTGAATCATTTCAAACTACTCTTTCGGAGTTCTAGAACATAATCTAATACAGCGCTTGGTTGTTTCTTTCATTGATTGAGGGAATTACTATTAAAGGATAAGACTAGGATAACTTTTGAAGGGCATCTCATCACTTGACTAAAACTTGTGATCATAGAGAACAGATTAGGAAAATAAAGGCTTAAAGCAATAAATCGATTATTAAAAATGTCTGAATTTGACAAATACTCCACTCCGCTATCTTCCCGTTACGCTTCAGAGGAAATGTCTGCGGTATTCTCGCTGAGAAACAGATATTCAACTTGGAGAAAGTTATGGTTGAATTTGGCCATTGCTGAAAAGGAATTAGGCTTGGATGTAGTCAGTGAAAAGGCAATCGAACAGATGAGAGATAGCTTGAATATTAGTGATGAAGAAATTGCCGCAGCTACAAAGCAAGAAGCTATTGTGAGACACGATGTGATGGCGCATGTCCATACATTCGGTGAGACATGTCCAGAAGCTGCTGGTATCATTCACTTAGGAGCTACCTCTTGTTTTGTGACAGACAACGCAGATCTAATCTTTTTGAGAGACGCTTATGATTTGCTAATCCCAAAATTGGTTAATGTTATCAATAGATTAGCAAAGTTTGCTCTAGAATACAAAGATTTGCCAGTTTTGGGTTGGACGCATTTCCAGCCAGCTCAGTTGACCACTTTGGGTAAGAGAGCCACTCTATGGATTCAAGAATTATTGTGGGATTTGAGAAACTTTGTTAGAGCTAGAAATGATATCGGTTTACGTGGTGTTAAGGGTACAACTGGTACTCAGGCCTCATTCTTGGCTTTATTCCATGGTGATCATGACAAAGTTGAACAATTGGACAAGAGAGTTACTGAATTGCTTGGTTTCTCTACTGTGTATCCGGTCACTGGTCAAACATATTCTAGAAAGATTGATATCGATGTGTTGGCTCCATTGTCTTCCTTCGCTGCAACTGCTCACAAATTGGCAACTGATATCAGATTGCTTGCCAACTTGAAGGAATTAGAAGAACCTTTCGAAAAATCTCAAATCGGTTCCTCTGCCATGGCTTACAAGAGAAACCCAATGCGTTGTGAACGTGTGTGTTCTTTGGCCAGACACTTGGGATCTTTGTTCAATGATGCTGTTCAAACTGCTTCTGTTCAATGGTTTGAAAGAACGTTAGATGATTCCGCTATTAGAAGAATTTCATTACCAAGTGCCTTTTTGACTGCCGACATTCTTTTGTCGACTTTGCTCAACATTTCATCCGGTTTGGTTGTTTACCCTAAGGTCATCGAAAGAAGAATCATGGGTGAGTTGCCATTCATGGCCACCGAAAACATTATCATGGCTATGGTTGAACATGGTGCTTCCAGACAAGAAGTTCATGAAGCTATCAGAGTTTTATCTCATCAAGCTGCTGCTGTTGTGAAAGAGCAAGGTGGTGACAATGATTTGATAGATCGTGTTAAGAAGGATGAATTTTTCAAACCAATCTGGGCAGAATTGGATTCTTTGTTAAATCCAAGCACTTTTGTTGGTAGAGCTCCTCAACAAGTTGAAAAGTTCATCGCTAATGATGTCAAGCAAGCCTTGGCTCCATTTGAGAGCCAAATCACTGACGCCGAAGTCAAATTAAGTGTTTAAACACTATACCAAACTTTAAAATTTGTATACTTTTTAGATTTTGACCCATAATTCGTACTCGAATTTCTATTATTTATCATCATATTTAGGTCTTATGTTTTGATATAATTTCGATGAAGTAAATATTTCTATTATTGAATCCGTGCCGAGACATTACCAATCTCTTATAACATTGACATTGAAAACCCTCAAATGTCTTTAGAGATAGATTATCTATCAAATATTACCTATAGGGATACTAATGATGGCATCATTCAGAGTCAGCAAGTGCACGCAATATGAAAGTATTCCAATTATGAATTCTCAAGAAGATAGATTGATCCCCTAGGAGCTCTGATAGATTGACTGGAAGTTTCTGTTTGTTAGCCCTTAAATAAGTACCGCCCATCATTTGAGTAAATTCCGTTTGCTGATTACTCAGCTGCTGCTTGGCCTCATTCTTAATGTATTCAATAATTTTTCCAAACGACTCAATAATCAACTGCCAGTGTTGTGTTACAATTTTCATGCAGTCATTCTTATGCTCCAAACCAGCCCCATCAATACTTAAAATAAAACAGTATCGCCTTTCATTACCACGAGCATGTACATCTTCAAGTTTGAAACCAACTGCCAAATTAAGACCTCGGTTCTCATCATAAAAGATGAATGGAGAGCTATCATAACTCATAGTTTCCTCTGAAAAGGTTTTCCGTACAATGCTGGTTAGCAGTTGATATCGTATGGATGAATACTGCGTAGAGATGCTAGAAGAACTTCCGAACACTGATCTTATAGCTGTACCAGTCAGTATTGTATCTGGAAATCTCAAAAGGCAAGAACTGCAGTAAGAATCTTTAGGAAACTCTGGAAGAATGAGTTCTTGGGAGTTTTCAATTTCGTTTGAAGTCTGAGTTACCATCAACACTCTAGGACCATGTTTATCACAAAAATGAGCTAGCGTTAAGAATACTTGCTCGTTAAACATCATGCAGCTACCTCCTAGAGGTAAATTTCGATAAATTCCCAAGAATCAAATGATTCTTACTTTTAAAACAAAAATCAATCAATATTTAATTAATCGATTCAGTTAATGCCGAAGCTGAGCAATTGCTCAAAATTACTGGTGACAAAAATATGCTCAATAATAAGGCAAACAAATCAATGACCTACACCTGGTACTTTAAATAAGTTGTGAGCACAAATATTTATCTTTAATTTGAAGTTAGCAATTCCGTTATTTTATCCATCCCACAATTTTTTATAATTGACAAATTTGTTTAATGCTAAGAATTGACAGATTAGAATTAGTGGAGTAATCAAAAATCATGATTGTCATTGATACTATATGAAAAAATTGGTAAGGAATTAATGACCAAGCACATTGCAATCAGAGTATGTGGGGATATACTGGGGACCTTTTCTCTAATATCTATTTTATCAAAATTTTGAACACAACGATTTATACTAACAGATAAGGGTACCTTGATGTGTTGCCTTATTGAAAAAAGATTCGAACACGACATCTAAAATCAATTAGCGTCTGTAATTTATCGCTGCTACTCGGAACTGATGGACCGGTGTGGTCTAGAATCTTTCCATGTTCAGTTATTCTTCTTGACAGGAAAAAGGAACCATTTTATATGACCGAGGTGCAAGATGATCACACGTCCATTGTTAGGTTTGAAGAGATACAAGAGCTATATTGTAATGATTCTCGAATAATTCTGCAGGTTGTTGGCAAATTTCCTGGGTGGGAAGTTGATGAGTCGATTCAGAATCAGTGGATATGCATAGCTACCTATTCTGTTGCTTTAGATAAGCTAGTTCGGGTAGGCAACGACGTAGACTTTGAATATTTACGAAGCCCTGGATTTAACATCCCTGTATTTGAGTTTTCTGATGGATTTTACATGTTGGAACAACATTCTCTTGACTTCAAGGTTGAAACGCAAGCAGAACTATCACTACCGCTTAAACCATCTTTAACTTTTAATTCTTTATTGAAATTAAACAAACTTGTTCAATATATTACACAAGCTGAGGAAGAAACCAATGTTTTACGGGACAAAATTGATGATACCTACAAATTAGTTGGCCATGAAGATATGTATTTTAGGAATTCAATGGTGATGTTAAGTAAGAGAATTGATAACCTAAGGGAAGGTATACAACAGACCAAGAACGAATTAGAGAATTCAGCCAAAGCGACAGAATTAAAAAATGGCTCGAGTTCAGTCTCTTTAAGTGAGAATTACGGACTAGATTATTCTACTTTTGAACATGATAAGGGAAAAATGTTATCCTTGCAAAGGAGGCGGCTACTACAATTCTTAGGCATTATTAAAGAGCTTAATTTATCATGTTTTATTACAATTCCAGAAAGAGCTCTAAGCGAATCACCTTTTCTTGTAGATTTTCATGTTGTGGACTTCAAGGAATTGGTTTCGACCTCTGAAAGGGAATTAACTAACTCACAATTAGGACACTATCTATTAATTTTGGGGGTCTTAGCTGAACATATTTTATTTATTCCGCTGCCGTTCAGTCTATCATTTCGCGGAAGCTATTCAACTATAGATAATAACATACCATTTTTCGTGCCATCAAAATTAAATCAGCAAGCTCTGGAAGATTTCAATAAGGCAGTTTTGAATTTTAATGTTAACGTAAATCAGATCAAACAGTATATGGAACACCATCGCTGACTAACTTTTGCTCATCGAAGGTCTTTTCAGGGGAACCATTTAGCCTTTTCCAAGTGAAAATATCTTTTTTTAGCGCATTTATTTCATAGATTCTAATTCTACGTTCTGTTCCGCCATATCCGCCATATCCACCTTCACCACCAGCACCACCATAACATAACCAAGTTTTTCCATTCTCAAAACCGTCTAAAAGGCAGTAATCATTACAGTGGTCATGGCCTGCGGAGGTTACACTAACACCCAGCTTGTGGAGCGTTTCAATACCTCCTGAATTGTATTTAGGGGCTGTTACGCCTTCCTTAAGAGACCCTACCATCCTGTTCCTTTGCTCTTCGGAGCCAAAATTGTTATATTCTGGGATCGGTATGTGAAAAAATGCCATAGATAACAGATGCCCATTTTGAATACCTTTTTCGAGAGAGACGTGTTCACGCGCATGATCTTCCATGTGTTTCCATTGAGCTTCCTTGATCCAATCATAACCTGAGAATACTTTGGGATTAGGGGAATATTTGTGTGAATCGAAAAAATAAAGTGCGATCCTGCTTATATCATCTTGACCTACTACTTCGTGAACATAGTTACCAACACCGAAAGTATTATCTGATGTATCTAAGGGACCTATTTGAAAAAGGGAATAGGGCAAATCCTTCACAAATAGCGAGATCTCCCATCTTGTCAACGACCCTTCATCATCATGATTTCCCCAAATCATAGCCCACGGAATTCTTCTTGATATTACTGGTGCCAATGCTTTTAGTAAAGCAGTTTCTGAATCCTGTTTACAAAGATCACCCATTATTTGATCACCAGTAAAAACTACCAAATCCGGCTGCTCGATATCTAAAACTTCTTCCACAAATTTACCACTTTTAGGATCCGCTTTACAGGATTCATGCTTAGGGAATTCATCTCTACATATACCTTCCCCAACGCTAAAATGTAAATCTGCTAGCTGAACTATTTTAAATTTACCATTCTCATTCAGACTTAATGTAGGTTTCCTATAAATTAAACCTAAGTCATTAGAATCAATCCAATTTCTCTTGCTTAAATATGCAGGATACCTATGCATGCTCACAAAAGAATCTTTGTCCAATAACCAATTAGGCCTTGGATCTTTTGCATCCTCTCCAAATAAAAACGTGAATTCAGACAGGAATTCAGAAATCGAAATCTCAAAATTTTTCTGGTTCAACATCTCAACTTTGAAACACATACCACCCAAGGATAGCTCGCAACCTTCTTTGTATCCTGTGATATCTTTAATTCCCCATATATCTATTATCCCATATTCATTATCCAACCACTCTAAATCTGTTTTCGAGTCTAGTTGTAAAGTATAGTACTGGACGTATTTTGACTGGCCAAACCATTGAAAGCCCTTTGAACCCTTTAGATCCTTATTAATTACACTTTTGCTTATGCTTCTCTTAGGAAAACCTTTCCTTATATCGGGGAACAAAGTATCCTTCCATGGACAAATCTCGAAAAAAGTTCCCACATGTACACAATTAAGCAGATCCACATTAATCACAATTGAACTTTCTTTATGAATATCATATTGATTCTCTAGTAATTCTTTGGAAGATGGACCTATTGAATTGAACAAATAGCGCGCCTCTAACCTCATCCAAATCACTACTAATATGAACATTACTGCCAGCATCAGCATCATAGCAGATCGCACATATCTTCTCGAGAATCCAACCATATTAAATTGGTTCTACGAAAATGATATCCAGTCCGATTCCTCGTTTATAATAATACCAGCTTCAATATATTTGACGCTTGTTTTCGCCAATCTACATAAATACCTGAACCTCATTAAGAGGTTCTGCTCAAAATTAAAAAACCAAAAAAACACCCTAAACCAATTAACCCTTTTAAACCGATTTGAACCAACTAAAGAAATACCTTACATGTGTTAAATAAATACTAAATATAATCCTTGAGTTCACCAGGACAAAGAAACTCTTGTAAGTAGCCTGTGTCTAAATTTTATTTTATTTTATTGTTAGTTCCATTCTTGATCCTAAATTCCACTATTTTGAACCCTTGTGAGGACATTAAGAAAACATCTGAATTTCAGTCCTTTTGATTCGAATTGGCTTCAGAATTTGGAGCAGAATCGACAGCTCGAGTATCAACAGTGGGTCTATGATTTCCGGTTTGTAACAGGGGATGTTCTGAAGCTTGCTGTGAAGTGATGTTGTCCATATGTCTAACTGGACGTACATGGTGTGGTGCTCTTAGCAACTGTGGATCAACTTCCTTAGTCTTTCCACCACGTTTAAGAAGAATCTTTCCGATATCAGGTTCTTGATCGCCCATTAGTTCTATATGAAGGAGGTAGTGATTTCTCTTTACTAGTTATTGGGTAGTATCTAAGTAATTGTGACAAAACTTAGTGGTTGCTGTAGTAAGCAATTTATTTTTGGTATATAAAAAAAGCGTAGATTTGAGTTGTAAATAATGTATCATGATAAAGGAGAAGGTGGACTCACCCTGGCTTATCGGAATTCTTCTATAATCATAGAACCAGAAATGAGCGCTGAAATTTCGGCAGAGGTGGTGGAAGATGAATCATTCGTTAAAGGATTCTTAAATGAGATCAGTTGTGATCAGTATTTGGACATTTTTAAAGAATATGGCCTTGTTGATGAACACAACTTACAACATCTTGATCGAGAAATACTAGATGAACTTTCAATTAATAAAATTGGGGACAAATTAAAGATTTTGAATCAATCAGGAAAGTTGCGGAGGAAAGTATCAGGTTTTGATGCAAGGAAGGAATTGAATGAAATAACGGCTAAGATCAACTCTTTGAACACCAATCCATTGGCGTTCAATGAAGAGTTGGTGACTGACAAGCACTCGGTAATATTTATCCTGAATGATGGTTCAGCGAAGAAAGTGAATGTGAATGGCTGTTTCAATGCTCATTCAATTAAGAAGAAGTTGATTAAGAGACTACCCATGGAATTTGTCTCAGTGAATGTATCCACTAACGAGCCGAATTATTCTTCTCAAGCTTACGATGTATTTGTGGTAGATTACAGCAAAAATGTGTTACATTTGTTGTATGATGTAGAACTGGTTACAATATGCCATTCTAGTGACCGTCTGGAGAAGAATAGGTTGATATTCGTTTCGAGGGACCAAACACCTAGTGAGAAGGCGATATTTACATCAAAGAAAGTGTATATAAAAACGTTGTCTGTTATGCAACAAATGGGGTCTCAAATTTCACCACAAACGAGGAACAGTAGATTATTATCAGGCGATATGAATAACCTAAGAATTGAAAATAGAGAGGATGAACTTCGTGAAATATTCAATCAGAGACCACCCTCAGAGTTGATCTCCACCAACTTACCAAAATATTTCCCGCACACAGATTTAAACAGTTTAAAGAAAACTTTAAGGAACTCAATGCGTCAGTCTATACGCGCTAGTGTGCTGAGTGGGAAGAATGGGGTGTTTATTCCTAATTTAAATTCGAATAAGATTGGAGATATTATCGTCAATAATTCCCATGCTGTAGATCGTACGTTACTCGAAAGCGTGAATGCATATCCTGTCACACGTACGAAAACCTCAAGCACAGACTCAAACAATTCAACCTCAACAACGTCACTCAAGAAAGATTTGTCCGATATGCCAAATCTGCTGCGTAACAATCGGGATAGTTTAAAATCTTCCACTTCACATAGTGGCTCCGAAAACAAGGAAGTAGATGATCAAAATAGTCGTATTGAATTATTAAACACAGATACAGATAGTGATGATGAGGAATACGATGATGCAGATGATACCGTATCACTTCCCACTAAAGTGGAAGCACCTAAATCATGGTTGAAAGGTGCTAGAATTGGGTCAGGTAGTTTCGGAAGCGTATATTTGGGTATGAATGCACAGACAGGGGAATTGATGGCTGTGAAACAAGTTGAACTTCAACCGACAGCGGTTGCAGCAGGTGTGATCCCAGTTTCAGATAACCAAAAGAAAACGCAATCCCCTGGTGGCAATACCGCGATAAAAAATACATCGCAGATTCATAAAAAAATGGTCGATGCCTTACAACATGAAATGTATATATTAAAAGAGTTGCATCATGAAAACATTGTGACATATTATGGATCTTCCCAAGAGGGTGGAAATTTAAATATTTTCCTGGAATATGTTCCCGGTGGCTCTGTGTCATCCATGTTGAATAACTACGGCCCCTTTGAAGAACCCTTGATTAAAAGTTTTACAAGACAAATCCTTTTAGGTTTGGCATATTTACATAAGAAAAATATCATCCACAGGGATATTAAGGGTGCAAATATTCTTATTGACATCAAAGGTGGTGTGAAGATAACAGATTTCGGCATTTCAAAGAAGTTATCACCTCTGAATAAACAACAGAACAAGCGAGCTTCTTTACAAGGTTCTGTTTATTGGATGGCGCCAGAAGTGGTAAAACAGGTTGTCACAACAGAGAAAGCTGATATATGGTCGGTAGGCTGTGTCATAGTAGAAATGTTCACAGGAAAACATCCATTCCCAGATTTTTCCCAAATGCAAGCTATTTTCAAAATTGGTACCAATACAATCCCAGAACTGCCTTCTTGGGCTACTACCGACGCAAGAGGCTTCTTGATGGAGACTTTCGAACTAGATTACCGTAAAAGACCCAGCAGTCTGGAATTACTACAAAATCACTGGTTGAATGGAGTCTTGTAGGTTTTTTGCTCATATTTTGTTTTTAGATTCTTCGTTGCTAATCCTTTCCTACGATTTTCCTTTATTTATTTGATAAATGTTAGCATCTTCATGATATAAAATATCATCACATATTCAAGACAAATTATATAGACAGATAGGAGAACTATCTCGAAGAAGTGTGCCGACAGTAATCGAGCAATAATTTTCTATTCTGGAATATGTCTTTGAATACATGGAGACAGTTTCAGCTATTTGAAAATATCCCTATTCGGGATCCCTATACGGAAAGTGATAGTCCTTTATATTCGGACCCGACCCTAAGAGCAGTTGCTTCAATTAATGAATCATTCCTAGCCATTGGATTACAATCCAATACTATCAAGATATTGAACATACATAAAATGAAAGTGGAATTGGAATTCAATGCATACACTGATGATTACCAATTGACATATTTGTCAAGTGTGTCAGAGACATTCATCTTAAGTTTAGGGGAAAGCTTGGGGAAGCCAGTGCAAATAAAATTGTGGAACATTGACAAAGTCCCAAAATCAGAGGGTGATTATTATTCTATGAGTGAAGTCAGAAATGGTGCGAATGCATTTCCAGTCTCAGCTATCTCTTCGAATTTAAACTTTTCGTGTATTGCCATTGGGTTTACAGACGGCCGAATCATTTTGATCCGAGGTGATATGTTGAGAGATCGAGGAACAAAGTCTAGAGTGATATATGAGGATCAAAGCAAGGAGCCAATTACTAACCTTTCCTTTTCTAATGATTGTAACCATCTTTTTGCATCTACAACAACTAAAACTATGCTATTTGGAACGTCAGGAAAAAACCGAGGGCAACCAGATCTGGTATTGAATAGTACAACAGGTGTTGACTTGAACTGTGCCAAGCTTAATCAATTCACTGATGAATTTATCTGTGCGTTGAAAGACCGCATTGATTTTTACCAAAGTTCTGGGAACAAACATTCTCTCGTAATCGAAATACCAACGGTGAAACGAGTGTTCCCTATTTCAAAAGACCATGTATTATTGTTGACATCTGATATAGTTGCATCAGGATTTTCAGCAGACAACTTACAACAAGAAACGACAAAGATACTTATTTTGGACATACGGAATAAGATTGTATCTTTAACCTTACTCCTTTCAAGTAACGTCCTGGAAGTATTGATTGATCCTTCAGCAGTCAGTTTAGTAACAACAGATGGTGTTATTCATAAATTAAAGCAAAAGCAAATTGATGAGCAGCTAAATATAATTTGCTCAAGGGAAATATTCCCTATCGCCTTGACCCTAGCTAAGCAAAATAATGTTCCATTGCTAAGAATCCAGGAAATTCATAAAGCTTATGGGGACTTTTTGTTCAAGAAAAATATGAAACATGAAGCGATTAAGGAATATGTTCAATCTTTAGATGTTTCTGATCCAACAGAGGTTATCTCAAAATTTGGTGTAGAGAGGAAAACAAGTACTGAAGACTCCATCAACCTGAAAGACTTTATCTGGGAATTGGTTAAAAACGGATTGGCTACCTCAGATCATATAACTCTCTTGCTGACAATACTAATCAAACTTGAAGATCTTGACGGAATTGATTTCTTCTACGAGCATTTTACTAGAGAGGGGACATTCGTGGAATCCGCTGAAATCCTAGATAATTTTTCTATGAGTAATGAGGAGTACTTTTACTTTGATAAAGATCTATTTGATTTGGAAACAATACTTAAACTTCTTATTGAGTCTGGATTAAGACAAAAAGCCTACAACCTCGCATTAAAGTTTTCAAAAGATCCTGTAACTGTGGTTGAAATTCTCCTTAAGGAACTCAAAGAATCAATTGGTGCACTTACTTATATCAAAAGTCTTCCTGTTGATGATGCGCTTCGTGTTCTAATTAAATTTTCCAAACTTCTTCTTAATCATATGCCCAACCAAACAAACTTGCTACTCATAGATTTGTTTACCGGGAAATACAAACCAAAGGACTATTCTAAAAATGACGGCAAGGTGGTTTTGGAGCAAAAAGAAACAGAAGTATTTTACAACTATAGCAGCTTTTTTGAATTCATGAAACCTTCATCTCAATCTCGAGCTGATATCCATGATAATGGAAGCACAGATCTAAAATCGACATATCATCCCCCGAAGCCAAGTTTGATCTTCCCATCCTTTGTACAAAATCCCTTTGAATTTGTCGTTTTCTTGGAGGCATGCTTAGAAAGCTACAAAACATTCGAAGGTTATGAACAGGATAGACAAGATATACTGACCACACTCTATGACATGTACTTGTCGCTGTCCGAAGACGATATTGAGCAAAGGAAAAGCGAGTGGAAGCAGAAAGCAGAATTCATTCTCAGAGAAAGTAAGACTCTTTCAAGCAACCTGAAAGCGATCGACTCCTCTCTAACGCTACTAATTTCACATATGCATGATATGGACATTTTCTCGGCTTCAAGTCTTCTTGAGCGTGGAACGGATTCTACGACTGTCGCAAGTAACATGAGTATTTCGGACGTCTTTAGATCCATGTGCTTAACAAATGATCCAAAGGATTGCCTTCAATTTTTACAGAAATATGGCGATAAAGATACAGATCTTTATAAAATTGCCATGTCACATTTTTCATCCTCAAAACATGTATATGAGGAGATTGGTGGGGAGAAAATATTTAAAGACAATATCTTATCAAAAGTCATTGAATTGGATTTAATGTCACCATTGGAGATTATCCAAACTTTAAGTTCAACAAGCGTTGTTCAATACGGCCTAGTAAAAGAATTCTTAGTTGAATTTATGAAGAATGAGGGTTCAGAGATAGAGAAAAACAAAATCCTTGTAGAATCATATGAATCAGAGCTTTCTGATAAAAAGAAAACATTAGAGGAGGCTTTAGCCATCAAAAATCCTCTCCAAATCAAAGTTAAAAATCGATTCTGTGATGCCTGTCGTACACTACTGGAGCCTCCCATAGTCTATTTTAAATGTGGACACCTGTACCATCAAAGGTGCCTAAATCAAGATGAGGATCCTGAAGTCCTTTACCGTTGCCCCCGATGTCTTGCTGAAACCGAAACTACCAGGAGAGCATTCAAGACCTTCAAAGATTCATCACAAAAGGCAAATTTGTTAAGAGCAGCACTATCGGACAGTGAGGGCAGACTTGACAGATTTGCAATTGTAACGGATTTCATTGGACGGGGCGGTTTGAATGATCCAGCAGCTCTACTCTAAACCCTCTTGAAACTCATTTGCCTTAATCCGTATCACGTGACTGATTCATAGTACTGCATTTTCTCATAGCTTAGGTCAAGGTAAAATGGTGTATAAAACATACTGCATTATAATGAAACACTTTTACAACAAATGTAAAAGCATATAAAAACCCAAATAAAATTCTCAAAGATTGTTTCCAATATGCTTCAAGGCATAAAATCTCCATGAAGGACCACGCTAATGATGTTGAAATCAAGGTTCTCAGTTTATCAATTAAATTATCCGTCGAATGGCAATGACACACCATCAAAAGGCTACCATGACGATGATACCATCTCCGTTCGGAGCCTTAGGCATTATAGAGGAAATCCGTATTCGAATTCTTTATGGAACACTTCAGCGGACAATCGAGAAGCCTTGAATAGGATACGTGAAAAGTCTGCGAATAAGAGATTAAGGGAAGAGCCTTCTACCTCAGTTGCGGGGTTACAGGAACAATCTATAGAGTGGGGGACTGAAAAGGAACCCCAACAGAAAAAAACTTATTCTCCGTTGGATGTAGAAACTTTTAATCAGCGCATGAGTATTTCACCGCAACGACCAGATCCAAAACTTCTATCATATGTTCAGTCCTTACAACGACTTATTGATAGTGAGGGTCAATACCATAATTCAATGGTATTATGTTTGACTACCTACAAGGAAGAAGCTTGTCATAACAAAAAGTTCAAGAATAAGCTGCTTAACAAATCATTAAACGAAGAGTTACTGTTATTTGGAAGTTTGGATACTATTAGTGAACTAAGTAAGCTGTTTTACAAACAATTAAGGACGACAATTACCGAGTCTTTGAATTTGAGATGGGAAGACAATTTATGGACCAAAGTTAAGTCTGATGAGGTTCTTTGCAAACGTCTCTTAGAGATCGATCTGGCAGAAATATTCATATCTTACTTTCACCGAATGAAAACGACGTATCAGAGCTACTGTTCTTCCCGTAAACAGCAGAAGATTTTATTGGAAACAATAAAATTGCAAAGAACAGAGATTTTTTATAAGTGGTATGAACTTTGTTTAAAAAGAGCCCATTTCGAGAAGCTTGAGGATATGTTGGAACTACCTTTGAATAGACTTGGCCATTTTGCATCGTTGCTGGAAGATCTTATTCTTTTTGGGGACTCTCTATTGAGCACTGACATGTATTCGAAACTCAATACACTTTTTGGCGAGTTTGTCATTTATTTACAGGGTTTGAACGAACAGCTTAGCCCAAATTCCAATACTGAAGTTAAGACTCCTGAAGATATAGCAACCTTTTACGGGGTCGTAAATGGTAATCTTTCCAAAGAAAATAAATCAAAAATTTCTCCTATTAAGATGTTGCTAGATCCGGGGTCGGCAGGTTTAAAAAATTCGCATTTATCAGACTCTTCCAGTTTCTATTCTGAAATACCGACTTCCGAAAATACAAGACCTTCTTCAACGCAGCCATTAAATTTCTGTTCTCAAGAAGAAAGTCAATTACTGAAGGATTCAACGAAAGTGTTCGCATCTCTATATTCAAATCTTCAAAAATTGGAGACAGCTTTGGGAAGGCTTGACTTAGCTAAGATTTTAGACCGCAATTTAAGCCATGCAATTACTTGGAAGAACCTGATAGAGTTCGAGGCGCCAAGTGGCATCTTTAACCCAGGAGATGATACACGCACCATATATGGCGCATACGTTGAGAAAATTGATAAACAGAGACAACAAGTGATGCTTCTGCAATTGCAGGACCTGCGAAGAAAGGTCATCAAACCATTACAAGCTCTCCTTCAAAAATGTGCAACTGTGAAACAAAAACTGGCAGACCGTTCCTCCCTCAAAAAGGAATACCTGGACTATCTTCGACAGAAAGATATTCATAATGCGAAGAAAGAAATATTAGCTAATAGTTTCCAAGAGCTGCAAACTAAATTAGCAGACTCTCTGCCCGTTTTCAATAACCACCTGAAGGAAATTGTTGCTCTACTTCTACATCAGTACATTGAGCTCATGATGGAGTATATGAAAATATTGGCTGGCGGCGAACAATTTTTAAAAAAGGAACTGGAGATAGTGGACTCTGGTCAAAGGGAAATTGGCGACAACTTTGATATCTTGGAGCTTTTTTGCTCATCAAGATATTATACCAGACAAGCTGTACGAGATAATTGGAATTACGGTGGAGACCCTCGCGCAAGCAGAGTTGTTCGCAAGCTTTTTGAAATTTGAAAACTCTGATTGTATTCGAGCCTATACATTGGTGTATTAATAAGTAATATTTGTTTAACGACCGAAATGGAGACTTTTCTTCTCGTCATTCATTCATTTTGTTACCCTTCTTAATTATAACAGATTGTCGGCCGTTTCTTTTCGGAGCTTCAACATTTTTTTTTTTAGTTTGATTCTTAACCAGATGCGATGAGTTGATGGAGGAAGATCTTTCCAAAGTCCCACATAGGTGTCATCTTCTATTATTACTAGATATCAGCTTCATTAGGGAAAGAGTAATACTGCTAAAATTCAGTATTTGAAAAAAATAAAGAGCAAGCGATGAGTGAAGAATACAGCAAGCGTGCGGTAACCGTAGAGAAGGCCATCCCAGTTAACTTCGATTTGGGTAATCTAGCAGTGTTTGATTCAAACGTTTTGGACAGAAATGACCTGGACTCATCAAACGCTAAACGTGAAGAAAATTTAAGAAATATCACTCGTGACAACGTTCAATTACTGATTAACCAAGTTCTTTCCTTGCCTATCAAGGCCACAACAGAATCTGCTGGTGGATCCAGCGGTCAATCTGCATCTATGGCATTAATTCACTTACCAGAACCGTTGACTGAGCTTCCTAGAGAAAAACCATTACCAAAACCTAAAGCTCCTACTAAATGGGAACAATTTGCTGCTAGAAAGGGTATCAAATCTAAGGAAAGGTCTGGCAAGATGGTGTACGACGAGGCTTCTGGTAACTGGGTTCCAAAATGGGGTTACAAGGGAAAAAACAAGGAACTTGATGATCAGTGGCTAGTTGAAGTGAACGATGATGTTAAGGGAACTGAAAATGAGTTGATTGATCCTAGAACTTTAAGCAGAGCAGAAAGGAAGAATCTTGTTAAAAAGAACGAGCTCCAGCACAAGAGGAACCTAAAAAATTCTCTTGGTAAATAAAGCACTTAGCCTGTTTGATATAACATGTATAATATATTAGTTTAAGCGATTTGCAATTGTTCGAATGTGTACTGTTCATTTTTTTTCCCGGTTAGGTACGTCCATTTGTTAGTCTTGATACAAAACTTGAAAGAAATCATTTGGGTTTATCTCAAGACCATGGTAAAAAAAAGAGGTGAAGACTAAGTGTTCTCGATCACAGAGAGGTGAATTTACGGTGATGTCTGATTTTGACAGTTACATACCAATGATAGACGTACGTATCAGTGGGTTTTTGGTTCAAAGTTTCTCATGCAAGCCGTGAATTTTTATACTAACGACTCCCATTCAGGCGATTCTGAGCGTTTCAGACCCTAAAGAGGTTAGTGCAAAAAGAATAAGGAAAGCTTTACAGGAACTTTTTGCCATCGACCTCACAGATGCGAAAAATGAGCTTAAAAGCCTCATAATCGATCGGTTTAACCGACAGCAAGATTTGAAGAGCAAGGTTTTAAAACATGAAGATTTGATCGATGCGGATTCGAAACTGGCAGTAAAGCTTCAACAAGAGGAGAGGGACTCATTGAAGCGCAGCAGAAAGTCTAGTAAAAGCGTAAGCAAGCCAACAAAAAAGAAGAGGAAGAGCAATAATGAGAATCCGAACAGCTTTCACAAGAAAAATGTAGGTTTAAGTCCTGCATTACAAGAATTTCTTGGGCAAGAAGAGATGCCAAGGACTCAAGTAGTAAAGGCTGTATGGGAGTATATTAAGGAAAAAGATCTTCAAAATCCTGAGGATCGGAGGGAAATTATCTGCGATGAAGCCATGAAGCCCATATTTGGTGACAAAATGACTATGTTTTCTATGAACAAAATTCTTTCGAAACATTTATATAATCTTGATGACGTCGTTCCGAACAGCAGTAGAACGGAAGGCGAGAGAGAGGAACGACATGAAGAAGAGCCTCCTAATGAAGTAGGTAAGAAGTCTGTAATAGCAAGTTGATATATTTGCGTATCTATTCTGTACAATAGTAATATTTACCTTTGCCAAGGTGTCATAAAATTCCCAAACATCTGAAACATCTAATTTTCGTGATTCACCTTAAATATGAAACACCATCACAAAACAAGACCCTGTGCAAATCGGTTAAGAGCTCTGCTATACTGCTCTTTTTAGCTGGTAACAGACACCTTGTTTCCAAACTTCGAAACGAGGGTATGCATGATGAAGGCAACCAAACTAAGGATTTTATCATCTTCTTCAGTAACTTCCATTGAATCAGTCGCTACACTGAGCGGTGGTGGGAAAGCGATCGAGGATCTTTTTCCAGTAACCACTGATGTTGATTATGTTTATGAAAGTGCTTTAAAGGTACTAGTACTTGAATATATTAACGAGCCACGCTTCAGGAGAAGATGGAAGAAGATCCCTGATCCAAATTTAGAATCGGGAGAAAGAGTTTCTGGTACTAGGAGGACGAACCGAGATCAATCTCATCATAGACTTTCGACGTGGTTTAACAGTAGTGAAGAAGATACGCAATCTTCCCAGCATACCATTCAAGTGATACTTCCTAAATTAGAGGAGCGATTGTCATTCATCGCGTTAAACCAGGTTAAAGTAAGTGATCCAGTATTGAGAAGAAGTTTATTGAAGTTCTACAATGATGTATTTCTAGACCCGCAGTTTACACAATTTGTAAAGACGATAAGCAAAAGTGAAGATTTATTAATGCTTTTTATCAAGAGTGCAAATAACGAGATAACAAAGATGGACGTTGTAGATCCTAAAAAACAACTTTTCAACCAAGTGAATTATTTTATCAATATGCTCATACATCTTTCCTCAGGAACTTCAAAGCATGAAGAATTTGCAGGGAAATTAAGGAGCTACAGGGATTCCTTCGAGGCAAAGGCATTGACTAGTGGACCAAGGAATCATAGGACAGAATTATCCGATCAAGTTAAACGGATAGACGTTACTTTGCAACCCTCGTTCAGATTCAATGAAGTGTCTCACGCAAAAGTTCTCTGTACCTTATTTGGTGTAGATGAATTAAAAGTTCAACAAGATATAGTTTCCATGTCTTCCATTGTGAAAAATGACCTATATGAAGAAGAGATGGAGAAGCAGAGATCATTACTGAACAATGATCAGGGAATTCGGATACCGTCTCACTTTTTAAACATAGATGAGTATAGTGAATGGAAAAATTGGTTACTCAAAAATATAAAAGAGAATTGTGATAAAATGCAAGAAGGAGCAGCAGGTCACAATCAATCTCAAGAAAGATCAAAAACTAGCGGAATTATACCTGATAAAGCATCTGAAGTGTTGATGACACTATGTATACGCGTTTTAGAAAATGAATTTAATGAAAATTTGAATTCATTCTCAGCAGACGCCAGATTTCTCATTTCAAAGTGTGCTAAATACTGGTTGCTGGATTATTCTTCATCCTTTGCATGTATAATAGTTTCTTCAATGGCTCACTTCATGAATGGAAAAATAGAAAAAGGAAATTCTGATTGTGTTGTACCGTTAATCAAGTTTATCTTCAGCTACGTTGAAGCAAAAATATTTACAAATCCTTCTGAAATGAACGCAACAGGTTGGAACCAGGTGGACAAAGTTCAGTGGTACACAAATTTACATGAAATATTCGTTGGTTGCATCAAATGTCTCCAAATGAGAATGAAGATGCTTTTTATTGAACCAAAACCGAAATTCTTATCGATAACAGCCGCCCTGAGTTCAGTTGTAGAGTTGGATCCGTTGATGATAAGTTTGGATTTCGTAAGCTCCGATTCTTACCGGAAGGGTATAAAGAAACTAAGAAAACAACTTTTCAAGACCAGCGAGATTCATTATATCGAGCTTGTGAAAAAGATACCTACAAATAGAGAGATTCAGATGTGTCACCTCTATGAACTTTCCGAGAATATTCTCAATGACATCCAGCAAATTCAGGAAAGATACTCTAAACCGTTATTAAATTATTTGTACATTCCAAAAGAAGTTTCTATTGTATTGATCGGTGCCATATTTGCAGACTTGGCTTTAATAATCGAAAGAATAGAGAAGTATAATAATAGCCCTGTTCCAGACGCCATTGACGCGTATAGAAGTCTTGCGGAATTAAGAAATGTGTACCGTCAGGTGAAAGGAGAACCAATGCTGAACTTGGAGGGCTATTTTATCAAATATTTGGAAGAATTTTGCGACGAAACAGGATTAAGAATAACTGAAGGTATCCAGAATGCATTTTTGAAAGAATCATGGGAACCAGTAGATCTAACGAAGACAAAACTCTATAGTATTTCAGTGGTTGATATATTCAAGATGATTAATGAATCATTGAAAATGTTCGAATCCTTGAGTTGGGCAAATAAAATACAAATATGTGAAATAAATACTAGAATTTTCAAATCTTTCAGCGATGGTATTTTAATTTATGTGGACAAATTAATGCTAACCATTGAAAAGGATTTGGCTGCCCTACAAGAAGAGTGGAATGACGTACAAGAGGAGAATACCGAAGAAAGGCAAGACCTGGGCAAAATTCACTCACAGGAACAGGAAAAAATGACCAAGGCATGGTTCTTTGTGGAGATGAAAAATGTCCTTAAATCTAAGAGCACAATGGAGTTGCCCAAACCATTCTTGTTTAAGAAGAGGACATGTATTTGTCTCAACAACTTAAATTCAATGCTAGAATTATTTGATACATTGGAAGAAAGATTCAACACAAAGGAAATCTCTGAGATACTTCAAAAACAAGCTATTGAGAAAAAAAAACCAATTGAGAGCCTCATGGAAATTTACACACTTCGAGTAATTGGTGCAGAAGACATTTTGCTACCTGAAAGGAGTGCAGAAGGTACTTCTACCAGTATTTCCTTTCTTGACACAAGAAGCAGACACGAAGTTTATAGAACAAAAGACGTTACCGATTCCTCCCGTCCCATGTGGAACGAGGAATTCCAGCTTCATTTGAGACCAGGCCACAAGAACACAATTAACCTAATGGTATGGCACCACCCGAATAAAAAAAAATCTGCATTGAATCAAATCAGAAACATCGCCTCCAAATCGTCTGATTCACACAAGATGTACGGTAAGTGTTACCTCGACCTGCATTCAAAACTTTATTCAACAAACGGCAAATTCAAAAACCTTGTCCTCGAGCTTGACACTCCTGGTAGGATTAACCTCCAAATTTCACTAGAATTAGATAAAAACGATGCCTCGTTTGCCGTAGCCAGGGCAAAGAGATCACTATCCAGGGCTATAGAAAGGGGAATCCACCTAATCGCAGAAAAATTCACTCCATTTATCCACTACGCCATCTCAACTCAAACCCTGTTCAGTATCTGCCCTCGTGCTTCGTCTGTTCAACCCTCAGATGATGTCATCTATGATTCCATCCTGCCGCTTTTCGATTATCTAAACTCAAACCTTGCAGTTCTAGCCACCGACCTTTCTCATGGCCTTCTAATTAAAACTATGCTTGAAATATGGCTTATAATTCTAAACCAGGCCGACGATCTTCTTCTCCCACAACTTCTACAAACTTCTACAGACAAAAAACCACTCAGCTCACTTCAAATTCAAATTGTCTTTCAATGGCTAAATGCTCTCTGCATTGATTTTTTCCACAACAACGGCCAAGGTCCTTCATTAGAAGAATTGAAAAATAAACATTATCATCGTTTACTATTAATTCCTCATTACTACGATTTTACCACTGAACAATTAATGGATATAATCTTCAGTTATAACTCTGACGCTGAAAATGACTGTGAAGCTAGAACGGACCTTCTCACAACTGAAAACCAAACGGACATATGTCTTCGCATACTCATGTCACGTGGCAAAACGTCATTCGTACGAAGTCACATTCAGCGTCGCCGCAACAAAGCACGTGACTACATTGCCCGTCGCGCAATTTTCAAACACAATCACGTGATTCCTTCCCCTCCTCCCTCTTCCACTTCTTAAATAGGCAGGTGACACCCTTTGCGCCACCATTGCCGCGGTTCTAACCTTCAAATATGCTCGCCTGTTCCTGCCCAATAATGATAAAATTCTACACCGTTTCATATTTCCGACCTGCCAAATATTTGAGTTTCCAAACTGAACCTAAAGCTTATGGCCCAGTTTAGTATATCGGGAAGTTCCCGATCGGCAAATAATACTGCAACTTGGCTTGCAACCAGAATAAATTAAGAGTTTTAATCAGTCAATTTTAATAGGTAGGATTAATCATAGTATAAAACTATAAAGGAAGGTAAGTTTACAAAGTTCTCAGTCTTGTCCAATTCGGATTCTCTTCTAAAGGTTTTTACATGTTTAAGGTACAATAAGAATAACGCATTCATTCATTGCAGAGTAGTAACAGATATGAGCAGTACAGCGACTGAAGAAAAAGTGAGTACTGGAGAAAAAGTTGCTGTTACCACAGGACGTGGTTATGCTTTTGGTACGCAGGGTGTACACAATTTGAGCGCTGGTGGCATTGAATATAAGCACAAGAGACCCACTTTTAAGACCAAAGAGGAGGAAAGAAGACATATTTTGGAGCATATGGCGGGTGTTTTTCGTGTTTTTGGTCGTAAAGGGTATAGTGAAGGTGCGGCGGGCCATATTAGTGTCAGAGACCCTGTAGATCGTAATACATTTTGGATCAACCCATTAGGAAAGCATTTTTCCCAAATGAAGGCCTCAGATATGGTTCACGTTGATGAAGAATGCAATATTCTATCGGACGGAAATCAAGCAGCAGTGAATGCAGCAGGGTTTAAGATCCATTCAGAATTACATAAGGCTCGTCCTGACGTCAATGCGGCTTGTCATACACATTCTCTGTACGGCAAGGCGTGGTCAGCATTTGGTAAAGAATTAGAAATGTTGAACCAGGATGTTTGTATTCTATACAAGAAACACACGGTATACCAAGACTTTGGAGGAATTGTATTTGAAGAGGAAGAAGGTAAGAGGTTGGCAGCTGCTTTGAAAGACAACAAGGCAATTATTTTACAAAACCACGGGCTTTTGACTGTTGGGGAGACAGTTGATGAGGCTGGTTATTTGTTCACGTTGATGGAGAATTGTTGCCAGGTGCAATTACAAGTGGAACAAGCTGCAAGACATGGATTAGAAAAGAAGATCATAGGAGATGAAGAGGCCTACTACACGTACTTCAATACTTCTGATCCTGAGACGTTGTACACAGAATTCCAACTAGACTACGATTTAGAGTTGGAATTAACGAAAGGTGCCTTTTTAGAATAAAGGAGCACATCGGTATATAATGGTATTTTCACTACGTGTATCTAAATGTAATAATGCGATTTGTGATCAAGTGTTTCAATGATGAAGAATAAGATGATGGTATGGATTTGATGTGACACGTGATACGTTTGTTATGCACATATTTTCGGTAAAACTTGCCCATCGATGATCATTTGGACAGGAGATGTGAACTAACCCATTGTTTTATATGCCCCAATCAAATCAAGATCATATCTGATGGCTAGCAGGGTTTTTTACGCTGTAGCCAAGGGCAAAAGGGTAGGCATATACAATACATGGGTAGATTGTAAGAAATTTGTCGATGGATACGGTGGAGCTGTATTCAAGAAATTTGGAACAGAAAGAGAGGCAGAAAGATTCATCAAAAACTATCAACAACATGGCTCCTCCAAATCCAATGTCGAGAAATTAAGACCAGTCGAGCAGCGTTCGGCTAATGCCCGAGAAGATTCTTCTAAGGAAACGTTTTATGCCGTTAAGAGCAGTAATCCATCGGTCCCTAATAAGATATTTAAAGACTGGCAGGCTTGTAGCCAATATGTAAGTGGTAAGAGAGGATTGTCGTTTAAAAAATTTGCCACGAGTTCTGAGGCAACGAAGTTTGTCGCAGGCTCGCTGGACCCAAAATTGCTCGTGCAAAGACTTGACACCACCGCTCGTGATTTCGATCAAAGACATACTTTGCAAGCAGAGCACGATTCTGAAGAAAGTGCAGCGTTGCGTTCCAAAACGGTATCTGTGTTTTGCGATGGAAGCTCTCTCGGTAATGGTACTTCATTGGCTGCTGCAGGGTACGGTGTATACTTCCAAGACTATTCTCATTACGAACAGATAAGCGAGCCCTTAACCAAGGGTGAGCCAACAAACAATAGAGCAGAACTCAAAGCTGTACTAGAGGCTCTGCTCAAAATATGGAATTCTATCAAGAAAAATGAGCCCGTTCCGTTATTTCACATTTTCACTGATAGCGAACTAGTTGCAAGGCTAATAAATGACGAAGCCGTCGTTTTGACCGATCAACAGTTACGGGCACGTACTAATGGTGATCTGATTGTACCACTGGTTCATGTCCACCAGAAAGTACAGCGCTTCTACGATATTAATGAGTCCTTCTACAAAGATTCATCCTCTGGTGCATCTCGCAAGCTACGTATCGAATGGGTTAAAGGCCACTCGGACAGTGTTGGAAACACTATTGCCGATGAACTAGCTAGAAATGGTGCTGCAAAATCCCAGTTCCTCATCAGAGGTGCTGAGCTACAAGATTCTGTTCCATGTAGTAAAGATCAAACCTCTCAAATACCGAATTAATCCTGTATAATCAAGAAAGAAACTGTTGGATTTAAGAATTTCACATGCTTACACTTTTCTCAGTATGATTAAATTCTGCACAAAACTTAAATGAAACTTACTGCTAGATATCATTCAATCAGATTTCTAATTCCAAGTAGTATATTCCTATGACGAAAGGGTCTATCCTCGTTCAATATCTACTATAGAAACGCAAGTTTCCTAAAATCTACAGAATATCAACATTATGTACTTACCACGTGATATGTTACGTCAAGTTTTTTTTTTTTCAAGTTTCAACAAAAACAAAAAGTAAAATGGGGAATTGGAAATTGAGATTTGTCTATATAAAAAGGGTATAAGGGGTAGAAAGTTAGTCAACATAGCTCAAGAAAGAAGCACAATCTGCAATCTAATCGATAGCAAGTCTTTGATTCAATTCAAAAGGTGTAAAAGATTTTAAGTGGAAAAAAAAATTAGTTGGAAATGGGCGCTCAATATACTGTTGCTGTTGGAAAGGCAGAAAATGAACATGAAGGCGCTCCAAGAAGGAATTCAAGATTCAAAGATGGTCCACTAGATAAACCAGAAGGTATGAAATGTGAGACAGTTTATGAGTATGTAGTTGAATGTTTCAACAAAAATGGTAACAATCGTGCAATGGGTTGGAGAGATGTGACGGATGTTCATAGGGAAGAAAAGATGATCACAAAAAAAATTGACGGTAAAGACACTCAAGTAAAGAAGGAATGGATGTTTTATGAATTAAGCGGATATAAATACAATACCTATTCTGAATTGATGCAAATTATGCACGATTACGGCCGTGGTTTGGTCAAGATCGGATTGAAGCCTGGGTCAGATGACAAACTTCACATTTTTGCTTCCACTTCGCATAAGTGGATGAAGAGTTACCTAGCGGCGCAATCCCAGTCAATTCCTGTGGTGACTGCATATGATACTCTAGGTGAGAGTGGATTGATCCATTCTATGGTCCAGACTGAGTCTAAATGCATGTTTGTTGACAATGCTTTGTTGGGCAAACTTTTGAATCCAGTAAAGGAGGCTAAAAACTTGAAATATATTATTCACTCTGAAATTCTCGATCCAAATGACAAAAGAGATGATGGTAAATTGTATACGGATGCAGCTGATGCCGTGGCTAAGATTAAGGAGCTGCGCCCAGATATTGAGATCTACTGCATAGATGACGTTATCAAAATGGGTGCTGAAGCTAAAGATGAAATTGATGCACATCCACCAAAGCCAGATGATTTGTCTGCTATTATGTACACTTCTGGATCTACAGGTCCTCCAAAGGGTGTTGTTTTAAAGCATTCTAATATTGTTTCTGGTTTAGGTGGTATTGCTTCTATTATAACTAATAAACCACCTCATATCACTAAAGCTGACCGTGTTATTGCCTTTTTGCCACTAGCTCACATCTTTGAATTGGCCTTTGAATTAATTTGCTTTTACTGGGGAAGTGTGTTGGGTTATGCTACTGTCAAAACTTTAAGTGATTCTTCTGTCCGTAATTGTAAGGGTGACATGAAAGAATTCCAACCAACTGTTATGGTTGGTGTTGCTGCCGTTTGGGAAAGCGTTAGAAAGGGTATCATGGCTCAAGTTGACAAATTACCTCCATTAACTCAAAAAGTATTCTGGGCTGGATACTATGCTAAATTGAAGATGAAAAAATATCATATTCCTGGCGGTGATTTGTTGGGTAATATCTTATTTAAGAAAATTAGGGAGGCAACTGGTGGCCATTTGAGATACGTATTGAATGGTGGCTCTCCATTGTCTAGAGACGCTCAAGAATTTGTTACAACTTTGATTTGTCCAATGTTGATCGGTTACGGTTTAACAGAAACAATGGCAAACACTTGTATCCTACAACCTGAACACTTTGAATACGATGTTGCAGGTGATGTCCTGGGTAGTATTACTATCAAGTTGGTTGATGTTGAAGAATTAGGTTACATTGCTAAGAACGGGCAAGGTGAAGTTTGGATCAAGGGTGCACCAGTTCTGAGTGAATACTACAAAAATGAAGAAGAAACTAAAAGCGCATTGACAGATGATGGATGGTTCAAAACTGGTGATATTGCAGAATGGACTCCTAAGGGTCATTTAAAGATAATTGATCGTAAGAAGAATTTGGTTAAGACTCAGAACGGTGAATATATTGCATTGGAGAAATTGGAGTCTGTTTACAGATCAAATCCATTTGTTTTGAACATTTGTGTCTATGCTGATCAATCAAGGGTTAAACCAGTTGGTATCATTGTTCCAAACGAAAATGCTGTTACTGAAAGAGCTGTTAAGATGGGTCTCATCAACCAAGGTGAAGATGTTACTCATTTGTATCATGACACCAAGCTCAAGAGGGAAGTCTTGGACAGTTTATTGAAAACAGCAAAAAGTCAAGGTCTTTCGGGAATTGAACTCATTGAAGGGTTTGTATTCTTCGAAGAGGAATGGACTCCTCATAACGGTTTCGTCACATCTGCACAAAAGCTTCAAAGAAAGAAAATTTTGTCAGCTGTTAAAGATGAAATTGATCAAATCTACGATTCTTCCAGTTGATTGATATTTCGAAACACCTAATACAGTTTCCAAATCAAGAGGGTCTTCTCTTTGAATTTTTTTGTTTTTTTTCTATCTCTTTTTGCTTTTTATCTGTCAAACCTTTTTCTTGACTGTGAATTTAGTAAACTTTCTAGTAATCAATTTAGATCACACGCATATTTAAGCATTAACGTATTGTAATCTAATCAGATTCATCTAATAATATCACTAGCTTTTTAATATGCTTTATTCTCCTAAACGTTTTAAGCTAGGCAGTTTCTAATCTATTGGAACTACATAGTGATTAGCAGCAAAGGGAAATGATATAAATAGGAATAAAAAAAAATAAATCTAATAATTTGTGCCCTATTGAATAATGAAAAGGAATTGGGAAATCGAATGTTAAGATGAATAATTTACCATGTATATTGCCTGTAAATCACTAAATAATGCGAGATAGTACATAAACTATAATTCATGTTTTTAGCATATCTTGAGCCTTTTGGTATTTTTTTGGTTTCTATTTACCAATTCAACTCATCCTTCAATAAGCTGTTAAACGCCTCATAATTGTCCCAATAAACATGGTGTCCAGAATTTGGTATGATAGCTAGTTTAGAATTGGAACCACTTTTTAATAAAAACTCATTTATACGTTTACCTCCATTAACATCCATCCAGTCTTCATCTCCATAAAGCCAAACCCAGTCTAGGTGATTTGCTTTAAAATTTTTTTCTGTAAACAGTCTCGAATCTAAAGGATGTCTTGGCCATCCTCCACAACCTAGCAAAAAAGCTAACATATATTCACCCGATCCCTTTTGGTTGAAAATTCCATACGTATAACGATGAAGTTGTTTGAATGAACGATGAGTTAAACCAAATCTTCGTGCGCTCCAACCGCTAACAATTTTTGATCCAAATCCACCAGAGTTCCTAACAAGAGTGAACGGAGAGATATTTCTATCCCATAATTTTACAAACCACCAAGGGGGAGCAAGTGTCGTATGAGTTTTAGAAACACCTCCAGGAGAGCACATGAATAACTTCTTGAAGTGACGATGTCTATTTGCATACAGAGAAAAAATATATGCACCCATGGAATGTGCTACCACGTAGTTATTTTCCCATGAATTTGACAGGTTTCTTTTCTCAAACCATTTTCTCAAGATCCCATGGAAATAATTCTCAACCGCCGTGTGTGAATCTTGTGGATATTTGAAAGGAAATGATGGTCTTGAAGAATAACCATAACCTGGTAAATCAATCGCGTGTATAACAGTGTTTGGGCGCAGAAAATCTTCAAAATTTTTAACAAAAAATCCAAGACCTGCTCCATAACCATGAACAAATATGATATGTTTTAAATTTGGATCCAATGGATTTGACTCCAAAGAAGAAATTTCAAATTCATTGATGTAATTCCCTTCATCATCTATCACCGTTTTTATAATTCTTGAACGATATTCGGAGCTTGGATTAGGATAATACGGAAGAACAGACAGTAGCTCATCTTGAAACTTTTCAGGGTTAATTTTGAACTGTTTATGGTCTTCAAATGAACGTGCAACCGATAGCGGGAAGAGTTTTGGTATATTTACCAATATCTGAAACAGTGGAATAGCCGTGGGTGCCTTTGGCCTTCTCACAGTTACACGCTTTACAGTTTGCGGTCTCTCACCTTCCCATTTCGTCAAAGCACGAAAGGTTCTACCGTATCTTTTAGCAAATCTCCAGATGTTCCAAGAAGATGATTGACTGGACATACTGGTAGCTCAAAGTTATTTTGACCCCAAGTTTTTAAACTTTACCGTTGAAAATCAATCGCTTGCTCCTTACTAGTAGTATGAGGTTTTCAATCACTTTTGCGACCTGCCTTTGAATCGCGATGTACCCATTAAACGAGGAACAAAAATATCGACTAAACAATCGACAGCCGGAAACCGGAACTTTGTACTGTTTTAGATAAATATCTAAAAATACCAGGCAGATATCTTTCAATCGCTTAAAAGGTATTGACTGCTCTTCTTATTGCTCTTTGTTAAAAAGACTTGATCAAACCGAATAAAATCATGTGGAAATCAATTTCTAATATCGAACTTGACTTTTGACCTGAAAAAAAAAAAGGCCCATACAAAAAATTCGAAGAAACATACTGGGGAAAAGGCACGTGACATATAAGTGTCTATTGAATACCCTGACCGTTACTTGTATGAGTATCATTATGGGAATCATGATTGCGTTCCAAATCAGGATTAACAGGTGGAATATTCTCTGTTGGTTGATCTGGGGGTTCAGATACAGTGTTAGGAAGTTCATTTTCAGTGCTTTCAGCTGTGTTTCTAAATGGTGTCTGTGGACCAGTGTTATTTCCTGTTGTGTTGCCAGAATTTGCTTCCTGACACCAGTACCTATGAAATTCCCAAGATTTAAGCTGACATAGACGAGAGCAGTATTTTGTACGTTTACAGCGTCTACATTTTGGGAATTGTTTTGGATGATCTTCCCATTTTCCACAACTGAAATTAGCACATTGCCTTACGCCAGTGGCTTCGTGCTTCCTACAAGAGTTGCGCATAACAACAGAACTCCAGTAATGAACTATATCGTTCAAAAAGCCCTTGACTGTGAAACGTTCCACTAGAGCAAAAAGATTTAAGGTGTCATTTTTAAAAATACGTTCCCAATCGTCTTGTCCCAAATGTTTAGAGAATTCATTTTTATTGGAACACTCAAGAAATTGCTGTTTCAATAAGTCTTCTTTTTGCAACCGTACATCTTGTCTATCAATATCATTTGAGGCTATTATAGGCTCTGAATCTCTTACTACACAAAGAGGTTCAATTTCCTTAAAATATTTTTCGATCAAAGTGACATCTGGTGATAAGTCCATTTTATCATCTGTAGGTTCATCATCCTCTTCATCATCCTCTTCATCGTCTGCAATACCGTTATCTACTGTATGGATGCTTAAGGGCGTAATGTCTAGGTCGACAACACTCTTTGCCAATCTTGATTTGACATTTTCTAGTATAGGTCTGAATGATAAAGAATCAACTAAATCGGTACTTTGTAAAATAGGTTTGACTGCGGTATTTTTAGTGAGGAAAGCCAATAGTTGGACCCCCCATGTAACGTCATCCATCTCTGGAATCACTTTACCAAGAAAGAAACGCCTAGGAGGTGATATAAGTACGTTTTCTAAGAATGAGCCAGATAACGAAACGCATAGATCATCTTGTGCAAGGGATTGCCAATCAGTGTTCAATTCCGTCAAAAAATTGGGTTCCAAATGAAGACCAGCAACATTCTCTACATCAAAATTGAATTGGTTAGCTGCGGGTCCCAAAAGTATTTTTAATCTTTCCATCGCAACAAACTTCTCGTAATACGGATCGCTTGGATCAACCTTAGAATTTAGTGCCTGTAATTCCTCATCCGTAAACTTGAATAATTCTGTATCCATATCACCAATCTCATTAAATGGGAATGGTATCGTACAGTTGTTTACAAAGTCAAAATTATTGTAGTATATCATATAATTGTCCAATACTGTAGCAATAATCGAAATTATCCCTGAATTTACCACATTTTCTCGAATAGATAACGTACCACGAGTTCCAGTCAATACAATACACTGATAAGCCAACGTCCATCTCCAAGATAAATATGCCAGTTGACGATCTCTTTTCACGATTTGCAAGGGATTTAAATGGTTTCTTGAGGGATTCAAAATATGTGGCAAATCTGTTATGGGAATATAGCATTCATGTAATATCGATACCAATCTCTCCAGCGCACCATCGTGAGACATTGCTTCACGAATGAGTGTTGAAGTTGAGCATAAAAACGCCAAGTGATTAAGTGAGTTGATTAAAGGGAGGTCTGATATGTTGTCTAGAGCTCGCCTATCGTAAACAGTTTGAGATATACTGACAGTGGCTCTATTGCCAGTAACTGATCTGTAACTAGTTTGCCTCATGGTTAGAAAATAAAAACGATTCAGTAACCAGTTAAACAAAATTACAACCTGTCAAACCCAATGGAAATCCAGTTCCAAGGACTTCTTCACCACCTGTTTATGTATAGTTGATATTTTTTTTTTTATTTTCTTCTTTTTGGTGCATCCTGTCTCAAATTGTTATCTTTTAGCATTTGTACTCCAAGGTTTTCAACTTGGTAAAATTTAAAGGTTATTCCTAATACAACATTCAGACAAGAATTAAAGTGTCAAAAAAAAAGATATTATTCACTTAGCTAGAGGAGCAATGTTCCAGTTAGAAGTGGGCGAAAATAAACTGCGAGAACTGCTAAAATCAATTTCCAAAAATGATGAAAGGGCACAACTGTGTTTAAGTAAAGGGACAATTTCATTTGAGATACTAGATGCTCTGTATAGTGAATTATGGAGCCAAAAATATAGTATGAAAGAGCTGGTGGTACCTGGTGTGATGAAATTTAATGAGAAACACGTTGCTGGAAGTGATTATTCTGAAGAATTTAAAGCCCAATTGAATCGGTTACGTGCAGTACAAGAGGAAAAGGAATACCAGCAGATGATTAACAGAGACGGTTTGTATGAAGGTTCAGATGAAAATGAGGCACCAAGTGTTGCACAGATGAATAAAGAGATTAAGGAACAAGTCAGTGCAGTATTCAATGTTCTATTAACGGTGTTCGGGAGTGTTTATGCAGTGTGGTATGCGACAGGTTACGGATGGGACATCCATTTGCGTGTGCTGCTATGTTTGTTTAGTGGGATATTAGTACTAATAGCAGACGTTGTTATGTACAATGCGTACTATAGAAAAATCGAGGAAGCTAGGAGAGTGGAGAGAGGTAAAAAAGAATCGAAAAAGGTGCTAAAGAGGTTGGTATAAAGCGAAAGTTGTTGGATTGAATGGATCAATAATGTGGAAGAAAAAAATAAATTAAAAAAGGGGCAGCATGTCATAATATAGTGGCAAGAACAGATTGTTTTATGAGTAGGTTGACTAATCCTTTTCATTTATGATCCACTGAAACAGCCATTGGAGGTGCGGGCAAGGAATCCAGGGCGACCTGTCTAGTCCTCTTCATGAGATCAAAGGGGATAACCTCTTTGATCTTTGGAATGAGTAGAGGTCTTATATGTGGTTCAGAAAGCATCGATGCTTGCTGCCATGTTTTGAAGAAGCTCCACTTAAGTAAAAGGAAATAGAATCGCCAAAATCCAAAATCAGGCCATAGACAATTGGTGAATTCCACCACACCACCGTCATGCACCTGCCATAGCATATAATCGGATAGACGTGTTTGTCCACTAGTTCTAATTAATAGATCGCATCTTCCAGAAAACTCATCGAAATACATCTGTTCAGTTAAACTCTTTTCAGTAATGTGACCTCTATCGCCCCGTATATTAAGTTTCATAGAATTAACTATATCGTTTCTTGACGTATAGGGCAAAGCCAAATAAAGGACAAATTCCTTCCCATCTTTTGTCATCTCTTCTGCAACACTTATTTTATCCCTAAGTGCATCGTTTAGCAGGCTTAATTCTCCAACAACCTTCAACTTAATTCCATACAAATCATCTTTATGATCAACAGCTTTTTGAGTGAACTTATCGATATAATATCCTAATAACTCCATCAATGTGGCTACTTCCTTAGGAGAACGATTAAAATTCTCAATTGAAAATGCATATGCACTTACACTTTTGACTCCAAGTTTTTTGCAATGATGTAACATATCAATTAAAGTCACTCCTCCAGCGTTATGCCCGTCTTTAACGGGTTTATCCATACGTTTAGCGTATCTTCGATTCCCATCCATGATAAATGACACATGCTCAGGAACAGCACCTACAGATAATGTATTTAATAGTACCGTTTGAACCCAAGTTAAAACTTTGTAGAATGGGTTAAATCTACCTACTACTCCTCCTAGCCGCCCAGCTGCATTTTCTAAACTCACTGCACTCAAAAGAGAAGCATATTGCTGTCCTGTTTTGTTTTCCATCTCATCCAAATCATTCTCTATGAAATTTAAACTGTCAGATCTGATAAAATGCTCTCTCATCATGCCTTTTGTAAGTGTATCTTACCTGGTGTCTTTGATGTGAATATAATAATAGAGTAGTAATATTGGTATAACTTTTATTTTTTTTGCCTGGGATGATATACAAACTAAAATAATCATACAATATGAAACATGCTGGTAACAATATGAAACAACGTATAAATAACCGTCCGTTATTATTATGAGGTGCGTGCATGTGCTTGCGTTTTGGCGGTGGAAATCAACTTCACTAATAATGAACTTTTTATGGGAATATTTGTTTTTAACTTCTATCAATATCTTATCGATAAATAATATATCAAATTAGAAGAATCTTTGCTCAACAGTGTAAACCAGCTTCATAGTCTGTTCCATGAAGGTTAGACACAAAACAGTATGAGGTCCAATACGAAGCAAATGAGCACCAAAACCTTTGTAAAGAGCCCCTAATCCTTCAGCTTTAATAGTCTTGGAAAAACAATCGATGGGTCCCTTGTACAGATTTCCTTTCTGGTTATAAACTCTAGTTAAAACCACATCCCATGGATTCATTACGACACCCACACCAAGACCAGCACAGGCAGAAGAGACTAGGTGAAGTGGTGACCCTTCACTCATTATATCATGCTTCAATAGGAATTTCTTCACCACATTATAGATTGGCAACTGAACTGCTGAGCCAATACCGGTTCTTAGAACTGCAGCATCGACACCTCTAAACAACCCCGGAATACCCTCTGTCTTCGCAATAGTCCTTAGACCATGTATCACACCATTGTAGTGAGTTTGTTCACCAATGTGTACTGCATTGGAGTACGCTTGCATTCTTGTTTTTATCAAGAATAATGGTGATCCGAGAATTGCACCGATGATACCAGTTAAAGCACCAGTCGCAACGTTAATACCAACATGCTGCACCTTGTAAGACTCGACACCAGGGTAGAAAGTATTGTTTAGCAGTTCTCTAATTGGCTCGTACAAACCAAGACGTGAACCGTTTAATGCTATTTGATAGACGTAAGCACTAATAAGCCCTTTCTGTAGACCTTTGATACCTTCGTTTTTGAAGATCACGCCCATGGCCTGAATTGGGTTTTTATATACCTTGGCAGCATTTGCATGCATTTCACCTTGTAATTGCATTCTAGTCTTTACACAGTCAAAAGGATTACTTGCAGTAACTGCAATACATGCTGCTAAACCACCAGCAACAAATGATCCGAATTTACTCACCATGTGAGCTGCTGACTTTTGATGATGTTTTTCCTCTGAGTTATCAGACATTTTCTATGGATTTCCTGATATGATTCGTCTAACTGTTGCAAGTGATTGTATCTCACTCTATTAACTATTAGAATAGATGAAGAGTAGAAATTGAAATTTTAAGTATATATAAATATTGATTTACATAAGAGTCATTGTGCACCCGAACAAACAACTACTTAGAAAACATGCAACGTTTACCACCTTTCAATCCAGTTGAAAATTGATGACATGCCTCCCAAAGTACTGAGTATGAATTGGGGCAGGTGAATGATGAACCTTTCCAGGCTGATTTAGTGGGGCTAAAAAAATATTTGGTGCTTAGCCGGTACCGGACTTGAACTGTGTAAATAGTTGGAGCAGGCACGTCACGAGGTTTTAAATTAAAGGCTGGAAATTACCTTGCTGATTTATAAAAGATCTTTTACGGTGCGGCTACGATGTGCGGAAGGAACCGGAATTGCAAAAGAAGAGAACTATGGTTAGATATCTTGGAGATGAATTACCATCTTGTAAATTTAGTTCATTTAATATGTTTAAAAAACCAGTAATCATGAATTATTGAGTGGATAATAAATATGTATATGAGTAAAGAGATAAATAAAACTGGTATAGTGTGAGTTCAACGAAATGTAGTGTATAATGCGCCACAATCCAAACAAAAATGATTTTCCCCTGCCGAAAACCTTGTACCTCCACATACGTTACAGACCATTATGGCATTTGATTTGGGATTTAGAATGGCAGGGTTGTTAAGAGTAGACAGCAGCGGAGTGGAAGGTTCAGGAGTTTTCGATGTTTGAATAGAAGCGTTGTCCGATGTATTCAAAGTGGATTGCAAGTCGTGAAGCTTTTGAAGGACCTTCTTTCTTACGTTGGACGAAATATCCGATCTATAAACCCTTATGAGTCCTGATGTATCAGCAGTCACAATGATACCACCTACGAACTGCGCCATAGTGGGAGTGCATGAAGTGCCTGCGCTCGGTTTTAAGGCGCGATCACAAGGGGAGCCCTCTACAATGAGTTGATGCTTTTTATCCTTCCCCTTTTTGAAAGTAGAACTTGGGCCGTGCGAAGATGAGATATCAGCATCTGTTTCCCAGAATTGCATTGTTAACTCACAAATGACGTCGTTACTCAAGGAAATTGTTCTAGCTGTCGAGGGTGGGACTTGCATTGCACATGTGACAGGATGATGGTGCGCATGGAAGCCAATATAGTCCGAATTTGTTGAAGCTTGAAGATGCAACGATGAAGGAGTAAGTTTCCGAGGATGAGGTATTTTTAACGCGCTTGCTCCGGGTATTAGATGATGGTGAGGTCTTTCAGGAGGGTTTCTTGTCGGAGAATTTTCGTTGCTCCTAAAATGGAATGCTTTAAAAGAACTTGACCTCGATCTTATTGTGGAAGAATTTTTCTCTTTCGATTCATCCTTTGAATTTACTTGCCAACAATAAACCCAATGATCCTCACTACCAGATAAAACGAACAAATTACCATTTTTTGTCACAAGGGAATGTGAGCTAATTTGTGAATGTTTATTTGAATGACCCTTCAAAGTTTGAACCAACAGATAGTTCATGTTATAGATACGAATCCTAGAGTCGTTGCTACTGACCAAAAACCAGTTATTCATTTCATCAGAGCCAGTGGCATCCTTTTCCTTGCGTAAAAATTCCACACCTGTAATTTTAGGACCATGTCTCAAATTTCCATGTTTGTCTTGATTACGTAGTTCATCTGGAATAATGGGTTGCGTACTGGGATTCTTATCTAAAATGTTGAAGCAAAACTTCAATTCTAAACCTTTAGTAGTTAACAAATGAACATATCCGTTGAATGTCCCTATCAAAGTATATTTGCCATCGTATGAAGTGTCCATAGAAGTTATTAAATCTCCACAATCATATTCAAAGGACACATCTTTCTCCAAGATCGACCACAACCGACATTTTTGATCAAGACATGCACTCAAAAAGAAACGGTCATCTCTGGGATGGAACCTTACTCCTGTGACGAAATCTGGATGAGTGAACGTTTGCAAAGAAGTTGCACGATCACAATGCCATAACTTGACCATCTTGTCCATCGAACCAGTAAGTATAAATGAATTCTTTGACCAGTCTACATCAAGAATATCATCTGTATGCTCTTTAAAAGTTCGGTAAGGTCTTGGGTGGAATACAGGAGCATAAGTTGTTGTCAAACATTCTTTCCTGCTAGCCGCATTAAAAGTTCCGGTTCGGGCAAAGTTCTGCATCGTTGGTATGTTTTCCGCAATCATACTATCTGATCCATCTGATTCAACATCGCTATCTATCCCGTACTGTGCAAGTTGCCCATTCAATTGTGAAATTGTTTTGGTCGTGGATTCTAAATATGCACCTTCATTGGATGAAAAATCAAGTCTTTCTCCAGGGGATGAAATCACTTTCCATATTCTCAAAACTTCATCCCTTCCTGCCGTAGCCATGAACATACCGTCCTTGCTAAATCTTATACACCATATAGCAGCACGATCGCTAGATTCACCGACAACATTTTTGGATGGAAAACTGCCCCTTCTTTGGTTTCTGTCGCAATCACATTCATCCCTCATTTCTTGTGCTAAAAAAAGTCGACGAAACTGTTTAATTCCCTTTCTCTTACGATAAACCTTGACATGTTCACCATTCTTCAAATGACTCTGGAATTGTTTGTTATTTAGTAAATCCATCCAATTTAATTTCCCTGATAAATTCCCCTCTCCCAACATCTCGTTACCAACATTCCATTTTAACTTGCTATCTTGCAAACTACCGCTTTCACGATTAACATCTGCATCTTTATCGCCTCCATTATTGCATTTAAGCTCAATACCCATTGCCTCTTTAACTTTCGGGTGCCGCCCTTATTGGTTTGCGTTAAGATGAAAATTCGCCTGAATTATGAAAAATAACCAAACTTGATTTGCTTTAAAGAACAGTTATAAAGGTTTAGTAGATTATTCCTTAAATTTAACCTTAAAACTGAACGGTTATAAGCAAAGTTTCTCTCCCCCCCCCTCTCTCTCTCTTTTTAAGAAGAAACTTTTATAATAACAGATCTTCTTTAAGTAAGGCTGATTGATATTTGCGAATATATTTTTATGCTGATGGTTTAAAGCCTTGGGAAAAAAAAAGATTCAATAAACTAACGACGAAGAAATAGGAACAAAAGCCGAAGAGAAAGGAACCTTTTTGGTGGTTAATAGGTGATTCTTTGGGTGCTAAACGGATATTTACTCTACTGAAAAGATGCAAAAATCGGTTGATACTTTTATAAGGTCTAGTTTGATGCTTCTGGAAGGTAATGCGTCTGAAACGAAAGTAACGATGGGATATAAAGCAAAGAAGGAAGGTAAATCAAAGGTTTGGTTCAGAACCATGAATAGCACTTTGGATGTACATTATAAATACGGCACGAGAAAGTCTAAAGATGTTTCAAGGGTTTTAAGTGCGGTTGGGCCAACGGGTGTTAACATCCCTCTTGGGAAGGTTGCCAAGAAAATGTACGGGAAGAGAAATAAGGACGTCGTTGGTTTTAGCACATTAATGGTGAATGAACCAGTGAAGACGTATGTGGAACCAGTTACGGTAGTTGCCGGAGCAGAAAGTGGTAGTAAGTCGAAAAAGTCTAAAAAGTCGAAGAAATCGAAGAAAAAATAAAAGAGCATGATATTTCTGTAGTTAATTGAAAGTCGATTACATATTATGTGTAAATGATGTTTACAAATTAGGATGTTCGTTGATAGATGGGAGCATTAGCATTATATGAAGGTAGTGGGTGAGCGGGATCTATTTATGTTTGCATTTTTTCCCCTTCTTCCGCTTCTTCTTCGATTTGCGTTTTGCCTTTATTGAAACGGAGTGAGTGTTTGTTTTTGAAGATGATGACGATTGAGCATTAGGTACATTCTGGGCATCTACTAGAGACGGATTTCCTGTGGAAGCGGAACCGAGACCGGTAGTATCGATTGATGTGGTCTCAGTACTGCTAGTATGTTCTTGAGGAAAGCTTGATCTTGGCATGTTTCCAAAAAAATCTAGTTCGTCGGATGGGTAACAAGGAGGTAGTTCATCACCTTTTTGGAGAAGCATATCTTGTTTGATTTCATCGCCGTTGTAAGATGGTGGGATCCCAATTTCGCCAAAAACACTACCGAATGCGTACTTTTTCACGTTTGCTTCAATGAAAACAAAGCCTAGCTGGCCTAAATTCACCTGCAACTCAATTTCATCAGAATCTATTCTCTCTTCATTAGGATCGCGTACTTCCAAAAGCTGCTCGTTAATTAAGTCGCCAGTGTTTTTCCCAGGTGAAGTTAAAACATCTGTCCACTTTTTCCGGAAACTAACATTATCAGGATCTTCAAACAGTCCATCCTTCGAATAAGTCCTAGTATACGCAGCATTTAAGGCCCCGATACCAATGAACAAATCTATTCCAACACCATGTGTAAGATCCATCAATTTTTTTCCATTGTGAGTGATAAATATTGTACCTGTGCCAAATCTGTAGCCAAAACCAACAACATCACCTTCAATTATCTTGGGAAGAAGCGTTGCTGCACTAAAAGAATTATTAATTCGGAGTTTACCCGTTGATTCGTATGCAATGGAATACGCGGCCATTCCAGGTAGCCTGAAATATGGGTATGGACAAGTTATCAAGCCAATACTGAAAATTGAGTTTGATTTCGATTTATATTTATAGCATTTAACCTCAAAATAAACCGCGCCCTTCTTGTTATGAGGAATAGGGTAGTTCATAATCGTACTAGAGGATGTATTGAACTTAGTGAACGTAATATTCAACTTATCTTCAATAATGAAACTTGGTAAGAAATTCCCATCAATATCAACATTATCGTTGATCGATGGAAGTAGAAAATAAGACTGTATCCCCCTATCCTTTACAAGTTGTTTATCATGTGAGTTCAAATAAGTTCCAAATGGTTTAACCATAGGGGGGCTCATCCGTTGAAATTCCTTGGCTCGCTTATACAACGCAATCTCAAACTCAGACATCTTCGGCAATTCAGCCTGCTCAATTTCACGAAGTTCTTCATCATCATCAAACTTGCCCGGTGTCATAAAAGTGTTGTCCAGCAACAAATTATTTTTCTTTTTGAAGAATTTGAATGAACCGGGCATTCCATCTTCTTCTTCATCGCTATCTTCGTTGTCATTTCCAGCACAAAATGTTAAATATATGGAGATCAAAACTAGTAGAAGCAACAGAACCCCAAAGGTTATACTCAAGGATATCAGAAAAACTAAGCTAGCCTTCTCTCCTCCTGGTATCGAGTCATCTGGTAGGTTAAATCCCGGTTCGGAGGGATACCCTGTTTTACTCTCTGTATAAAAATATTCTTGCACCCGCAATATCCCCATCGTGCACTACTTAAGCAATAATAATAATTGCTGGAATACCAAAACAACTCTATTATCCTAAACTTCAATATTATTATTATTATTGGTAATGAGGTTTATTAGCTTAATGATCTATTCTTACATTGATGATGTGATAGGACATCAAGAAAATAATTGATTCCTTCTTTAATAATCTATGTGAAGGGTATCACGTGCAATTAATGGCTTTGATCAATTAAAAAAAAAGATTATATATTTGCTTGATGACTTCTTAATGACTAAATTGTGTATGACGTTTTTGTATGACAGACTTGTAAATTATCTAGATGGTCTGGAAAACCACCAAAATACAACAGTTGTTGGTTAAATGCTATTTAATGGGTATTAATATGAATGATATGGAGTCTATTTTTTAAGTTTTAGGGCATGCGCGATTAAGTGTGGTTAGATGAAATGCAGTTTTTTTATTGAGTACTTTTAGGAGAGTATTCGTAATCTTCTGAATCATCACTCTCATAGTCCCCACTAACTTCAGTCCATTCTATGTAGTAGTCTCTCATCATATTTTTATAATTTTTCAAGAATAATGGATCATAAGGGAAGTAGGCTTGTAAATCTATGAATTGCTGTCTGGTAGAAAGAGACCAGGCCCCACCTGTAGAGGAACCTCCAACTTCGGCAGATTTTCCTGTAATTCCTCTCAATCTCTCATTATTGTTGTTTTCAATGATGCTAAAGCAGTAAACCAGGTTTTCATGCTGAGCAATCTTGGCAAACATCATCATGACGTTTTCGTTACAGTACTTTAGAGGGTTGAACTTAGAAATTATCATTCTTTGAAAGAATTTGTCGATATCGCATTCCCAGGTTTCACCATCGCGGAAGAGAGAGTGTCTGAAACAGAAGATATAGCAGATAGCCTGGAAGACTGCATAGAAATGTTTGAACCTTTCCATAGCACCAGGCTGGTCCACTTCCTCTTCTCTTTCCAGTACGTATTTATTCATCCACGAAGTTAGATAACTGGCGACAAAGATTATTTGAGTTCTAGTCAATCTCTTGGCTCTTGCAATAAAAGAACCAATGTATTGTAAGGATTTGATCTTTTTCTCCATTGCTTCATTTGGTGAGAATGAGATATCTATCAAAGTAACTAAAAATGCATCCATTAGTTCTGGTTGTTGTTGTGAAACATGGAACATCAAGTACTGAACAGACCTCGTGTAGTATGTGGGCAAAATATGTGTTCTGAACAGAGAAGTGAGTGTATTAAAAATATTGACACCATCTCCATCTTCGATTGATTCCGGAGTCAACGTTTGCGAGAGCTTGGTAGTGATTATGGATAAAATATCATCCAATTTTGAGGACAACTCTTTGATGTTTTGTGAAAGATCAACATAATACACTTCGTCACCATCTATTTCATCTTCACTGTCTAATTCACTTTCATCCAAGTCATCATCTACAAAGCCATTTTGTATAGAGATTACTTTATCCATAGAAGTCTTTGATTCTTGGTGAAGTTCAAATTTTCGATTATTAGCATTATTCCCATTCTTACCATCCTCCTCATAACCATCACTCATCTCCTCATCTTCTGCGCTATCTCCGTCAAAATGCTCTTCATCTTCACCTTCATCATCATCTTCTTCGTCCTCATCCTTATCGCCCACCATATCGTCATCATCCAATTCGTCTAGTTCATTTTGTAATTCGACATCGATTGAAATAACCTTTTCGATGACTAAGGACCATGTCTGAAATCGAAGTTCATGACAGTATTCAGTCAACTTTAATACATTCGTGATGAAGTTTAGCAAAACCCGTTTGGAGTCATTCTTGTTAGGAAAGAACTTACCAATATACGAGTCGATCAATTGTATAGATGAAGGAATCGTCCTCAAAAAATACTTCAACATTTCATGATGCTCAATTGTTTTCGAAATTGATAATTGGAAATTCGAGATAAGCACCATCGACACATCTTGCCACCATTTAGGGAGACTTGAACACAAAACTCTAATGAAAAATATATAACTACTTAGAGCAGCAGCAGGAAGTTCCCACCACTTCTCAAAGTTTATTATCGATCGAATTATCGATGCACCATGTTTATTGTCAATCCTGGTAATGTTATTTCCTAAGATCCGCAACAATATTGAGAGATTCTCTGGAGTGATTTTCGACTCCTTTGATTGTCCTAAACCCAGTTGTGAAGCTAAAGAATCTAATCCACTAGAATCACCCTGATCTAGTTCATTCAAAGAACGACGTACATAACTCTCAAACACTTCTAATGCAAAATTATCTTCTGAAGCATTTTTATCATCACCATCAGTCATTTGGTCTGTATCAACAAACTCTACTTTCCGTTTTTTCTTCTCGGGAATCCGTACTACAGACCCTAGTTCTCCACCATGTCTCTTCTGCACGTTTTCCATAGCCATCATCCTTCAAAAAGAATTGTTTAGCACGCTTTCAACCGTAGCAGGATTCCTCAGGGCTTTTTATTGGTTCGATGATGAGAGTGAAAGGTCCATCTCCTTATTAAATGTGCGATGAGCATCAAATTTTAGCATTTTTTTTAAATTTTGAAGTTTTTTTAAAAAAAAAACAATAAAGATAAAAAGAAAGACTTTTGGTCTATCACGTGAATATGGATTCAAACCTACGTGTGTCTAATATTATATATGGAGGCATGTATAAATATCGATATGGATGCGCAAGAGAGAGTTCTAAAGTAAATGAAAGGAACTTTTTATAATACGGCTGCAAGTTTTTTTTTCCATAGAAATATAAATCGCTCTCACTATTTCTGTCAATACTAAAAAGTCCTATCCGGTAACAAGGAATTGCCTAATTGTTCAGAACCGACATAAGTCCATCCACCAAATTGTTTTTGGACTGATTCACTCAAGAAATCATTAACGACACTGTCGACAGGGTTTTCTCTGGTAAATTCTTGATCAAAGTTACTGGTATCCATAGAACTTAAAACAGGAGGTTTGTAAGGAGGAATGTAACCTTTCATTCTCAGACGTTTCCAACTTAATTGATGGAAGAAAGGGTGTGTCTTGATTTCTTCGGAACCATTGTACCCCAACCTCCTCTTTGGATCTCTACATAATAAACCAATTAATAGATCTTTAGCATCTCTGTCAAAACCATCAGGGAATCTTAAAGGATCTTGAAGAATCTTTTTATACATTTTTGGAACATCTTCGTCATAATAGGGAGGTAAACCAGTCAGCATTTCATACAATAAGACACCTAAAGTCCACCAGTCAACAACTTTTGTGTAACCTTGACCCAATAGGAGTTCAGGTGCTAAATATTCAGGAGTACCACAAAAAGTTGATGTTTTCTCTTGGTCCTTCATGTTCAATTTGCATAAACCAAAGTCACATAACGCTATATGACCTTGGTAGTCTAGTAAAATGTTTTCAGGTTTTAAATCACGGTAAATGACATTCAAATCATGTAGTGCCTCCAATGCACAAAGCAATTCCGCAGTGTAAAATCTTGAACGAGATAGGTCAAATCTACCTTCTCTTTGTAAATGATGAAATAATTCACCACCATTTATAAATGCTAAAACCAAGTACAATTTCTCAGGAGATTGGAATGAGAACTTTAAAGGCACGATAAATGGATTATCAACACGAGCTAAAACTGTACGTTCTGCTAAAGTATGTGTAACTTCAGATTTAGAAACAATGTAAGATTTTCTAATAGCTTTTAAGGCATAAATTTTATTAGTATCACGTTTTCTTACTTGCATAACTTTCCCAAAAGAACCTTTCCCAATAACCTTCAATAAATCAAAATCATCAATGCTCAAGTGCTTATGACTAGAAGGTTTATAATCCACGCTAATATTCAATCTTCCTATTTTATTCTCTAATTCCACCCATGTATGGCTATACAAACGAATATTTGAAGCAGAATTGATAGCCAAATTTAAGGGCAAAAGGTAAGAATCTAGATGAATGTCATTATTTTTCCTAATTTTTTCCACATATTCAGCAACCATTGAATTCGATGATTGTTCTTCTTGCCAACTTTGTGGTGGCAGTAAAATCGAAGGGATTCTTGCAAATACATCAATCTTCAAAAATGGTAATTTTCTGGTAACATCAAATGTGGAAATTTTATTAAAGATAGGTGAATGAAGAGTACCAGACTCTGGCTCAATGGTAGCAACTGTATTATCAAATTCGATGGTAAAATATATCAAAGAGTTCATACTTTGAGAACCGGGTAAAATCACCGTAGCTGGAACAAACTTACTTGCTACATCGCCCGACAACACCTTTGATTCATCTTCCGTTAAAGAAAGTCCATGTATTGATTGTAACAACTCATCTACAGAATCTTGTTGTGTAGTCGTTGTAACGTTAACGCCTGAACTTAACAATTTACCCAGAACTTGTTCATTATAGCTCACAGGGATGGGTAACTTGAAGGAATCCCCTCCATAGACTTTTACTGTTAGAATACCGCTTGATACATGACCATCGCTCGATGCTTCACTACTAGAAAACTCGGTTGAATTCCCACTGCCAGCATATGCACTATCTTCCATAAGAATCCCTTCTTTTTGTGATTTACCACTTATACTGGTTCTACTACTGCTATCTGATACCGTATTTCTAGTATCTGTACTAGCTCGTGACTGAACCACCGTAGCTGAACCTGGTACAATCGTACCTTTTCTATCGACTGAATCTCTAGTTGACTGACTTTCCGTTTCCATTTCATCGGATCCCTTTTGGTGTTTGTCTTCCTTTTCCTTCGACCTTCCAAACCGGAATTTACCAGGCAATTTCCACGAGTACATGATTAGAATGTGATTATTGGGTGATTAATACACAATAAGATGTTATGTTTGAGAGTGGAAAAAAAATTTGTGAATCAAAAATAAAAAAAACACAATTGTTGTTTAACAGAATTGGTGTAAATTTGAAACTTTCGGTTTAATTCAAGTCACCGAATGTGAGGAAAACCTTTAAATAGGGGTTATTTTTTTCTCAGTTTGTTGAGTTACTTCGTTTTTGTGAGTCTTGAATCTGGAAAAGGCTTAGTTCAAGTTGTAGATTTTTTTTTTAATTATATTAATTTTATAACTATTAATAAAAAAAAAAAAATAAAAATCACGAACTATAGAATTAGGACCAATTTTAAACAATTTTAATGGCGACCAACAGGAGGCCGAACATGGATGGATGTCCAATATATGGCTTTTAAGGAGCCATTAGGCTATGGTAGCTTTGAAAGTCTTTACTTTTGTAGATAGTTTGAAGATGGTAGCAAATATATTACTCTTATGAATTGAATTGAATTGTTCAATAGCAAATTAGTTTATGTTTGCCAATTTATATATGTATATATAGATATAATTAGCGTCATGGTATTAATCCAATTTTTAAAATATTCATTGCTGAAAAGTGGCAAAAGAATATTTCAGTGTAACACAATAAAAATAAAACGGATGGGAGCCCATGATGATCAATAACGTCGTTAACTCAAAACAAGCATATAAATTAAGTACGAACAGTTGGTTCTTCAGTACCGATAAATTCTTTAAAGTTTAAGAAAGAAAGGATTTTCTTGATTTCAGGACCCAAAAATTCTTCGGCAGTTTGATCGTATTTAGACTTTTCGTCCGTATAACGTTCTATGTACAGCCTAATAGTAGCACCAGAGGAACCAGTACCAGATAGTCTAACAACAAAACGAACACCATTGGAAAGCTTGACATAAAGACCTTGATGACTTGAAACGGAACCATCAAGATCTGTGTAAGAAAAGTCACCACATTCAACCACAGTTAATGATTTGTCGGTTGGGAATTCAGTAGCTTGAACAGCTTCTGGATCTGAGACGTATTGAGCTAGCAAATCGATAACCTTTTGAGCATTCTCAGAAGATAAATTTTCAAAATCATAACGTGTAAAGAAAGTACGACCATATTTTTCCCAAAAATCGATTTGAATTGATTTAATTGATGCTTCCTTTTCTGGATTCTTTTTATTATAAATTGCTAAGATGTTTAACCAAGCCATGATTGCCCATACACCATCTTTTTCACGAACATGATTGGAACCAGTACCAAATGACTCCTCACCACAAATTGATAATTTTTTAGCGTCAAACAATGCACAAAAAAATTTCCATCCAGTGGGTACTTCATAACAATTGAGACCTTGAGCCTTTGCTACCCTATCGATTGCAGAAGAGGTTGGGAAAGAACGAGCTAAACCATAAATGCCTTGTTGCTTGAAATATGGAATATCGTTTGCATATTCGGCAATAATCGCCACTGAATCACCAGGTGAAACGAATGCAGGACCTGCACCATAAATCATATTTCTATCACCATCACCATCAGATGCACTACCAAATGGAATTTGTTCCTTATCAACTCTTTCCACTAAAGTGTGTGCATACGTTAAATTTGGATCAGGATGTAGTCCACCAAAATCTGGTAAAGGATGATAATTTTGCAATGAATCTTCTGTTAAACCTAATTCATCAACAAACAATGCTTTACCATATGGACCTGTAACCCCGTTCAATCCATCAAAGAGAACCTTAAATCCATGACTCTTTTGAGAATCAATAAAAGATTTTATCAATGGAAAATCAAAAATTTCTTTCATCATTTCCACATAAGATGCTGTTGAATCAATAACATCAACTAATAACTCACCATATTTTTGATTTTCTCCAACTTTACACAAATCAATCTCTGGGAATCCACTTACAATCTTATAACTACTCAATTGTTTCGATTTTTCCCAAATCTTATTTGTCACCGATTCTGGTGCAGGCCCCCCATTTGCCAAATTATACTTGATTCCAAAATCATTTTCAGGCCCACCTGGATTATGAGATGCTGTCAAAATGATACCACCTGTACATTTCTCATGATATCTACGAATAACTGCCGAGGCTGCTGGAGTAGACAACAATCCATCTTTACCTATGATAAGTTTACGAACTCCATTTGCGGAACCAATGCTTGCAATTTTTTGAATAACTACATCGTTGTAAAATCTGCCGTCACCTCCTATAACCAAAGTGGCCCCTTCACTACCTTCAGGAATAGCTTCCAAAATTGCTTGAATGAAATTTTCCGTATAATTTTCCTTTTCAGAAAATATCTTAGTCTTCTTTCTCAATCCTGAGGTACCAGGTTTTTGGTCTTCATATGCCTTTGTGGCAACAATTTCTACTTTCAAACTCATTATACGATGTGCTCACAGCTATTTTATTTTAAGTCTGTAATTATTTGAGAGCACCTTTTTGTTTCAATAATTTATATTTTTTTTTTTTTTTTTGCTTGCCTGCGACGTGCAACTTCTTGTTGTTCTTGAATTGTAATGAATATTGGTTTATATGAAGTATACGATGGTTGTATCAGGTATACTAATATTTTCTTTGATTGATAGTCCCCAAATTTAGTCAATTGACTCTAAGAACTGGAAGGAAATCTATATTTTAAAGAGAGAGGGAGATTCATTCATTCTGGGGGCAATTAATTGGTCGATCTAGGGACTGCTTTACAAAAAAAAAAAAAAATTAAATAAACAAAAAAAATAAAAATGCATGTGGCCTGACCTTGGCATTCACAGCGCAGGTTCTTTCCCCCTCCCCTAAACACTTTTTTACTAGGGGGGACATGTGCGGTGCCCGAGCCAGAACTGGAGAAGAAAAAAGAAAGCCCTCTCCCCACTACG